>VZTR01001692.1:0-66551 GCA_013400775.1 Chaetops frenatus | reverse complement strand
AGTTAAAAAAAAAAAAAAAAAAAAGAAGACGGTGGTACTGACGGGAACAGTACTTTGCCTTGTATTACATGCACTTTTCCACTAGAGAACTTAAAAGTCTTTCCTTATTTCTGTGAAGCAACTTGAGAAATTCTTTACCTGTACAGGTGCATGACTATGGATATTGTAACAGGGGTATAGCAGAGTTTTGAAACAAGAACTACTTGCTCTGACAATGCAATGGGTCAGTGTAGAAACTGGGAAGTCAAGACTAAATTACTCATGCCCAAATTAATGCAGAATATGGGGTGGAAAACTGCTATATATGGATTGATGGAGTGACAAGAAACAGTTTAATGCTTCATAGACACCTTTGCTTTTCTCAGTAGAAGAATTTGCTCATTCTTTCTTTTTTTTTGTTTGTTTCTTTGTTTGTTTGTTTTGTTGTTGTTGTTTGTTTGTTTGTTTTTGTTTGGTTTTGTTCTTTTTTTCTTTAGCCTCAATACATGCAAGGTTCTTCTCAAACATGAAACAAGGCTCTGTCTGAGAAATCCATTAGTCAAATTAGACATAAAATAATGAGGGGGTTAGAAGGAGACAGCAAGGGATGGGGGTGGGAGGGCAAATGTGGACAAGGATAGCAAGAGACACTTCTCTGCTAAGGGTAGCTGATTAAAACAATGGTACAGTACCTTGACTAATGTAGAGCTAATTAAAACTGTATAGGACAAAGCACTTCTAAATACACTATAGGGATCAATCTTGCTATGGTAAATCCATCCCCAGTGAAACTTCATTGACTTCAATGGGTTTTCTTCTGGGATGAATTTGGACTTATAACCTAATAATTCTTTTCTGTCTTTAATTTCTAAGGACTTTTTGTCAGAAGCATGCCAAGGAACTTCAGTCTGGCTTACAAAAGTGCTGAACACCCAAAACTCTTGCTAAGATGTCCTGGAATTACAAGTACTTGATACCACTGCTAATTTAAGATGAATTAACTGTTTCATGTTTGTTGTGGGTTTGCTTTGTGTACTGTGCCAATGCATCTGCAAAATGACCCCAAGCCAACCTCCTAAACCTTCTGAGCAAGACACTTCCTATGCGTAGGTGCAACACCTCACACAATGCAATGCAGAGCTTAGTGAAGACCTCTAGGCGATAATACAGTAAAATTAATTAGTAAAAACAACAGTAAATTATAAATTGACAGCATCTGTATTTGCAGGGCGATGGAGAATATGTGCTTGGGCTGGTTATGGCACACTTTTGTTACCCAGTTTCCAACAGAAACTTTGGTCTGCTTTGTCAGATAAATTGTGTTCAGTGTGTTCACAGTTTCTGTGATCTTAAAAAAATGTGTCTTTTTATGCCCCTGCAGAAGCCATATTGAGAAACAGGAAAAAAAAAATGAAGGCATCTTACAGTGGAAGTTACAGCTGTCATCTCTGAGGTGTGCAGGACTATCATGTAAAACCACATCAGACTTTTTTTGAAAGCTTCCAGTGAAACAGAGAACATGCTTTTGGAACAATTTTCCTTTTACTGCACTACTATTGTAAAGTCCCCTCTGCTTTGGCTTCCACTCCATGGAAGATGTACATCATATAGATAATGCCAGTGTTTCAATGGCACACTTCTTTCTCCTATTTAACTTTTTGGCTTTAACTGAGAAAAAAACTCAAACAAATGAATTTCCAACAACAGAAACCCCCACCATTCAATGAATTGTGCTCTGGTTTTATTCTGAAGGCTGGCTCTGAAAGGAGGATTACTAGTTTATCTCTGTTACTTCAAAAAACAGATCTGTTCGATTACCCAAATGTTTGGTTTTAAAAAGAGCAGCTCCTGGGGATCTTAAAGAAATCCACAATGCAACAGGGAAAGAATATAATAGACTGTTTTGGAAAAAAAATACAATGAGGGGAAAACACAACATACAATACATTTGGTGTGAACTTTTCCCAGAAGATTGCTTGAGCCTCATAGTTCACTTACAACCAAAGTACAGCGATGCTGGGCAGCCTGCCAGTTCTTGTTATTGTAGTAGTGTGTGAGCCAGTTCCCTGGTGAAGAAATAATAGGAGAGAGAGAGAGAGAGAGAGTTTTCTTTGCCTTTCATAAGTGTCCCATACTTGCCTCTCTGTTCCCTCCGAACACCCAACCTCTCCTTACATCAAGGTGCTCTGGTGCATGCTACACTGAGCAGATGTCGTGCTCCTCGTGTCACATGTGGTACTGTCACAGCTCAAGGGGGCTGACACAGGGCTGCATCGCCTCACTGCACTGGGGGTTTCAGATAACAGCTCTGCCTGGCAGTCTAACAGTAAGGCATCCTGTGATATGCGTAGGGAGGATGAGTAACACCTTGTCCTTACAACAGAAGTATCTGGGAAGGGAAGCATTCCTAGGAGTGGGTGCCAGGCTAAGTTGCATGTCTACACTGAATTTTGCAGTCAGATGTGAGCCAGGATAGCTTGGGCTTAATACTATGCTGCAGATGCCAGTGAGGCATCTCTGAGTTGCTCAGAGCACTGGCAGACCTCCTTCATGTCAGCCTAAAAAACCACACAGACACAGATGAGTTAAAAGCTCACAGTCTGGTCCTGAATGTATAGCAAAACTGAGTATGGATGAAAGAGGCCTCCCACGTTCTTGCATCTATATTCTACCTGGAAATTCATCCAAGAACATTTCAAAATCAGCAAACATGGCATGAGGTTGTTTTTATTCCACCCCTCCACATCCACACACCTCCTCTTCATGCTGATATGCTGCCTTGAACCCTGAAACTACAGCTCTCTCTGGGAAGAACTTACACAGCCTCTATCAGAAGCATGCTGGGCTCCCAAATGTGATAAGAAGCTGATAAAAATTATCTGGGCGTTAAAACAGCCTTAGTGGAAGAATGTTTTGCTAAATAGATACCATCTGTCCCTCACAGAGAGCACGTCCTTGTTCTGCCCTGGCCTGACCACTGTGAGCTATTGCTTTTGTGGTGCAGTCCATGTGTGAACGGGTTGTTGTTCCCAGGACCTGGGGCAACTGTTTATGCAATGTGGATTTTATGAGAAACAGTTACAGTTGCAGGGATTTTTTTTTTTTTTTTTTTTTTTCCTTTGGGCTAAAGATTGGTAATGAAAACAACATTTTCGCCTAATACAGAAAAGTACTGGAGTGGATCAGCTCAGCTGAATGCTCATATTGGCCTGTACAGCACATTTCTCTGGGGTAGCCAAAGAGGGAAGGAATCCTGAAGAACTATAAGCAGCACACCAATTACCAAGAGAACTTTCATGTCAGTAACAAGCAGTGCAAATATTTTCCAAGGGACACCAGCAGCTGGCACACGGCACTGACTACAGCTTTTTAATGCATTTTCTTTACCTCCTCATGACATAGCAGAACAGAGCATGGATAGACTGGCACTACAGATAGCTCACTGAGCCGCTATGCAAATACACAGGAAAAAGGTTAAAGACAAGAATCAGAGGGTAATTTGCTCCGAGAATGACTGAGGAAAACTTTGGAATTTGAGGGACTAAAGAGTGAGTGCAGTCTACCTAGAGGAAAATCCAGCACAGCACGAAGGTCCCAAGTACAGAACTATTGTATTTCCCTGAGAGAGACAGGTAGTGAGGTCTGCAGTGGGATAGTCACACCGTCCAGATAATCTAAGCAAATTCCAACTATATTGTAAAAGTGAATCCAAATGTCTGCCATGAGTGATATTGAGAGGTCAGACTGGTTGAGCTAACTCATTGGGTTACCTAAAGATAGACAGATCTATGCTCTCATAAAATTGGCCTTGACCTGTTGATCCCTGCTTAGAGTTAAAACCTCACAGAGCACCTCACCATGACAGCTGCTGTGGGGGTCAGTGGTGGTATTTCTCAGAGTAAAACATTTGCTAAAGGGGGCAGGCAGGTTCCAGTTCATTAGCAATGTGTTTTGAGCTTTAATTGCCTGAAGATGCCGAGAAGCAGGGTGGCTGCTATAGGAAATTGGGATCTCAGGAAAACGGACAAGGTTTCTTTCATTCAATGCCTTAATGACTGCAGAGAAAAGGAGATCCCATAGAGTCCCAAGAAGAGGGCATTGGTTCTGCATAGGATTATGAAGGCTTTTGATGATTTACTTGAAGAGATTTACTGCTTGTGTTGTGTGAAAGTGAGGCTGCTGTGCAAGCCTGTGTTCCTTTTTCTCTTAATTACTTTTGATTCAAAAGTGAATCTATAACCCTGGAGGTGTTTGGCCTCCAGTAGATTCTTCAGGCATGAGCTGCCTTAGCAGTGCTTTTAAGGCCTGGAGCAGGAGGATTGCAGAGGCATCTCTTCAAGGGAAGAGCAGTCAGAAAGAGGATCTTCACACACAAGCTATTCTGTGATCCTGGAGTCAGAAACACTTCAAAGGTCAGACACAGTCCCAGCTGCCTTGGAAATATGTGAGATCCCTATTCAGACCAATTACACTAACAAAAAAGACCAAAGAGTATATGCAAAAATTTATGGAGGAATATATATATATTTTGGAAGAATGTTACAAGATGGAAAGGATATTCTGTAGATCTGAATAAGACATTTCTGATGGAAGGGATGCAAGAAGAAAATTCAGAATTCAAGTTCTTGTAATATTTTGTTTGAATATTTTGTATTTTGATTTCTCCTTTCCACCTGCACAACAGAAGATGACCTGTGCAAATTGCCTCCAAAGTGCCCAGTGACTGGCTTGCAAAGGGATGCAATGTTTGGAAAAGTGGGTCCCTGAAAACTGCTTCATTTCTGTGGCTACATAAGTAAAAAGTCCAGAAGGGCTCTGATGAGAACAGATGCCTGTGGAAGTGACATTGCTCTGATCAGTTTGAGGGACTGCAGCATAGCACTAGCAGGTTGTGCTTTAGAAAGACTGTGTATAGCAGTGACATTATTCAAATAGTGTTTTGATTAAAGTAATCTTTTGGTTAAAGCTCAAAAATCCAGGTCTTGGGATGAAGTGCAGAAGCTGAATCCTGCTAGCCAGTTGACTGCTCATACAAGAAACTCTTCGAATGTTCACAGCTATAGTCAGAGAACAGCCAGATAAGAGGTAAAATTCAGTTCTGTTGTTTGACATTTTCTGTATCAGACACTAGTGAGTACATTTCTTTCTGTGTGGAGGGTAAAATGAAACTTCTCTTTGATGGGTGTCTCAGCTCACCCTTTACGAGCTGGTTAAAAAGGCAATCGTAGGACCTGATCTATTTTCATTGCATGTGTTACGCAGATTTCCTTAAAAAGGAATCTTCTGCCTTAGCTAGGAAGATAAATAATGAGAAAACATCTGCTCTTTAAGCTCTGGACTGACCTATAAATCTTAATGACGTATGCAATCCCAGAAGCAGAAATCATCTACAGATTGCAAAATTCTCTCACTCTCTCATTTTGGTTATTTTATTNTCTAATTCCTGGTAATTTGGAAGCCTGAGTGTGGGTTTTTCCCCTCACTGTGTCATTATAACTGATAGGAGCTGCTGAGAGGAGGGCATGGCAACCATAATAACACAAGAGGGTGGAACAGGCAGCCCTTACAAGGAGCTGACAGGCAGAGAATAATGACAGAGTAGCGCACGGATAACTAATAGTTTGGATGATTTACTCTTGAGAAGCTGAAGGTGGGATGCTTCTTTGCCTGTTTATTTCAACCTCACATGCTGAACAAATGAGTTTGGTTAGCTACTTTAATATTTTTCTGCATTTTCCCCTGCCAGGGAATGAGAATCTGCTTCTCTCTCCAGTACTTCCCTGTGGCCTGCCTTACAAAGACCAGGCTGCTGTTAAGAATGACAGGAGGTTGCTCTCTCCTTTTGCCTCTAGAGCTGCAGCAGCAGCAAACATTTAAAACAATGGTATCAGTGATGACCATAATATTAAAGAGGCTAGAATTCCAACTGCTGTGGAGAATGTCAGGTACAGTACTCAGAGAAGGATAGTAGTGTGGGGCATAGCTCACCGGCAGCATGAGCTAAGATAAGGAAACTCCAGGCTTGAGCATCCTTGTGGGTCTCTTCTGACTCAGAAAATTCTGTGATTCTGATCTTGAATTTCCCTGAGATGCTGCAAAGAAGGGGAAAGCCTCTCATGCAGCAAGTCATTCTGATACCTCTTTGCTTACTGCAAGGTCAGGCTAATTTTATTCTCCATTTCATGTTGCTTTAAACTAAACATTGGAAGAGGTGATGTTAGGGTAAAAGTCTCAGGAGACTGTGAGCAGCATACGGACCATTTCTCTTGATAAATCATAGAACCATCTACATGCAAGTGGGCAGGGATGGAGTAATTCTTCTCCTGAAGCTTCTTCTCCTGAAGTAATATATCCTTACTTCTGATGAGTCAGTATCCTTGGTCTGTAATTTCACAGATAGGTTTGAGGGTAAGATGCCTACAGAAATCATTCACCTACCTGTCCCAGACTCGGACAGGTAGGACAAGTAAGGTGGACTGGAAACTCAACAGTCTTCTGGGAGCACTGCTCCCAGGGCAGAAATCACCCTACTCTGAATCACACTAGAGAGGCATGACTTCAATTCTGGCAAGGCACACAAGCACACTAAAAGTAAGATACTGTTTTATAGCTCAAACAGCAATTCAGGGAGCAAGAGCTAAAATTAAACGCACGGTGATGCTCTGTTTTGCAGTTTCCTGTGCCCTGAATACCATCTGCTTGAAAATCAGGTGAATCAAAGTGTTATTCTGAAGGGCTGCTCTTATTAGATTGATGTTTTCTTTAGGTGGAGCAAAGAATCTTGTCTAAAAGAGGACACATTTAGGAGCCTAATCAGTAAATGCAGAAAAGACTGCAAACTGATCAGTGATCAGAGGAGGGTGAATGGGTTTGACTGACATCTGGAGCAAAGCAGTGCTGTGCTCTTTCAATTACCGGTTTAAGACTGCCACAATTGACAGTTTAAAGGTGTTCACCCTAATCCAAAATTATACTTTCCTCAGTCAAATTGACCATTGTGTCAGCTTCAATTTGCTCAGATATGTCACCCACAGTGAGTGATTGGACTGATTCACTTGCACACTCTTTGACAAGGTCCCTGTTTTGTGTTCACTCCTTACTCTTGCTATTTCCCTTGTCAGACAGATACTCCAGAGGCATTTCCATTATCTCCCATGTAGCTGTACCTCAGAAATGTACTGGACTGGAAAGAAAAATCCTCAGGCCAATTATTCTGACATAAACTCTACTTATCAGAAAGCACTAGAATATGACGCATAAGTTAAAATAGCTCAAAAATAGGACACATCCATACACACATATACACCCCAGGCAGACACCTAAGTAATGCTCTGCTCAGTCTCTGCTGTGATTGAGTGCAGATGAGCACTTTTAGACAAGAAACAACAAAAACGTTGCCTCAACATCCACATCAAAACAGTCTCTCTGAGAATGGAAGTGCTTTAACTTAAAACAAAAGCAAAGAATTGTTTGCAGGGATCTGCCCTGGCTTTTCTGATTTTTTTCTTTTCTGTTAGAAGCAGAAGTGGCCTAATGCTTGGAGAACAGTTACCCTGTAATCTTCCTGACTCTTTGAAAAAGGAGGAAAAGCAATGTGTACAAATTTCTGAGAACCTTGCTGATGCTGATGCTCCTTGGGTGAGGAAAGAGGTAAGAAGAGATGAGTTGCATTTCTTTCCTACAAGCTGCAGGAAAAGGTGGTACTCATAATCACAGAGATGTGAAGTGGCATGCAGTTAGTGAGTTTTAGCTGAATGCATCAGGTGGGCTCTTCTGAGCCAGACTAAAAGCATGTTACATCCTCCTGCAGAAGCTTCACATGGTGGGGGTTTGGAGAGCTCTTAGAGGTGTAACTCACTTAAATCTTATTTTGAGGTGAGGTAGGTGCTCATATAAACGATGTCATTATCCTCTCAAATTCTTTTGCATCTCTGCTAGTGTTTGGTTTTGTTGGTTGGGGCCAGGATGTTGTGGGTTTCTGGGGTTGTTTTTGGGGTGTTACTGTTATTTTACTCCTCGAAGTACCCATGGATATAAAAAGGAAATATATTTAATCAGGTTACAAGTACATAAAAACATCCACTATTGTCAATCTCCATAATCCATCTGTCACAGTTTCACATACACACACAGAGCCATTAGTAGTTTCCAGGCACAGCAATATGTAATATGATACTACAGCCAGAATAAACATTACTTGCCTATCCACCAGAGAAGTTTTGCACTAAAGCTGAAGGAAGTTCTTGTCCCTCTGCTTGCCACAGCAATGCTGAGAGGGATGCATGCATGGGTTCTGTGTAGCTCACAGGACAGTGGCACACTACAGAGGCTTGTGAAGCAGGATACTAAGGACTGACTTGGTACTAAGGACTGTGCTACCACTTGTTATCACTGCTAGAAAATCCTTTGCTTTCCATCCTGCAGATTCCCATAATGAAAATACTTTAATTCTACAGGGCATTTGTAGAATGTTCATAATTCTGTTGACATTTTGTCCAAAATATAACATATCTCTTGAAGGACACAGAGTGAAGTTGCTGGATTTTGTTTTGTAATTAAGGTTTGAATTTAGAAAATGGGGTGACAGGGAAACTGCTCTCTTTCTGGTTTGTTTTTTAGGCAGTTTTAACATCTTAGAGAATGGGTATAGCTCTTTGAACTTTAACACATATATTATCCCCAACCACAGCCACGACTTTGGGTTCTCTCTGTAGTTAAAGTTATCAAGAGAGATAAGAAATATGAAATGTAAGAGCACAGCAGTACCTAGTACTATTTATCCAATGGCTTCACCAATCTCTGTGAGATCTTAATCATGTGCAGTCATATATAACCCTCAGTATTTGTGCAAAAAGTAGGATTTCTTTTTAATTAGTGATTTTCCAGCATTCCCTAGCCATGGCTCCCTTGACGTGGGGGTACGGAAGGTGGGAACCATTCCTTCTAACTCTCCGGATGTGCTTGCAGCCTTCATGCTCAAGAAGGCTGGGTAGATACTTTTCACTAAGAGAATATGTCCACATGGGATGCAATCCATGAGGGGAAGCCTTGGAGCAGATATAGGCCTTTGTGTTTTTGTTGGCTGTAAAAACAAATGGTACCACTGGAACAATTTATGTGACTCGGGGTTCAGTTTTAATGGAGATGAGCTGTTGCTGTCACTCCCACTTTAAGATGGAGCTGAGAGAGATTTTGATAGGCAGGAAGGCAGAAACAAAGAGGGACCACAGAGGTGAGCTTGTTAGGTCAGTGAGAGTTAGTAATGGTTGGAAGCAGAGAAGCAAAATCATCAGAGATCCAGCAGGGGAAAAAAGCAGAAAACCATCACTGACTTGTCAAGATCTAAAAACCTTATGAGAGGAGGCAGAGAAGAGGCAGGCAGTGCATCAACAGGACTGAGCATCTGCATGTTCTAAGGAGAAACAAAGGTTGACACTTCTCTGCTTGATTGACAGCACCTTGGCCAGCAGAGACTCACAAGGTGGCTGCCCCATGGATACTGAGCATATGAATGCTTAGCCTAATAATGTTAGTCCTGACCCACTGCTGTGTGTGTTAGCAATAAATAAGACTATTTTTATATATGGACAATCCTGCTCTTGGGTCTCTATGCCAATAAAAGAGGCTCAAAACATCAAGGGTTACATTTAATGTGATCTGCTTTATTGTGCAGGCTGCAGTACTGGCCTCAGTTAATTCCTCCTTGAATTAGAGCATATCTGTTTGGAAAACAAAAATCCAGCCTCATTCTCTTTTGATTGAAAAGTTTTCCAGTGATGTATACTCTATGGTAGCCCTTGGGAAATAATTCTATTTTCATTATCCTGAATGTTAAAAATATGCATGTCAGTTTTATTCTGATTTTGACTGGTTTCAAATTCCAGCCACAGAATGTTGTTACATATCTGCTAAATTGAAAAGACCACATATTATCAGGTTTCTGCATCCTCTTTGAATGATGATTAAATAAGTCTTTCACCTTCTCCTTGACATGCTAACCACACTGTGCCCTTCAGTCTGTACCCTAGCCATGTGCCCCAAGCCCATCATTACCCTGAATGCATATTTTCTGAATGCTCATCAGTGTTTCAACACCTAGAAACACGGTATTGCAGAGATCATGCCACTACAAAACACAGGGAAGGTGCATGAGTGGCAGGAGAAACAGTGTTTCCAGTCCATATAGTCATAGAATCATTAAGGTTGGAAAAGACCTGTAAGAGCATCAATTCCAACTGTTAACCCAGCATCAACACTATGTTCACCATTAAACCATGCCCTCAAATGTGCTATATATGCTTGTTTTTTTAACACTTCCAGGGATGGTGACTACAACCACTTCCCTGGGTAGCATGTTCCAATGCTTGAAAATTTTTCCACAAAAAAAAATATTTCCTAATATCTAAATTGAAGCTCCCCTGGCTTAAGGCCATTTCATCCTGGCAAAAGATACCAATCCCCACCTGGGATCACCCTCCTTTCAGGGAATTTTAGAAAACAATAAGGTCCCACTGAGCCTTCTTCTCCAGACTAAACAACCCCAGCTCCCTCAGCTGCCTCTCATCAGACTTGTGCTCCAAACCCTTCACCAGCTCCTCAATATTTTTCTTGTGGTGAGGGGCCCGAAACTGAACACAGCACTTGAGATGTGGCCTGACCAGTGCTAAGTACAGGGGACAATCCCTGCCCTGGTCCGGCTGGCCACACCATTGCTGATACAGGCCAGGATGCCATTGGCCTTCTTGGCCACCTGGGCACAGCCTGGCTCATGTTCAGCCACTGTTGACCAGCACCCTCAGGTCCTTTCCCACTGGGCAGCTTTCCAGCCACTCTGCCCCCAGCCTGTAGCATTTGATCATGGTAGAGCTCTTTTCCAAGTGTAACAATGACTCTGACTCTATGACAGTCTGTAATGCAGATATGTTTCCATCCATGTTGTTGATAAAGTGTTTGATAGCAAAGTGACAAAAATTAATTTTTAGGGTAGCTCACCCAAGTCTCACCTCCTTGACTGGTGTCCCTCTGCTTTAACTTTTCTGAGCTGACTCTCAGAGTAGGCAGAGCTCTGCTTACCTTGTCAGCTGCTGAAGCAAACCTGGAGCCATGACACACAGGCAGGGCAATCACTGCACTGCAAGCCAGGTGAAGTCCTGCCCACCTCTCAGACCAGACCAACCCATCTGGATCTGGTTCTTCTTACCTTTTTGATGTTGCTCATTGAACACTAAAGACTGAAATAGGGCCAAGAACAGGTCCTTGGTGACTGGCACTCAAAACTAAGTGACTCCTGCTGCTCTTATGTTTGCTGGTGCCAACAAGCTCCCTTCAAGTTGCTAGCTTATGTTCGTGGGCAAATGGTGACTTCAGTGTTTCCTGACTTCTCACTTCTTGTTCTTGCAACCTCTATGTTGTTACATCAGCTGTCATAAAACCAAAATGGTAGATAAATGTGAAAATCATTCCTATAAAGCAGCAAGCAAGGCAGAAGACAATGAAATGCAGGGGATTACATGTGTCTCATATGGGGAATATGTTGTATTAACTAAACACAAACATACATTTTCCTCTGTTTTGTCTTTTGGAACAAGAACTTGGGGGGACAAACCAACAGAACAGGGATACCCTGGTGAAACTTCACTGAAGTCAGTACAGTTACACACCAGGGATGCATTTGGCTGATTCTTTTGCTAACGGCTGTATGAGAGCCTTAATATAGAGTTTCTGCATGTGTGAAGTGTATGCCAAGACAAACGCAATGTGCTAAATGGAACCTCTTGATTTATTTAAATAAAAATTATGTTGCAAAAAAACAGTGGATAATTGTAGTGGAATGGATCCAGACTGGAATCATCTGTCTCATGTCTCCAGAGTGTCCGAGGGAGGGGCTGTAAGGAGTATCTTGCTTGTATACCTAAGCAATGTAGGATATGTAGATAGCAGATAATTTCTTGAAACTGCTAAGATCCACCAAGGGACTTGGAGATCTCTAGAAGGCAGAGGTTATAATCAGATGTAAACCAGCTCTTTTGGCTGCAGCGGATATGAACTAAGCAATTATCAAACACGGCCCATTTTCATCAGTTATCTTCCTTATAGGCATTTGCCTCTCTCTTGACCCTTGAGTTCAGATCTGCTGCCAGTATCAGCGTCATTCCTCACCAGGCCAAAATGGTCAAANACAACAACAACAACAAACCACCCACACAAAAAACCCCAAAAACCTATCAAAAGTGTTAAGGATAAACAAGCACAGTTTGCCTTAACTGGGTTGGAGTATAATCCTGGAGATGTGCTGTGGGCATGATAGCCAACATTCATGCCTTGGGCTAGGCTAAGAGAGGCAGTATCTTGGTGTGGATCAGCAGCAGCCTAAAGGGCATCCCTGAGTAGAGTCTTACTTCAGTGTTGGAACACTATGAACTTGCTCCTTTCAACACCCTCCACTGGCCTCCCTTCTGCCTGTGCTGGCCTACAAAACCCTTTAAGCCAGGTAACTGTTGAGCTGTTCATCAGAAACCCACCTCACATTTGAGGTTTGGTGGGTTTCTCAAGCTCTGGGTTTCTCCCGTGTTGAATAGCTGGTATTAAAGCCCAACCAAACAGGGGCTTCCAGAGCACACCTAATTTCCATTTGAGGGTCAGTGCTGGGAAGAGGGAAGGGAAGAAGGGACTGTGTGCCCAATATCTTCAGGTATGAGAGACCCAGTTTTGAGGGAATGCCAGAACCTAGTGCTCCCCCGTGCACTGTTGGAAATGGTGCAAAGAAGCTTCCTCGAGACATGAAGCTGTTCTACTTAGCATGAAATAATTATGCAGATGCCTCCAGGAAGAGGTCAGGGCAATCATAAAAGCTAATGCCCATATTAACAGCACATCAGGTACACAGAGTGAGGGCAGCTTCCATGGAGGAGCACAACAGAATAGAAACCCTCAGCAAAGTTCTCAGCCAAGATGGGTCACTGTTAGGGATAATAAGGCAACTTTGTGTCTACATATGCACTCACAGCCGGTGGCAGATTATTTTAGCTTTAAGGGACTGTCTGTGATAGGAGGCAACCAGCAAGAGTGGGAAACTAGATAGGAGCTAAAGCACTCCAGGAAATTCCATCGAATCCCTGGATAGACGTTGTCTCACATGTTGAGAAGTGTGATGTTGCAGTACTGGAGGAGTTATCTTGGCTACATGAGTATTTCAGTATTGCTGTCTTTGGTGAAAGTACCTGTTAGAAGAGCAAGATGGAGTGACAGTGCTTGCATAAATGTATTGGGATGGAAAAATACTAAAATATGGTTCAGAGAAAGAATTAAAGGTGAGAGTTCCAAAACTAGTTTTAGAAAGTTGGCACTCAAGTCTCTCTCATTTCTAGCAGGAAAAGCATACCCTAATTGGACACCTTTGAAAATGCCTCCTTTTTTTCAGAGGGACATAAATTCATTTTAATTAGTTTGTATTCTTCAGCTGTTTAAGCACTTCAGAAAATGTCACCATGAGTCAACAAAGATGTGCTAATCAATTACATCAGTGAGTTTAACATTAGCAACCCAGTATTAAATTATTCTTCAACATTTATAGTATGGCTTCTAAAAGAAGTTGTTTCCTATAAGACTGGGTTGTATGAAAAATAGTGCTACCACATCCAAATGCCTAGGGCAGTGTAAATATCCTAACCTTGACATCCTGTAGTTTGAATACTGACGTGTGAAATCATAGTGTTCTTTCACAGCCTCAGCCAGGGTCCACAGAAGTCAGACAGAAAATTTCTGATGACTCATGCAGGTCTTGTCTCAGGCTTTTCATATGACTTTTTCCACCCTATTTAATGCCTGACATCATACAGCTTTGTTCCTGGAACAAAAATACTAGGGAATCTCATTCTGTCTGGTACCTACTTTGTTTCTGATTGGTTAGAAATGTCAAGGGAGTTTGCCAACATGGTTGAACTCAGAACAAAACCCTGGTGAATACTGAGATTCTTCAAACAAATACACCTCTAAACAATAAAGATTTGCAGATTATGCCATGCATTAGGTTTTGGCTAGTACTAAGCAACCCTGCTGAGAGAGTGAGAGCTTCCTGTTCCAGTTAAAGTTTGTGAGAGATGAGAGTCATGCACATCTTAAACCACCAAGTAAGCATGGTGCAGATTGGGGCCCGTAATAACTTCTGATGTTGGGAGCCCATCCTGCAACGGGATGGGGCAACACTGCAGTTCAGCAGTCAAAGTGCTGGACTGGGCCCTTGGAGATGTGTACTTCACTCCTGGCCTACAAACCACATTGTATGAATTACTAAAACTCTGCCAGCCTGAATTTCTCTCTATTTAAAGGGAAAGAATGCTAATTTTTTCACAAAGCTCCTTGGTAGGTGATTGTTTTGTTTGATTAGGACCAGCTCACTTATTATTGCTAAGACAGCAAGAAAAATTCAAAGAAGCAAGAATTTTTTAGACAGTGCCATTAATTTTGTTTATGGCATGTTTTGCATTGGTAGTGTAACAAACTGAAAAACCACAGCTCTCTTTGAACCTCACTTTCTTCCTTCACAGAGAGTTTTTCAATTTCACAGCGCACAACGGATTCTGGAGGAGGGGGGTGCAGAGGGGAGAAGAGAAGTGATGATTTTGGCAGCGACACCGTTATGATTCGCTAAAATAGCAGCTTGGCAAATCCGGTTTCTCAAATATCTCATGTTTGGTTAATTACGGACAGCTTTGTTTTTAGCTGAACGTGAAACAATGTGGAGAAACGGGCAAGCATGGCCCCTGACTCACCACTGCCCGGCTATGCTCGGCAGGTGGGAGCAAGCTGTCTCCAAGAAGGGGCCCGAGCAGTAACTGCTGCCCCAGTTCGTGAGGTTCAGCAGATAGACACAAGGGGAGGCTTCCTGGAACCCAGCTATGAGATGCCAAAAAGGAGCTCTTCCCACCCCATGCTCACTGGGCTGGTAAGAGATTGGAAACCTTGCCAAAAAGGAACGTGAAGCAGGCTGGAGAGGTGTCCCTTTCCCCAGACACGGTTTGATCCGGATAACAGTGAGGCATGGGATTACTTAGGGGAACTGTTGGCCTTGGTTCTAGCCCATGTGGAGAGCTGGGAGGGATCTAGCTGCTCTAGACCACCAGTGGCTGGAAGCATCCCTGCAGGAGCCAGGGGTTTACCTGGAAATGCATCTTCAGGGGGAGGTAAAGCCCAGTCACTTTACCCATGTTTGCTTCAGACTAGGGACCACATTCCATGAAAAGCAGCAAAGTGTGAGACTTCAGAGTGTCTGAAGTAAGTGTGGGAAAAGTGGGCCAGAATAGACACTCCTCTTGCAGTTCATCTGTCAGCACGTCCTGGCCACTTGAAAGTTCATCTGGAACAGTATCTCCACATACATTCATCTCCACAAAATCTGAGTGATGCTCAGTCTTCCTGGGTCAACCAACACAGGGCATGCACAGAGCATGGACTCACTGGGCAAGCTTGAGAGATGCACTTTGGACTGGGATCTCTCAGGCAGAAATATGGGAGCTTTATATGAGCAGAAGCTTATTCTGCAGGTCCTGCTCTCCCTGTTGCTTTCCCAGTGAGCATGATGGACTCTGGTACCAGAAGATGGGGAAATTCAAAGATGTAGAAAACTGGAAAATTCAAATCTAATGAAAGACAGATTATTTCTTCTGCCTGCATGCACGTAATTAATCTCTTCTCTGCTCCAGGAAATCTCAGGGGCCAAGAACATAGCAGATTTTTTCTTCAAGGATCTGAAACCTAATAATATAACAAAAATAGCCAGCCAGGTTAATAAATTTTACAAAAGCAGAAAAAACACTTCAAGGTTTACAGCCATTTCTAATGAGTGGAGACCAGGACTAAAATATTACCAGGAAAAAGGGTTCCTAAGGATGCTTGTGTGGTGACAAGATGCTGGAGTAGCAAGACTGCTGCCCATGTAAAAGCTATTCATGCATAACTGTGCTCCTAATGATCCCGTGCCAATTTATTTTTTGACCTATGTTTATTGTATCGGGTAAATGTCACATCCGCATTTTGTTTCTTTATTAGCACAGCTCATCAGGCTGGTGTGTGTGTGTGTGTGTTTGTGTGCTTGTATATGCACAACACATAGACATAATTACACATAAGTCCTTCGGTGTCACTTTTCCCAGAACAGAGTAACACATTGCATATGAAATGAATTTTTATAGAAGTAATGCTACAGAGATAATTTTTTCTGACCATGTTTTCCTCTTTACTAATACATAGGAGAAATGGAAATAGTGAGTCAGAATATATCCTGTAATCACATGGCATGAAGAGAAATTCGATTTCCAAAACGCTGAGGTTTGTGTCTCGGTGCAGAAGGAAGTCTGTAAACTTGGGCTGTACCATGCACATCGCAGATCTGGCATTCATGGCTGATAAACCGTTTTGAGAAGCAGCAGCATCTCAGCCCTGAGTAGGCAAAGATATTTTGTAACTGTCCTCTCACTGAAGTTAGCTGGAGCTAAGGAAGTGTTCCCGGAAATCGAGCTTGTACAATGAAAGCAGAGTGCTGGGAATACAGACTGAAAATTTTGGCATTTTCACAAACTTGATGCTTGGCCTTCAGCATAACTGAGGAACGACAGGACTCCAAGAGTGACCTGGGGCTGCTTTTCCGTCATTGGGCTGTCCTTTAACTAGCATTTTCTTGCTGTGCATCAGGATCTCAAGTTCTCAGCCGAAAATAAGAAGGCAGGGGGGGAAAAATTGTCCTAGAAAGGGATCCTGAATTATGAATCCCAAGCTGCAGACGCAGAAGACCTCGCTGACAGATTTTCCCCCTTTTAATACAATGCCGAGGAGGAAGTGTTATTCAGTGAACTGAGATTTCACTGGATAAAGCACGGGGTAATGTTTCACTCCGACTTCTCACCCTGCACAGTCCCTCGTGCCCCCCTGACGGTGCCTAGAGAAGAAAGGCAGCCCTCCTGCCCCACAGGTGGGGAAGCTCCCTTGTCCCACCACCCAGTGCTCCTCCGGGATGCTGCCACAGCTGTCCCTGGCTCCTCCACATCATCGCAGGCAGAGACACCTGCCATGCTTCCCTTTAGCAGGTCGTTGCCTTGACCTCTAAACAATGAAACTTTATGCGAAGAATGGAGCCACAAAAAAAAAAAAAAAAAAAAAAAAAAAAAAAAAAAAAAAAAAAAAAAAGAAGCAAAAATAAAAGAAAAAACTAGGTGACGGCTGGGATTGAAGCAAAGAAAAAAAAATACAGGAGTGCAAAGTACAAAGGGAGTTAAAAAAAGGAAAGAAAGAAAGAGAAAAAGAGATGCGAGACTTGAATTACATTGAATATTTGAATTACTTTTGTTTGAAAGGGCTCTTTTTTTTGAGGCTGCTTGGAAATGTAAAGGGCTTTCTTTTTTTCATACAGGTGTTCTCTATCCATTTTTCCAATTAGAAGAATCTCCTTTATATATTTAGCACTTTTTAGAGGGACTGGGAAGATAAGGCTGCTGAGGAATGCTGCAGGCTAAAGCTAGGTTTTCCAAACTGGCTTTTGTTGCTCCGATGTGAATCACTTAATAATTCATATTTCAGAATACATTAATGCAAATGATAATTTTAGCTTGCTATTGAATTTTTAAATATGCACTACAAGCAATTTATGTTTCTGTTCATTTTGCCAGGTAAAACTGTTTAGACATTTTTAACATATGCTTGGTTTCATTCATCATATATCATTCCATTGTTTTAATTTGGGGTAATTAAAAATTAGGAACATCACAAATAATACATGGAGCCCTATGTTCACAGAAAAATATCATGGAACAGGTGCTCAGTCTCACAATTTGAATGAAAGTCATTTCTCAGTGATGCTACAGTAACAAAATAGCAGTGTCCTGTGTTTCTGAAGATAATCTATATCTAAATAATAATTACTGTGATTAATTGGTATCTCTTTTTGTTTAAATCATTGCTGGTTTTTTTCTGGATTTTTTTTTTGTTTAGATTTACAAGGAATATTTGGTGTAGGAAGGACAAACATGTTGTTCCTCTCCTACTGAGCTGGCCAGATAATTAGAAGCCTCAAAATCAGAGGTTATTGAAGATTCATTTTTTTTGTTTGTTTGTTTGTTTGTTTCTGGAAAATAATTGTGAGCTTTGACCTCACATTTCAGAGGCACAGTGGGAGCTCAAGAGGCACACAAGCTGTGAGACCCAGAGTGCCCAAGAAAGGCTTTGCCCAGGGAAAGGTAAGCAGCTCTGGGACTCTTGCATCTGCCTTCAACCCTCCAAGGTTCCCAGGGAAGCCAGTCCTGCCTGCCCAAGTGATTGTGGCCCAGCAATGTGCCACTTGGTAGGGATATATTTAGAGCAGCAGCTGGGGACAGGGGATGCAGAACCCTGCAGCATCTTGCTCTGCCTCTGTGACTTACTGCAGAGAAGTAAGATGTCCATAGAGAGGGCCAAGGAGTGAGGAGGACATCCTGAGGCCCAGCTGTGCTTTCTCTCTCCCTCACGTTCCTGACTGTGGCTCTCCAGCTCCAGCATGTCTGGGAGAGTGTTAACTGCGCTCTTGCCATGTTCAAGGGGTCATGTGACTTCTCTACCATTCAACCACACCTGTAACAAAGGACAAGAAAGGGACTTCTGCACCCCTTTCTACACCTCTGGGGAAGACACACCACCACCTCACCTTCCCACTTTATCCTGCTGAGCAAAGGAAATAAAAAATGCTACACTGCATCCCTTTTCATGACAGCAAACCCATCTTTTACCACCAATAGTGCCAGACTGCATTCCACAAACACTTACTCGCCCCTGGCTTTCCTTTGGCCACCATGAGTGCTCAGCTATGATAAGGTGGTAGCATTTCCTAGTGATGAGATCTACAGAGAGATATGACCCACCTAACTGTGGGACATATCCCAGAGCTCCCATATGCAAATCTCATCCTGTACTTAATCAAATATCATCCATCCAGGGAGGCGAGGAAAAGGAAAAAAAAAATGGAAGTGCTATTAGAAAAGAAATGGTAATGAGAAGAAAAGAGATATCAGGGAGTGAAAACAATTAGTTATAAATTAATATTACAACCTGGGGATATAAATATGTCTGGTTATTGGAACACACATTCTCCCCCTTAAACCATTGCTTGAAGCATAAAACTTCCCACGACATGCTGTATTGGTCAATGCATCTCTGTAAGAAGGTGCTTTGTATCTCAGAGGTAGCATAAGAGCCATTAGATGTGGGTGTTGCTATGGTAACTGCTCTTTTTTTTTAATTGAATAGCATAGTAAGTAGTCTTGTAAAACCCACCAACCCGTAACTTGCTGGTGCCCTGAGGCAGCATTAATGCAAGCACCTTTTCTTTGTCTTATTTCCTTCCTTGAGAGATGCAGGTACCTCGGCATAAGCTGCATCCTTACAAGGGTAGTAACTGTGCCAGGAGAATATGTTCCGATGCCTTTTATTAAGGGGATGGTAAACATAAGGTCAGGTAAGATATACCAGTTTTATTCCAGGCCACTTTATATCTCATGGGCTATGGTAGAGAGAAGGCTCTCCCCTTCTTTTCCAGCTGAGACGGAAAAGCCAAAATCTTTTGCTAATGTGTCATCATTCCCTTCTTCCATGCACTGCACAGCCCCCACCCCCACCCCAAGCCAATGGTGCTGTATTGCAGCCAGTCAGTCAGTGAACCATCCAGATGAAGCCTTCCAGTACACCAGCCATTTGGATGAGAGGGATTTTGTTTGGTGTAGGATTTACTGGTTTTCTCTTCCTGTTGAAATGCAGACACGTGTCAGGTGTGACTCTTTCTAAATCTCTGACCTTCTGCTTTTATAGTACTTTTTGGATGATCGGTGATCTATTTGACTGATGAGCTGGGTCACCCGCCCAGATTTTGGATCTTGTTCTTGTCTCTGTTCATGTTTTAAGTCCGTAGCAGAATATTTTTCTAAGCACATGAATACCAGTCCTTCTCCAAGCAGGGAAAATGTCTCTCTGGTTGAATACTTGTTTAATTTGGTCAAACATACCAATTTTTCAGCTTCATCTCCAGAATTCCCCTTGCCACTGCTGATAAGCGTTCCTTGTCACAGTTTTGCTGTGGGATTCTCTGCATGGGGCTGTATCTCCCGTTTCAGTGTCCTTGTCACATGAAGTGTGCTCATACACCCTTTCCCTCCCCACCCAGCCCCTTGGCCTCAGTACAGTTGAGACATTGTAGATGTTCTGCAGGCAGGTCCTGCCCCTGGCTGGCCAGAAGAGCTCCCACAAGAACCTGGGATTGCTGTAATTTCTCTCTTTCTTCTCTGGGTTTTTTATGTTTGTAATTCCCCATGACCAGGCATCCCTAGGCTATTCCACGCAAGCTCACTGAACGGAGCCCTTCATCGGGATGAAAAGGAGATCACTGTCTTTATTGCCAAAAGAATAACTAACCTTAAGGCTTCATTTGTTTAGGATTTTCATTTATATGTTGTCTGGGACAAAGTCCACAGCTGAGATTTTGGTAATCCCCATTTGGGTGCTGCCAAACAAGGGTGGTGCTGACACAGATATTTGAGACAAGCTTTTTTTTTTTTTTACCTTAAAGGTTTCCCAGTCATCTAAAAGTTCTGCTTTGGTTGTTGCACGGTTTCAGTTTTGGCAGGGCTCAAACTTATCAGATCCAGAACTATGGGTTATTGTTCCTAAGTCTTCCAAGAAGCTCTCAAAGTACCTGACACATGCCAGCCGGACTGAGCTGCCCACATAACACTGCTTTATTTTAAAGTGCTGCTGAGGGAGTGGGCACTCTCCCACCTCCAGGCTGTATTGCAGGTGGGGCATGGCAACCCCCTGGTTCTCCTAGCACAGTTGCTCCACTGTGAGAAAAACAATGCAGGATTTATTGGGTTAGACTCTGCTCCAAGGCTACGTAGTTTTTAAATGACATTTTGATGTCAAATAAAAAAAAAGATAGCCAGAAAAGCTGCCAAATACAAATCTCAGCTTCAGACAGCTGTAAACCTTGGGTACATTAGAGATTGGAGCTGAGCAGTATTGTCAGAGCCTGTGATGTATTTATTAAGCAAAAGTGAGAAAATTTATCCCACTTCAGAGAACTGAAGTGAACTTTGGGTGTCACGTAAGCCTGGTGTTGCTCTGCCATTTGGGAAGTTAATTTCCCCCTAGAAGGAAGTTACGGCCTTTATTCAAAGGCTTGTGAAAAATGACTCATTTTGCTAGGTCGGCAAAGGTTTCAAATATGTTTTGATATTTTTGGTCCTATCCAGAGAATGTCTCTTATTGGAAAAGATAGATTAAAGAAATAGATAAAAAAAAGAGGAGGAAATGCTTGATGTGCACTTCAGGTGCCCGGATTTGTTGAAATATGAGCTTGGAAAGTCTGAGTGATCTTCACATTCAGATCACAACTTCACTGTAAAAGAAAGGTCACTTTTGCTTGTATTCTGGGGCAGCTTTTTCTCTTTTGTCCCCTTGGTAAGATCTCTCCTTTTGTATTATTATGGATGTAGCTTGGTTTTGAACTTTTCCCTTTTTCTCTTTTTCTTCCTCTTTTTTCTTCCTTTTGGACAGAGAACTGGTATTTCATCTTTTTAAAGATTTACAAGAAAAGGAAATAATACATGCACCACTGTGGAAAAGCATGTCTCTGTTCATACCTTTGCATTTTACAGGAAAATATGTCATTCCTTTCAGATTCATGAATTAAGATGCACTATTTTTTGCTGAAGGCTATTTTAAATTAGGCTAATAAATTGCTGCTCTCTGCCTTGCGTGATAATGCATTACATTATCTACTGATGTACACGTATTGTTTGACTCTAATGGTGTGGAAATTAAATGTTAGACATGGGCCAGATGTTCCTATAGATGAATATGAAGTATGACTCTGTCGTAGCTGAGTCTCAATGGGACAGAAGGTAGACGGTGAGGTTTTTTGAACAACAGCAACAAAAACCCTTAAGTGGGTCACTTGCATCCACACCCAAGATCCAGCCCTAACACTGAGCTGTTGAGCAGCATTATCAACCTGAGCTCTGCTATTATTCCTCAGCCAGAGCCAGTGCCTTTCTTACTTCAAATGCCTCAACGCTTATAAAGCCACAAAGAACAGCTCATAGAGATGGCAAATGCTTACTATCCTTGTCAGACTGACAGACACAGCTCAGGATGCATCCCTGGCTCCTGTCTTAGCTACAAATATTTTGAAGCTCTCCCTCTGCTCTTCCTTTTCTCCTTGTGCATTGTCATGCAGTGGCCGAGGGGGCAAACAGAGGTATGTTACAGTGAATATTAATGAAGGCCCCCCACTGGCATCTCCTCTTGGAAAAGGCAGGGGGAGAACAGTTTACAATCTTACTCACATGGCTAAATTACCCAGCGACTCATAATCTAAGTACCAGCAGAATGCTGCTGAACCTGGGTATTTAGGATACTTGATAATGATGGACAGAGGTGTTTTCAAAATTGTTAATAAAGCAGCTTTGCTTTGGGAATGCTCTGACTCATTACAGCTCACTAGCACCTACAAAAATAATAATCCTAACCATGAGATTAACCAAATGTTTGTGCTTGTGTGTGAGGTGGGAAGGACAATTCTTTGCATTATCAGTAGAGATCTGTAAGCAAGCCAGAAGGACTTCTGGGAGCACTGAGTTGGTAATGAATGGATTCCTTATCACTAAAAGGGTGAGATGAGATTTCTCTCTTTTTTGACTGCCCTGCTTGCGGGACTGGCCCCACTTGACCACTGAGTTCAGTGCAACTCCGTACTGAGAATTTCTGAACACTGCCCCAGCATACATGTGGCCCTGGATTGGCACAAGAGGGAGGGGGGTGAACTGCAGGATGAATGTGGGAATGAACAGTGGCATGCAGGACCAGGAAACAGCTTTGCAGCCAGGGAAAGGGCTTGTACAACTGCTTTCTGGAGAAAGATGCCATGAGGCAGACTGAAGTGAGACGAAGGAGAGCTGGCCATGCCCACAGCACCACATTGCTGCTGAATGGGCAGTGGTCCTCAGCTATGTCCCGTGAGGGGATGCAATGGTCAGGCATTTCCCAGGCAGAGGGTACATCTGGCTTGAGAATTCTGAGCTGCTACTGTGTCCTATCCCAGTCTGCTGTCAGGCTAATATTTCTGCAGAGATTATGGGTATAAGCTTGTTTTTTGATGCCCGAGCTCACCAGAGGCCAGAGATTGTAAAGTGTTATGTTACTCTCCCTGCTGAATGTGGCAGTCACCCCCAAGAGCATCAGGCCCTGACAGCAAGCTCCTTGCCACCCACATCCACATCCACCACAGTTCTGTAAGCAGTGTGGTGTGGTGGAGGAAAGCTGAGCACAGGGTGTATCCCATTGCAGCCCACAGGTATCAGTGCCTGTGTCCGGGCTGTCAGAACCATGAACAAGCCCAAATCCCCACCAGGGGTGACACCACCGCACTCACCCCAGGAGAAAGCCAGCATCAGGTCTCTAGCACATCATTTGTAGAAAGCTAGGATCATTCCCCATCGAGCTGGAGTATTTCTTGGGCCCCTTCCGTGGCAGGCACTGTCAGATATACTGGAGAATGTTTTCATCACAGCTAACAGAGGGCTATCCAGATTGCTCGTAACTGTTTTTAGCACAGTAAACATGCAAACCAAGTGCCTGGGGAAAGAAAGGAAAAAAAAAAAGTAAAAGCCTGTCCTTGCAGTAGCTGATCATTTTTAATTAAATCTCAATCTATCAATCTAGTTACTGTGTGAGAGGGAGAGAACCAGCCTTGAATGGTTTAGGATGTGGGTGATCTGAGACACTCTGTGACCCTGTGCAGAGGCCCAGTGTGGCCAAGGCACTCCTGCTGCCAGCATGAGGACAAGGCACAGGGCCAGAATGGTCCTGCCAGCCTGGCCTCCAGCATGCAGCTCATGGGTTAAGAGGGTCTTTCAGAGCCTGGAGTAGGTTTGTTCAGGAGGTGATGTGGTTCCCCATCTCACTGAGCCTCCATGGAAAGCAGGGTTTGTGGCATTTGGGTGCCCTGCATGGTACCATGGGAAGCACGAGCACTTCTGCCCAAGTTGCTGCAATGCCAGCTTCCTCCCCAGCTGGATGGAGCTGAGCCTGGCCCAGGAGAGCTGGCTGCCATGGCAGGTGGGTACCACTTGGGATAGGACAGAGATTAGGGACTTCCTTCTGGACACCCTGCACCCTTAGCACCTGCAGTGCCTCTCCTCAGTGGATGGGGATAGAGTGAGTGGGGAGTGAGTTACCTTTTGGTCTCTGGGCTCAAGGACTAGCCCCTTCTAATGAAACTGGTCCAGAGTACTTTAAAATGCAAAGGTAAAGAGGGTTCATCTGATGAAATGTGATATTTGCTGTCTTCACATCGTTTCTGTCTCAAAGTCACTGTTAGCTGTGCTGTTCATGAATGAAGAACAAAAAAAAATGTAAAGACAATTGCCAGTTTTGGGTCTGAGAGGAGGCGGGAGGGGGAGGAAATGGCATGTGTTCATCTGCATTTCAAGAACAATAAGCCTCAAACCTGAAATTATTTCCTATTTGAAAACAGTGATTAGCTAGAGCCAATTTAGCTCTACTGTATAGTGTCCAGCATCTGAGCATCTGAGCTGTGGTCCTCTTTGAGCAAGATGATCTCCAGAGGTCCTTGCCAACCTCCCTCTTTCTGTGATTCTGTGATCTCAGAGATATTAAAAAAGGTGAAGAAATGAAGCCTCTGATGTCCTGTTGTAACAGGAAACTGAGGCATGTATCTAGGCATACAGTGGTCTGGTTGTGTGGTGAAAAGCACTAGCAGGACAACTTAACATGCGGCCTTGTTCCCTCAAACAAGCAGCCACAGATGGTCACATAAAATAAGGGTAGAAACAGCCCTACCTGATCCATGAGAGTGCCTATATTGGCCTTGATTTCCTATTGAGGCACCACAGTCCAAGAAAATAAGTTTCTTACCCATTTCATAACAGTTCCCTTGTTTTTCACATGGAATGTGCCTAGCGTGTTAATTCATTTTCTTGCAACTTACATTTCAAAGGTCTGTAGCTCCTTAATACACCTTAAGAAACCATCAAGTTTTCCATGCTCACAGAGCAGCAGGTATTTTGGCAACAGCACCTTCCATTTATTGCAGTGGAAAAAACATCATCAACTCTTAATTCAATGGAAACTACCGAATTAAAAATCCTTAAATTACCTGGATCCAAGGAAATTCAGGGTTTGATTCTAGATCTATCAACTGAATGGGAATATTTATCTGTGGAACCAAGACTAGCCCCTGATTAAAGGAGCTTTACACTAAATACAAAAAGTATTTAGAGATGGGGAGAAGGAGGAGGGAGGAACCAACGACCTAAATATTATCTTTTTCTTACAAAGGTGAGCTGTTATCATTCTGGAAATCTCATTTTGCTATAGGTCTCTACATGCAACTTTCCTGAGGAAGATGGGTGGGTTTTTCCTACATTTTTGCCACATAATTCTACATCCTTGCTGGCTGCATAAATTAAAGTGATATGGTCACTGCACTTTGTTATCATGATTTCTTACAGCTCAAAGGAACTCCTGTGGCAGTCAGGCAGTAACACAAAACTGAAGTCAGGCATTTTCTGCCTCTTCACCAGAAGGTGTCCAATGATCCTGCACAGGAAGTTGTCTCCTATCTGTGACAGGTTTGTGATGGGCTTGCCTTCTTCCGAATGGCACGTTGTCTACTTTGAAGGATTTTCTCTTTCATGTCTATGCTTCCATGGTCTCTGCAGAAACTTTGATGGAAATTCTTAAGTGAGAACACATCCTTCCTTCCTTTCTATGATAAGGACCTGTGGCCAAGGAAAACTGAGCCCAGATCTCCCAACTCACCATCACCACAGCAAGCAACATCCAATCAGAGCTGCTACTGTACAAGGCTGAGCCCTTTTCAGCTGGTGGCCTGACCGACTGACCACTGCTCACATAAGCCAGCCAGCCCTCTCATTGCTGAGCAGCTGCAGGTGGAACCATTGCTGAATTAAAGATGCCTTGACCAGTCCCATCAATGTGGGATGCCAAGACCACAAAGACTTTATAAGAAAAATCAGTGTGACTCCAAATGAAAAACCTGCTCTGTCTTTTCCCTTTGCTCTCTAATTTCCACTGCAGATTCACGTCCTGGTGAGTCATGACACATGAACAGCACATTTGTATATGAAATAACTTGCCTCTTCTGCTCTTCCCTCTGCTACAGCTGCTTCCTCATTCCCACACCTCATTCTTGTTCCTAGACGTTGTTCACCTAAAATTTTCTAATAGCAAAAGAAAGAAAAAATGAAATAATTTTCCAGTGGCCATCAGGCTGTTATAACAACACAAGGGTTTAGCATGGATTTGACTTTCAGCTTCAGCCCAGGACCGTGAGCACAAGCTCTGACTGATGATGAGAGCAATCTCTCTGCCACACTAAGCTAATCACAGCAAGCCAGCTTGAAGTGTCAGTGTGTGATGGACAAATGCTAAAAGGCAAAACAGATGGGAAATAATAAGTCTTTATTTTACGTTGTAAACCTACCAAGTATAGTTTTCTAGTAATGAAACTTCTGCAAATACCTCCCTGCAGATAGCTTGAATATGGCCTCAGTTCAGAGCTGCTATGTGAAATACTGAACAATGGATTCCTCTTTGCAAACATATTTTTGTTAAAAAAGAAAGTTGAGGTTAAACTGTTCAAGTGTAGAAAGGGCTTCAGATTGGACTCTTGGCACTAGGTGTTGGAACTTTGTGCCATTGAAAGTGACTTTGGCAAAATGCTTCCATTCACCCTCCTCCTGCACCACAGGGAAGGCAGCATGATGACATAAATAAATAAATAAATAAATAATGGTTGCATCGGAAGGCGAAGGTTCAGTGAGCTGGCATAAGAGATTCTACCAGAGAGAACTTTGTGTGTTCCATCAAGCATGAGGGCTTACTTTTGGCCAAGGAAATAAACAGAACTTGCCTGTGCGTTTATCTTCCTACTGTTTAGTGCTAAAATATTTTTTCCTGTACTTGTGAGTCTCTATATTTTTTACTGAATTCCATGCTTCTGCTGCCAGTTGTTCTCTTCTCCCTTTTACTATGGTTCTCATTTCTTCCAACCTCTCTTCTTCACTGTGGCCTCCTCTCATTTCTTTTCCTTTTGTGCAATATCCCATCACATGCTATCGATGTTTTATCCTCCCTCTACCTTATAGACTCCAGTTAGTACTTGCAAACTCCCCTGGCAGCTGTCCTGCAGCAGTGTTTCCATACCAGCCCTTCCTTCACCCGGTTCCCCAAGCCAACTATGGACGTTTGTTTACATAAGGTACAAGCACATACTTTTTTAAAGATCTTATCCCACAGATATGTCAAGTTCCTAATGCCATTTCATCATCTAAAATGCTTCATTCTTCACAGCTGAAGTGCGAGCCTGCTGCCTGCACAGAGTGACTAATAAAATGGTAACCACAAGAAGTCTAAAATATAAAATTAATCTGTGTGGGCTTGTTCATGACCTTGGAAAAAACATTCAGTCATGCAATAATCCTTGTCTTCGGTCTACCACTGATCTAGCCATAAAGAAATGGGCAGATTTTTGTTACCTAACAGCACCCTTTTCTGGGAGATATATAAGGAAACTTAAATAACAGCCCTCTCTGGGAAGCATATGGTATAGCAGCAAAAAATTGTGACTCTAGCAGTGGGACTCTGCCATGGTAACCTCACTCAACATGGGGAATACTGTGTCTTCTCCTAGTTGGTCTGTGTTTCCAACTTCCTTTAAAGAGACAATAACTTGCTATCAGGAATTGTTTCAGTGGACAAATCCTACTCATGGGAAAAAGAGGTCGCTTCCCCAGGGCAAGACTGGATTTCATTATGCCAACAGAGGCTCTGCTGAGGCACCAGTCTTCCAGGAGTGCAGGTGGTTCTCTAGTTCATCTCAGCCTCGGAGAAAACCTGTGCTCTTTTTTTTTTTTTTTTTTTTTTTTTTCTTTGTTTGGATCCTGTTGTTTAAGCACAGACTCGGACACTTGGCTGTTTCTGCTCATACAGCAGCAGCCAACAGCTTCTCCTGCACCCTCTGGCATCTTGAGTATTGGTGCTTCCATTCTTACGATGAGCAGAACTGGCAGCAGGAAGCTCAAGGCAGGCAGAGAAGAGAAGAAGGAGGAATTTCTGCCAGACACTGCAGGAACGTTGAATTGTCTCTTTGGGTCTACGTCTGCTCACTGCACACATGTCAATCTGTGGAGAAGAGCTCACAAATCAGCCCCTTCTCAGGTGCTTTGAGCCAACCCTTAAATTTCAGGAAAAGACACACTTGGATAAGCAATGTAAGATGAAGCCACACACACGGGAGTGCCAGGCAAACTGCTCAGTATGGAATGTTGTGGGTGACAGGAGACAGATGTATGTAAACATTAGTGGACACACAGGTTTCTCCCCTGAATATCTTCCCATTGCAATACTCTGCTCTTATGTTCTCAGAACTTTGTCAGGTTACATTTTTTAAACGTTTAATTGTTAAATCATTAAACTGGATTTTTTCTTTCCCTCTTGCCCATCCAAAGCTAAGGATTTGGGAGAAACTCAATCAAAATATTTCAGTTTTTTGGGTTTTCTAAGAAGATGAGATTCAAATCAAGGAAAGTTATTTGTTTGGGAAAACAAAAAGTATACAGCCTTCATTCAGATGCCCTAACGCTGTGCTGCTTGAAACTGAGTATCTGCTTTCAGGATGTCACTGTGCATATGCTTGTTTGCCATTTTAGTGGACATTTTTTTCTCAAATGTGGAAAATTGTATACATATATATACATATATAAAATGAAAATCACCATATGTCTGTGTCTGGAAACAACTTTTTGAAGCTTAGCAACTGAAGTATCTGAAGAATCCCACTTTTAGACCCTTCCAATGAGGACACTTCATCCTCTCATGCCTAGAGACCAAATTATATGGTCTTGCTTGGCAAGGTGACTTGGTGTGTTCCAGCCAGCAACAGAACCTAGTCCTTCCTTACAGTGGCTGAAGGATAGTGTGCTACTGTCAATGGAGCACAAAGCGAGGGAATTTTCTTTTTCACTTCCAATTTCTAGAACTGTTCATGCCCAGAGAAAAAGGCATGGAGGGGATGAGATAGAGTTTTGGGCAAAGGTTGAGCAAGGAAGATAATATTAACCTTAATTTCAATATTTTCTCATTTTTTAACCTGTTTTTTTCTGGCATCTTTGTATTCTTTCCCTATGATGCAATTATATGCATTTAAAATATCCTTATTATTTACAGGCAAGCATAATAGTAAAATATATGCATCGTTTTCTTTGCCCTGTAGCTGCATAAAAGGTTTATGAAATTGTCTGTGACAGTTCCTTGACAGGAAAATCCAGAGATATTACTATGGTAACATTCAAAGGTGATTGCAACAAAAATAAAATAATTCAAACTAAGGCAATATTTGCTCATATAATGTGAGTCAATCAGATTGTGAATTCCTGACAACGGTGGAGAAGGAAAAAATCATCAAAGACTGACAATGTGTCCTCAATCCATACTGCAGAATCTAAAGGCTCTCACTGTCAGCCAAGCAAAAAACAACAACAGAAAAGTGGAACATATATTCCTGTTTAGCAGACTTAAGTTATGCACTGGAAGTGGGCTGAGTTCGCTTTCACATATGCTTCGGATTGCCTCTTGATTTCCATGCAAGCGCCTGTTTATAGCAGGGATGTATCTGTGCAGAGAAGGACCCAGTGCCCCTTGGATCAGGCTGTGAATACAAAAGACACTACAGAGACCTCCATCACAGATCAGAAATATGCAGAAAGGATCTGAAAGCAGATTTTGCCCTGCACAAGAGCCTGGCATGAAATGTGGGCATTCCTGATCTGCTCCCAACAAAGTGCACGTAATAATAAAAATAAATGTAAAGCCTCTGTGCTCTTTAAGACCTCTGAGCTCTTAAATAGATAAAACCAAGGTGCCAAATTCTGCTCTTCCTGTGCAGCTCCATTGATGTGCCAAGGATACAGAGTCTGACATTAGGAGACTAGCACAGTGCAGCTGGGATGCAGAACTCCACAAAAGGACAAGGTTATGATTTTTCCATACAGAAAGACTGAGGAGGGGCTCCTGCTCTAAGTAATTTCACTTTAGATGACAGGTAAAGAAAAAACAAAATAGAACACTGTGCATATCTCTCTAATGTGCTGCAGCAGTTTGGCTTGATACAACAGCAGCTGTGAGTTTTGGGAGATGCTCCTCAGAACTGTGAAGGCATTGGGAAAAGGCAGCCATATCATACCCAGAGTTCCCTGTCTCTCAGACCCTAATATATGCTACATTTACTCAAGAATGGGCAAAACACACTTCAGATGCCATTAACACACAAAAAAAATGTGTCTTAGAATAGGTGCCTTGCCTCGTAAAACAAGGAATGGCGCTGATATAATCTGCCCAACTGCCATTCTCAGCCCACCTGAGAGTCTGAATCCAAGAGATGCAATTCCACAGGCAGTTAGCTGCCCTGATGGAGGGAAATGCCATGCATCCAAGGGTGTGGGGTGGGGAGGTGGAGGAGAAGTAAAGGACAGAGGCAAGGGGGAGAATTTAGCTTTACCCTCTAAAATCCAACCCTCTCCTTTAAGAAAAAATATTTTTAAATCACCTTGACAGCCAGTGTAGGCAGCTCTGAAGAAGGAAAGTTCAAAGAAATTGTGCTTCTATTGCCTAAATTTTAATTAGTCTGTGGGTAAACAGGAACTTTGAAGTTGTCTGCACAGCAATTTCCATGTGCCCTGTTGACTTGATGAGACCAAAGACTCCAGTAGTATTCAAAGCTGCCCTCTGCAGATGTGTAAACGACTCCACAAAGTGCAAATGTGGGGATTTAGGTCTTAGCCTGAAAGATCTTTTCAAGGATGTGCATACTAATTCCATAAAGAGACCTTCCACACAGACCTACAGGTCTCTGAAAAATAGCTGCAAAGTCAGGTTCCCAGAAATGCCGAGACCTCCAGGCCCAGAACAGACCACTGTGTCGTAGCTTAGGCCAAGAAGCTCTGAGCAACAAATTTGTATAAGTGACAAAATGCTCCAGATTGTAGAAAAATCAGATGGTGTTCATTTCCATGATAATGCATGCTTTGGTTGAGCTACTTTTGACTTACAGTGAGAGACAAATTTGACCTGCTCTCTCTTTCTCATCTGCTGGGCTGCAGCTGTGCCCTCTAGCACTGTATATGTATTCCAAGCTCATCTAGACATTGAAACAAAAGCACAAATTAGATGACAATCTTCCATTCTTTCTGTGTGCTGCCAATACCTGTTTGTCATTATAATGGTATTAATCATCTTTTATTTATAGCAGAACATTGGAAGCTTCCATTTTTCCCTTTTGATTTATTTGTAGGACAACAGGTGCACAACTTAAGCAGGTGTATGGATGTGTGCATATGTTGTGAGTTTGCTGATAGCCACAAAACATCTTTAGTAAATTATTACTTGTATCAAAGCTGCCATTATTTTTATTTCATGCCTAAACTTAATTCCACAGCTGTTAGCTCCCACACTCCATTAGCTGTTTTGTGTCACAACTGCAGTAATGCAGCTCAGGGGTGCAAGACCTCTTCTCTCACCCTCCAAAAACCCACACAAACAAAACATCTCTAAACCATACACTGCTTCCAGCTTCTTCTGAAACTTGGGAGAGGCACTGAAAATGTATCAACAGTTTCCATTGGCAACTGCTGCAGAATAGCATGTTACCGGTTCAACAGCTGACATGAAATGCCTTTCCATATGTAAAGCTCTGCCTTAAACACACAAGGGACAGGAAGAAAAAAACTTTGTACTTTCTTTTTCTTTTGTCTAACAGTAAATGGGTAGTGATGAAGTGCTGGATGCTTAAAAAAAAAAAATGCAGTTATAATTTTGGATCCAAGCTGTGAGAACACTCATTGGAGACAACTGTTCTCCCATGGGCTAGCCTTGAATAAACAATCACAGCTCTGTGTGATATTAGTTCTTAACCAGATTCTAGCATTCAGCTCCTGCCTCGCCATGGTTACTTGCCTTTTAAACCAATGTTTCTTTTCCTTCTTTTTTGCCAAGATTCTTGCTTGCTTGGCAGTGGTTCGTTCTCATTTGAACTTTTGCCCTATTTTAATCTCCACCAAATTTTTACTCTAAAAGAACCCTTTCACTGATACCTCTTTGTTGCCCTGAATTTCTTTTCTGTGTGTGAGAACTTACTTGGGGACATGGCTTACGGGAAAGAGCCCAAGTGATTGTCTTCTTCTGAGTATCCAGCAGCTGGCAGACATCTGTGAGATTAAAAAACAAAGACACAACAGCACAAGACAGTAGCCACTCCCAAAATAAAATTAAATAGGAAATAAGGAAACACACAAACTACCAGGTCATTCACTTGGAGATTGGTTTGTGCTTGTCAGCTCCTGAGCTTGCCTCACTCCAATTCATCTGAGGATAACATTGTTAAAACCTATGTAAGAGCATCATTCTGACACACGGGGCTCCAACCCAGAATCCCTCACTTGTCCTCTGCCTCTGGAGCTGGCAGAGCACCGGGGTCCCATGAATCGTATTAAAGCCCTAAGGAAGGGGAACATATCTCTGGTTATTTTAAGGCAATTCTCAGGCAACCCGGAAGAAATAAACCAACAGCTTCTATAAGAAAAATATTCCTTCTTTACAAGAAGAGTATGTTATCTTGAAAGATCTTGACTATTTCTTTTTGTTGTCTTTTGTGGAGGTTCTTAAATGAGCAAATCAACTTGCTGAACTTGCTGAAGTCTTGGTCAAAAAAATTTCTAGCAACATAATTGATTAACATTATTTCTGCTGCTGAAAAAGAAAAAACTACAGCTTTGTCTTGGTTGCTCATTCAGTTTCTTATTCCTCAGAAAATGTCACTGCATGGTTGCCTAAAGGAAAGGCAAGTACATGTGTATAATATACATGTGCTTATGTGGATACACACATATAAATCTACAAAACCATGCTAGTTGGTTTTAGTAAAATCTGTTTTCTAACCAGAAGCATAACTTCCAATTTTCCAGTGTTAATACACTGTTATTACAATTTATTAATCTCTCAGTCTTGGCTGTATCATTTGGACTGAATATTTAGCATAAGATAAAACATAAAGTAAACCTCTAGGACAACATACCCCTTTGGTGTGCTGCATGTAAAATGAACCAGAGTAACATCCTGCTGCTATGTGCATCAGATATTCCGACAGACAAACCAGAGGCCAATGATTCAGTCATCTATATTCACAGATGAATAAGGAGTCGTGTTCACAGACTTACCTAAGACCAACTTTTCACCATTTAAAATTTTCTAACTGACATTTAAATGTAGGAAAACTTGCAAGTTACACCTTTCTTTTAAAACATAATCTTACCAGTACTGTATATGTTGGAAGATTTTAAATTAAAGCAATTAAAAGTCTCTCCTTGTTTGCTTTTATTTATTAACTTTTAGAGGGAAATTTTTTCACAGTAGCAAAATCAATACTCTGAGATAAAATTTCTAACAAGAATTTCCTTTCTCATAAAATTTTATTGGCAATTTAATTTTTCATCTCCATTGAAACAGTAAAACTTAAAAAACAATGCTCCTTTTTTTTTTTACTTTCTTGTAAAAGGTCTTTATTTACTTTAGAACCCAAGCAGGAGGTACATTTTCAACGGAGTTCAATCAATTTCTACATGTTTGATATCTCTTCATTTGCACAGAATCCTGGCTGACAGAAAAATCACTAGCTAATTGACTAGAGCATGCTTTATATGCGAGTGTTGGTTACAGTCTGCTTCACAACCCCCTTGTATTTGAGTCGGAAGTGGGCAAAAGTGCCCCTTCGAACACAGCACCCTGCTGCCCAGAATCTGGCTGTCACCTTGGGCAAGCTACACCTTAATGCCTCATATACAAACTCCTAGTTGGATCCAGGTGAATCACTGTGCTTTCCTGTTGCATATGTACAGCAGCAAACCACTGCAGTACTTTGGGCACTGAGGGGAAATTATGGGGCTCGGTGTATCACTCAGTCCAAGATGGGAACACAGACATGAGTGAGAAAGACAAGGGTCCTCTCCAGTCCTATGCCATAACAGAGCAGGAGACAGAGAAGGAAGGCTGTTCAAAGCCTTGCACAGGAAATAAAATGCCTTGCTTCATTCTCTCCCATCTGATGATTCCAAAACTATTTGTATAGCTTGAGTCACTGGAAGATGCCAAGGCAGACACAAATATTATGCCAACGTCATGGCAGGGAATTGGGGATGCAGCCAAATGAGGTAACTTCTGTCCAAGACTCACACTGAGACCCACACGTAATACAGCTCCTCCTGTGTTTCTTATGTTAGAACTGGTCTTTCTGGTGAAGGGAAGACTCCTTTTATAGGAGCAACACCAGAACAAAACCGGCCTTTCAGAAATGCGGATGGGAGCACACACACAGCCACACTCCATCACCAACTGTGTGGCTCCCACCAGGCAACAATTAGCACAGAGTGTGCACCACAATATGTAGGTGCAATAATCCTTTATGCCTGGCAAGCCCCCTCATCCAGCATCTCCTACTGTTCTGGTTTCCAGTCAGACTTGCACAGCCAGCACTGCCCAGCCTCTGGGAAGGGGGCTTCTCCCCGTACAATGCCAACTTGTGTCAAGGTGCAGAGTGCCACTTTCCCACACGGAGCAGTCCCTTGATCTGTGAGTACTGCCCATGACTTCTTCAGGAACCACTTGCAAAGGACAGTCCAACTCAGCAGGCCCTTTGTAAATGTGTGGCCATGACACATTCATCAGTAACAATGACCTCTCTAATCATTTACAATGCCTTTGGGCCTCCGTGTGTAAAAAAAATGCTGCTATGCCAAGCCAATGGGAAAAAAAAAATTGTGCCGTGGTTGTGGCTTTAAAACTGGGACTGCAAAGCATTATATGTATTGAGGGATGAAATAACAAGTCGGAAGGGTGAGAAAACTTGAAAGGAAATAGGCTTAGGGAAACAGAAGCTGGAAGTAATCAATAAATCATAGAATAAAGTAAAGAGAAAGAACCTTTAAAGTGCCCAGCTTAAATGTCAAGAGTATTAGAACAAAATGGCTCAAAGCAGAAGAATGTGTGACAGGAAAAGATGCTGCAACTCTGACAGAAAGTATATTCACTCCTGAGCATGGAAAAAAGTACAGGCAATGAAGGGCAGCAGAGAAAAACAAAGAAATTAGGCAATTGTGTAAGTTCCTTGTGTGGTCTGAACACACAGGACCAGTATTACTGTTTCAACAAGATTCTGGGGAGTAAAATTGGGCAAAAAACCCCAGCCATCCCAGCAGTGGAAAAGATCAACTTTAAATTTTCATAGTATGCTGGGAAAGTGTTATCACCTATGCGTGAAGGTATGCCATCAATACTGCAGAGGAATAGGATCTTGCTTACGGTTTATTACACCAAAAAAGAAACAGAGCCAGGGTGGAGCTGGTCTTATATTCATCTCTAGACAAATTCATACAGCTAAAATTTAGGGTTTTTTCTAATGACACTCTTTCAGTGATGCATTTAATCACACATAGCTCCAGGCATATGTGTTTGCCCTACTGAAATCAATGTACATATCCATATACTTCAAGTTTAAGCTGGTACTCAAAATATTTTTCCAAGCTGGAGCCTAAGTGCTGATGGATTACCTAGTTAGCTATAAATTGCATGGTTGCTTCTGGTTTTGGCTACTGGCTCAAAAACAGACACCTATTCTGTTTGAAGCTTACAATAACAGTTATTCATGTAATATAATAGATTCTTCTGGTACCACACACGTGGACGTTGTGAAACAAAATTTTCTGTTCAAATGGGGTTTGCAGTCAACTGAGCAAAGGCTGCTTATGCTCTCCTTAGCTGAAATGTATACTGAAGGAAACTACCCGACTTTGCTGTACCTTGAAGAGCAAAATTTGGGAAGCTCTCAAAGAGGCTGCTGGGATGTGTTTGTCCCAGTAAAAGGCAGGCAGACAAACTTCTGGCCCTGTGCTTTTGGGTTGATTTGGCTTCCTCAAGCATGGAAGATTTTAGGGCTTCTGCAGCTATTGTACCACAGGCATTCTTAAGAGCCCTGATGGCCCTGGCTACTGCACAGGGCTTTTTGTTTGTTTGTTTGTTTGTTTGTTTGTTTGTGTTTGGTTTTGTTTTTGTTTGGGCCAGGGGCCAAAGAGATACCCTTTGCAACGTGTATGCAGTCAGGACACAGCTTCAGTAAAGAGTCATTAAAAACTACACACATTTCTTGTTGTGGGACTAAAGTATCACCTTAAAACCCTGTGGACCACTCAGGCAGTGGCAGGGGGAAAAAAGTACATTGAATTTGTTGTGAAATACTGTCAGTTTAAATCAGGTAGCAGTATTTGATAGGGAAACAGAGAAGTTTAGTCCATTTTAAAGAGTCTTCATTAAACTATCTTTGCCTTCTTCTTGTGCACATAAATTACAGTACTGATGTGCAACAGTAATGTCAGTAGGTAAATTGAGTATTAATGCTTGTGTTAATGTTTCTGAGCATGCCCCCTATAAAAAGGAGATGTTTCCAAAAACCTGATGGGTCTGATGTGAGCAGAGTGCTGAGTCAGGGAAAAAAAAACAACTTACTGCAAGTGCTCATTTGACAGCAAAGGATTTTGTGGTATGCCTCAATGAGACATTTAAAATTTCACTCATAATTTTATGAAATGTCTCTCATTTAAGTTGTCAAAGCCTGACAGGCTTGTTAGCAGCATCAAGGGGTGAATGGTCCTTCATCTTCTTGCTCTTGCTCAACTGAATGATCGATGAACAAACTAAAGCTGACAGCTGCTGCAAAGATATCAAAAATTAAAGGAGATGCAGAAGATGTTTCTACTCCTCCCTGTTTAATTCAGCCTGAAGAATTTGATATTCTGTTCAAGAAAAGGTTGGAAAAGCAAGAACAGCAGTAGCTTGAATCCTGTCCTTAAGTCCAGCTTTTCTGCCCACTCCAGCAAGGCCCACTAGACTGAAACAAGGCAAGGAATAAGTCATGAGACTGGGGTCCACTAGTTACTTTCTGTTTCCAGGGTCTTCTTCCACCAGGTACTCAGGAGCTGAGAACCCATTAAAGGAATAAACATGAAAGGATATCACAATGTCCCCAGGATTTACACGATATCTGGACAAATTTGACTCTAAGAAGAGCAAAACAAGTATTTCTCCTAAGTAGTTGTCCTCCGCTAAAATGCCAGTATTTTTTGGGTGATGTTAGCTTTAATGCTAACTCAATGTCTTCAGTCCATGTCTAAGTTTCCCCAAATTTTCCTGTAAAATGAGTAGTGACACACATGAAATACAATAGTTTTTCATGGCATATCAAGACTTGCTGAAAGCAAATTTTGACTTTCAAGATGTACTTGAAACCTCATTCTAGGAATTAATGAGGGAACGAAAGCATGTTACATGAATAAATGGCCAGTCAGATTGGCTAAATTTTGAACATTAGGTCAAGATTATAATAAACCAGGTGAATGGCATGCAAACCAAGAGTGACTCCAATCTCAGGATGTGTAATACACTGAGGAGACATGCAAAGGGACATGGGGAAACCCCACATAGCCTGCTCAGGGACATTTTGTGATCAGGAAGTCAGACATCATTAAATAAATGATTCCTTGGAAGTTATTCAGCTCTGTCCTATCAAACCAGCAAGGTCTATGCTGCAGTTATTGCATGCTCAGCCAAACTGATAAACTTCAATGACGAGGTGACAGGCTTGGCATATTAGGGGGAGAACAAAGGATGTGATTTCTCTAAACTTTGGCAGGACCTTCAGCATTGTCTCCCATAACACCACTCACATAACATTCAGCAAACTGATGAAATACATAGTAATTAAATGGGCAGTGGACTGTCAATGTACAGGTAGGTGGACTGTAAACTGGCAGAACTACCAGGCTCAAAGGCTTGTGATGTGGCTGGTGTGTCCAGCTGGAGGCCAGTCACTTTTTCACTGTGAAGTTAATTGAACGGTTGAATAAACTGCCCAGAGAGGATGTGGTGTTTCCCTCCCTGGAGACACTGAAAGCCTCAGTGGACACAGCCCAGAGGACTGAGTTCTAGTTTACACTGCTTTGAGAAGGGGAGTTGGAGTAGATGATCTCCAGAGGTCTTTTCCCACCTCAGCCATTCTGTGATTCTGTGACAGCCCCATCTTTGACTATACCTTAAAGGTATTGGCATACTGAATGTTCATTGCTTTTATTCTAGGAATGGCACCATCAGTCAGTGTTTTTTACAGAAAGTGTATCAGTTTATTGTAATCTCCTTGACATACAAGCTGAATTTACAACTCTATTGCCACCCTTATTTTTCCCATTTCTTACTTCAACTTTACAGAGTGCTCTCTAATGAATAAAGTCTATAGAGTATCTCACACAATGACAAAAGGGAAGAACCGATTACCCTTTATTGAGAAAGAGTCATTTTTAGAGCTGCATTTGTTACCTAGTTCTGTTGAGTCAGCACAAAGCCTTTCTTTGTTGCGGAGTACTTTGTCTGCAGTGTGTGTACCACAGTGTCCTTTGTAAGCATGTCATATATGAGGTTCAGTATTCCTATCCCAGGGTTAGTAACTCTGCATGGTGCCATGGTCCCAGGAGAAACTCAGACATGGAAAGCCACTTTCAGGATCTCTCTTTTCCTCCTATTCTGTAATGCCATCCATCTCTGACCATCACCAATGGTGGATATTTCTTTGTGCCTCTGCATACTCCTCCTGTATCTATATATAATACAAAAGAGTGATTTCCTAATTGACAATGTGCTGTTTTACTACAGGCAGGTGCAGTTTCTAAGTGCAGGGATAGGTCTTGAATTAAAGCTTTATCTGTTTCCCCCATAATTTTAGGACTTGGGACAACCCACAGGCTAGACTCTTAATGCCTCACTCCTGATTCAGATGTTCCCCTGAACCAGTATCTTTTTCCATGTCCCCCAGGGCAGATGCAACATTGCCACAATTGTGACACCTCATGTCAATTCTGAAAAACTTGTGTGGCTGCTACAAAGAGATCTCAGCTACCCACCAGAAAAATATCTCACTGAAATTCAGATTGAAGAAAAATTGACACTTATGTTTGGGGATAAGAGAGTGGCACAGACAGCAGGGGAGAGAAAAGTGCTTGTGAAAGACTTCAGAATGTAGGGAATTCATTCTTGCTGATGAGATGGCCTTGAGGAACTCAGCCTAAAAATTATTGCGTTGTTGTAAGAATGAGAAAAAAACCACTCATTACTACAAAAGCATCACAGGGCCTATTCAAGCACGTTGAAAGCTTTTCTGAAAACATGCCTTCTGGTAAGTTTTGAGCTACAGGATTTTTTTTTTTTTTAATTTTACATTTCAATTTTCCCTACTGTGTTACCTAAGGTCATTCTACATATACATATATAAATGCAAGTATAAATATGTGTATATGTGCATGTGTGTATGCAAGAATATGACCATATGAGCATATGTTTATTTATTTGCATCCTCTGAGTGTGTGTACAGCTACTACAGCAGAATTCTTCAGATGCAGAAATGTTTTGCAATCCATTAATTTTTGCCTTCCTCCTGCACTTGTTATGCCAGCACCAATTAACTTACAGGCACTATTTCTAGTGCAGTGGTCCTCAGTTGAGGCGGCAGCGAGCTCAAAAATAATTTTAGGCCAATATTTAGGCAGGGTTGTGTGCTAAAACAAACACAGGACGTGTGTACTTGTGTATGATGCTCATCCTGCTCTGTATCACTGCCCAGCTGCTAAGTGAACAGTACCCGGCCGTAACCCCAGAGTGAAGCAGGATGTTGGGGAGCATGGAGACAGGGTGCTCTTCAGCACCCCATGAGGTGCATCTAACAACAAGCAAGCTGTGCTGTTTGCCAGTGCCTGATGCTGATTATAAGCATCTACATTGGAAACTGGAGATGTGGCTGCGTTGGAAAAGTAGGAGCTAAGCCCCTCTGGGCAAGGATGCCCTACCTGTTCCAGAGAACCACCCTGCTCCATCCAAGGCTTCAGGGCGGCACAGGGCTGAAACTCTCCTGGGAACATCACTGGTGCTTAGGGAATCAAACAGGTCATGGAGTCCTCTTCAACCCACCCAGTGAATGAGCTGAAGTTAGTCATTACCAGTAGCTGCTATATTTATAGAGGGATATCATAAGTTTGACGTAAGACACGATTTGTTTTTTCTGTACAGCAGGGCAAAGGTGCCTTTCTCCTCCCCTTCTTCAGTTTTTGGATAAACCCTTACTTGTTTTCACAGGAACATTAGCTCAAATCTGCTGCTACTGCGTGCAGCCGATAAAATTATTGCTTGGAAAGACCATATGTCACATGGAACTACTCAAGAGGCATAAAGTCTCCCTTTTTGCCGATTCTTTAAAGATACGGTTTTATGCTCAGTTAAAATGGAAAAGAGCATTATGTTTAAAGATAAACCCATTTACTGTGCAGCCGCTTTGCTAAATTCTGTCACCAAATTACTTGTTAGTAAGACATTTGGACTGCCTTTTAAAGAAAAAAAAGTTGTTGCACATCGCTTTCTCCTTGTTTATCAGTTGCTATGACAATGTTAATGACAATATTGCCATAGACAAGGACTAAAATCTTTTACTAGAGACAAGAAAAGAAAAAAATCAGTTCTGAGGAGAAAGTTCCCTTTATTAATATACTTCTTGTTACCCTCTTTGACCCAGGTAGTTGACCAATATTCAGGATCCCTACAGGTTGTTTCTGTTTGGAGAACAAAAGGATAAGGGAGTGAGTGAATTGAGCTTTTTAATGTGCGCCTGTTTGTTTAGGAAGAATGTACACAATGTCCCGTTACTCTGGGCACAGCGGGAGTCAAAACAATAGTCAGTGTTTTCTCTTTTCACACTCTCAAGCTTCTTTTGAGCCACAACTCAAGTTATCTCTCCCTTAGGTTTCTCTCAAGGTCAGGCTACAAGGGTTTTTCTTGCTGGCTCTGGCGTGTCCTTGCTACTTGCTATGTCTGCTTCTCTGATGTTTCTGCTGTCACTTTCTGAGTTGCTCCATTTCATCATATGCCACCTTGTCCCCAGCCTTTACAGTTGGATCCTGGAGAAGTGCCTCAACCCCCACAGTTCAGCACTGTAGGCATGTGTGCCACGGTACGTAGGGTGAGGAATGTTATGGTGTGGCTCCTGGAGTCTCAATGAGGATGTCCCAAAAAGAAGGCAGTTCTTTTCCTAGGGAAAGGAAGCTTTCTCACCCACCATCTTCCACGAGGTTTCATGGCTGACTTTCAGCATAACACTGAATTTATTTCCAGCAGTGTATTTTTGCTCCCTGTCAGATCAGTTTCTCTACAGTAGTGCTATAAGGTGGGGGAGCAGAAAATATGTTACTATTTCCTAACAAAACAGCCTCTGATGCAACTATAATAAAGTTGTGAAAAAGTCCTAGAGGAGTTAAACAGATTTGACCGCATTTAATTTCCATAAATTTAGGACCTGATCCTGCTTTTCTTTTGCTAATGAGTACTAGAGGGAGATAATGCATGATTTTTTCAGACAAACTAAAGACAGAAATAATGGCCCAGCTCAACCACAAAAGACAGGTGTGGGATTGAGCTGTTGGGACATTTTTATGGCCAACAGAGGTAACTTCAGCATTCCTGCTCTGGATTAGACCCATCTTTGCTGTGACCAACAGGTCTCCTGTCCAGGCCTGACTGAGATACACAGACACTGCCACTGGCAGTAGCTCTGCTGCTGCCCTTTTGGGCTCTTGGACTGGAACAAGGGTTGCATACAGCATAATCTCCACTCAGACAGAGAAAAGTTTTTGATTTGTAATAGCAAAAATTCATCATAGTTGCATTTTCTCTTGCTTTTAAGGAAACAGACACCAGCAGTTTTAATTTAACTCATGTTTATGCCAGAGCTATTAACATGGCCCATTTGACACATAAGGAAAACTGCTTCTAGTTGTTTTCAGGTATGATACACCTCTGGTTTTCATATATTTTCTTTTTATAATTTCTTCCATAAACCCATGTCCTACCAACTTCCCACCTTCACATTTATGTAGGTGATGGTCTGTGGTGGGGTTAAGTGTAAACTCTGAATGGAAAAGATCCTCTGGTATGACTTCAGGGACCTACAACTTTGGAAACAACTCCTTCACTACCACAGATGAACCAGCTACAATTTTCTGAAGGCCCCAGCATCACAAATGATGTCTTTGGCCACATTCACAGCAGTAATACTTTGACACTGAGGAGGCAGTCAAAAGCTGTCTTTCTAGACTGTGTTGTCACCCATTAAAGTGGGGTGGGCATGTACCTGTCATCACAAGTGAACTTCATGCCATTAAAAACCTCTGAATTTAATAGAACCTCATTTAAATGGAATTTCATATGCCAGAGCAGAGGGAGCTTGCACCTTTAATTAAAAATCTCAGGCCATCCACTCATGCAGCCAGTCCTTAATCCCTAGGAAATGCCCTTTGTTGAGACCATTATTTCTTAATTAATAGACAGCGAATAGTATATATTTGGTTTAGCCTTTGAGAAAGGGGATGAGTTTTCTCCAAGCACTACAGAGGGCAAGCATCTCTTTGCATGAAGCATCCTGTTATGTGTATATTGTATGTAAATTATACTGATTGATTCTGCTGAATTCTCAGCAGAAGATGGTATTTGGAATAGTAATGTCTTCTCAACACAGGTATTCTGAACATTAGGAAAATGGATTTGGGGGGCAGGGGGGAGGGGGAGCAATTAATTCTCACTTAAACTTTGAAGGAAACTGTTCAAAAATTTCTAGTAAGATTGTCACAATAAGATTGCTGAAAAGGGCATTAGGTATTCTCAGGTTTACAGGTTATTAATTCCTTACGTTTTCAATAAATCGATAGTCACTAGGTCAGAGTCTTAGCAAAAGATCTCCCCTCTCAAAGAAGTATCTTTAACAGTGCACTCTACAATAATTATTCTGTCATACTCTCAGAACAAGGATTTCAGAACTCCTCACTCAGCCCTGAACCTGTGGATCAATCCTAGATTTGTACAAACTGGTACATGTCCCAGTCTGATCCAGGCCAGAGGGGAGCACTCAAGTTTATTTCTCTTGAACCTGCCATGTGACTGGTATTTATGCTGCTTGTAGCCTTACACTGGCCTTTTGCTGGCTACAAGACAACAGTCAGTCCCAATTAGCATAAAGCTGGGTGTTGCAGATAACCCATCAACATTTTTGGAACCAGTGCAAACCCAGTGTCAGCACTCGCAATACAAGTCTAGCTGAGATATATTTGATGGTATAGGGGGAGCACTGGAACTGGACTTAAAGCACTGAGCCACAGCCTCAGAAGCATGCTCTAAATGTAAGGAGATTACCTTATGAGGCCATTCTGCCTCAATCTCTCCTTTTGGATGTGTTCCACTTTGCTCTCAATGCTTTCACATTCACTGAATCAGAGAGCATGAGACTAACTCTTCAGTGAAGGGCTCAGGGCAGTTGCTGGAGAGGGCAAACACACGGGTTCCAGCACAGAGTGAGGCACCTCAGTAAAGTAGAACAGTGTCAACAGGAGCAACAAGCCACCTCCAGCCCCAGAGTATTCGCTGGCCTGCTTAGCCACACATTTTTGGAGGAGGACAGATGGAGCATTTGAGGTAATCGATATCCCCATCCCCTTGCTCTAGCTGAGACCGCTGGCCATGAGGGACAAGTGTTCAGTCTCATCCTGTCCTTTCCTACCCAGCCACCACATGTGCATCCCACTCTTTTCCAGTGCACGCTGGATGAGCTCAGTGGCTCTGGGCTAGTGCAGCAACCCCACAGTGGGGTTCCACACAGCTCACTGCACCCTCCTGCCTCTGTCCCGCATCCTGCCTGCATCCTTCCACCATAACTGCTTTCTTCTGTTTATGGAACTTGGCTTAAGGCTGCCAGGTACCTTGGCAGGCAGTTTCCCCCAGTCTTAACCTGACTGGTAGCACTTGACTGACAAAATTCATGTATCAGGTCAGTATGTCCTTTGTACCACCAGCAAACAAGCTGTCAGAATTAGTTTAAAGCTCCACCATGTTTAAAGAGGCCAGATAGGTGATTTATTCCTTTCTTCATCCTTACACAGGTGATTTATTTCTTTCTTCATCCTTACACCCTCCTCCCTTTCTACCAAGAACACCATTTGCTGCTAAATTAATGTTTGCAGCAGTGCGTATCAGCAAACTGACCTGGGACTTGCCATCATTCCACAAAAGGAATCCTACCCTCAGCTTTGTTAGGAGTAATCTAGTCCCAGGATTTTATTCAGTGACATATTCTCACTCTTGCTGATCATACACAGCTTTTTGATGAAAATCAGTACTCTCGACACTTAGTTAAAGCCACCTCTTGCTTAACCCCACAGGCCAAAAGCCTCCTTAGTCAAAGGCTGTGACCCCTGAACATTAGGTTAGGTTGAGCAGACTGTCTGTAGTCACTAGCTATAGCCATGCCTATCGCTGGAAGCAAAATATTAACACATCCCTGTGGGAAAAGAAAATTCTGAATTGATGATAGCATTTCACACTTTTTAAACAAAAAGCAAGGTAGAGAAAAATCAGCTTCTTGTTCTTTTGCTTAGCTATTATTCCTGACTGAAGATGTTTGCTTAAAAAGTCATTGCAAAATCTTTTTTCCAGTCCCGTATGCTTAAAATTATTACTGTTTTGAAAAACTGACATCAGCTGCTTGTGCCCTGCTTTGTTGTCTACAGTCTTCTAAAGACAATTTAGCAAAAGTCCTGGAAACCCCAGTCCTGTAGCTCATGTTTTCTCTCTTCTTTCAGAACAGTTCTATTATGCCACTTTTCAAGGGTTTGATATTTTGTTCCTAATACTGATTTAGAAGCATCTGCTAATAAATTGACAGGTTGTGACACCTTCCCATAATTTTAGAGCTTTTTCACCTTAGTTCCTGAGTGCTGCTTTTATGGTTTCAGAAGGCTTTTTGTTCACACAGCTTCCATTTTGAGTAGCTCATTGAATGGGGTTGTCAAGACAGCTATGTTTCATGTACATTTTTCCTGGAACAGAATTCAGTGTTGCCTATAATATTACAATTCCTCTGTCTGCAGCAGGTTTCACTCTGCAATGGCTAGCTTTTGATTTCTGTGATTTATCATCTTGCTAGCATCAAATCTATTTAAGATACTTTCATAAGGAGATTGTTTTTATTGGTTGCACTTAAAATTCATCCTCTTCAGTGTTACCCTCTTTCATTACACACCTAACAAATCCAGGCTCATCATTTCCTCTGTGTTGTGCCCAGTGTGTTCACTGGGAATAAAATGTCTGAATAGCTCTATCCAGCAAATGGGAAACCAGTTGTCATTAGAGCCTTTTTACTACTCTTTACCATTTGCATCGTGGCACTACTCGGAGGCCCTGGCGAATGAAGCTCTGTTTAGTTTGGATCTATGCATATCTATACGAAAAGTGAGCATGCATTCTAAATAATTACTGGCAAATGAAATAAGTCTTTGCTAAATGTAGCTTGCCAGCAACGCAGGTTTTTTTGGTCTAAGATGTGAACCCCTGCATATCTTGTCTCCAGTAAGGTGTCATTACAGTGAGGCTTTTTTTCCTACCTTTGGTTGGCAGATTCCTGCTCCATGGCCTACTTCTAAGGAAGGTCTGTGAAAGTTAAACAGACAAGCCAGCTTAATGTCAGCCTGTGGGTATAAACTGGCCACAAAAGGATTAATATTTGCTTCAGTCACAATTAAGAAAAAGAAAACATTTCAGGTAGAAAGCCACTAATTTAAAGACACAGTCTTTGTGGGAGTCATTGCTTTAAACTTTGAAATATGTTTTGTCTTCCCTGTCAAATAACCTAAGACAGAAAGTGATTGAGAGCATTGAATAAGGGTCCAGAGCAAAAACATCAATTAAAAAGTGTAGGCATGGGTAGGGTCTGATTTTTTGGTTCTGCATGACAGTGTTTGAACCTGGGCATACAGAAGAGGCAATCAATTAAGAGAAATCCACTGATTCTTCCCTAGGGCTCACTGAGACTCATCTCATTTCCAGAAGTCTGAAATCTGTGCTAGGCATTTGTCTTTTCCTCAGCTTCTTCCATAGGTGCCCCTGCAAGTATGGAAATGGAAACCTGTTTGCTGGGACAACAGATGAGACACAGCACCTGTTCAGCCACTTTTCACCTGGGGGCTGCTTAGGGGACAAGCCTGAAAAGTCAGGCAGAACACCCAATCCTTCTGAAAACCAGGCATGACAAGAACTAGTGGGATCTCCTTTTAAAGATTTCTGGCAATATAGTTCAGGACAGGGAGGGGAGAAATAGTTAATTTTTCACAAAATTTCCTATTTCCAATTTCAACTACTAGACACATTTTAAAAATCTGAATGTTATTTTGAAAGTTAGTGTAAAATGTTATATTAATGGCTAAGTTTTATACAGACCTTTTCACACTATGTCTTCACATATTCACAACTAGTTGGTGCTGTGTGCAGTATTATTACCTACGTGGTAATAGGGCAGTTGAAAAATGGTTTAATTTTACTGGCGTATCACTAAGCACTCTTACTATCTGGTACCAGAACAATTGCAATACTCATAAATCTCCTATTTGTTTTGTAATGAAAAAATATTGACAGCCTGAGCATTACAACACAAACAGGAAGCACTTTGTACCAAGAAAGAAGACAGTTATGCTAAATGGATATCATAATCTTTATCTGTCACTAATTTATCTGTTACTAATTACTCTTAATGAATTTTTAAAGAACACTTTAAAAAAATGTAAATAGAACTTTAAATTTAAAAAAATCCTTCTCACCTTTGAATTAGACTTTCAAAATGGTTATAATTTCTGTTTTTCCTAAATTAAAAAAAAAAAAGGCAAAAACCACGTTAACTATTTCCAGTGAAATATAAAATCTGAACTTCCCCCAGCCACAAAGATAACAAAGACTTTCAGTGGCATGTTGCTGATCTTATAACCAAACAATTTTGGTTTTGGAGGTTTTTTTGGTGGCACCACAAAAATAGCGTACATTCTAAATACTTCCTTTTTGAAATACATGTCAGGTGAAATTCTACTTTTGTTATGCATTATGCACTTATGGTAGCTCACAGGTATTTTGAGGATACTATCCATCATAAAACTGGGACAGATTTTGCAGTCTCCTATCTATTTCATTCTACCTTCCCTTTTTTTAGTGACTTACATTCAAATGATCACCTTAGAAACACCGCAATATGGTGAACTCTCATTTGTTTTCTCATACTTTTCATACCTAAATTACAGGACAAATACTTTAAGAATTAACCTTTAGTGAATTCCTTTCCAAAGCACCAATACAGATCAGTTCTATCACAGTCCATGCCAAACAATTTGGGTGTTTTAGAAGCTGAGAAGTTGTTTGTTGTTTTGGTTTCTATTACACTTTTATGCGGTGTATAGATTATTTATGTTATTTACTCTGATGCTTTATGAAATCATTGAACTTTCATGTATTTTCTTGGTTATTTGACCTTGTATGATACTCAGCACTCAAGAGCAGTGTGAGAAGGGACAGCTCTATCTTATTCTGTGCTTAGAAGGGGGAATTCTGTTTCGGCTTTGTTGTGACTGTTGACAAACACTGACAAGGGCAGCCCTGGCCAGTTAACCTTTTGCAAAGTTATGCCAAACCAATTGCAGAAGTCCGATATGAAGCACTAATCTTCAGCTTCCCAGTTGCCAAATACACTGGAGTTTTTTTCCACCCAATATTTTCCTAAGCAAGCACACCAGTCGGGTGCAAGATAACTCACTTATGCATCTTGATATTTTGCACACCTTTTCTGCTAATATTTCCTTCTTGCACCACCTAAAACTGTTTTCCCAATGCCAACACATTTTTTGTAAGATTTGCGGTTGATGGCTGAAAACTCCCCCCAACCTCCAATTGCTATTTACGATGTGATTAGACAGGTCAAGTTTAATTTCAGCACCGTTCGTGAATCTGCTATCCAATCACACTAATGATACACTACTCAAACCAGCAGTGGGGCTGAGGATGGAAAGAAAACCTTGATTGTAAGTTGTCTTCCAATGATTGGAGTTTGTTATGAAAGAACACTAGCGCAATCATCCTCGGCTCCCTTTGCCAAAGGTAGGGAACATTTGTATCTCTTCATTGTCACTGTACCTGGAGCTGTGTGACAGATGAATTAAGGTATGCCAGAAAGAAGGCAGCATTGCCGGAGGGACTGCTCTTCCTCAGGGTTAAGGCAAGAGTACACTTAATTAAATCAGCACCTTTAAGAAAATACCGTTTTTCAGGTAGAAGACACAGCCCCTCCTCAGCTGAACATTGCTCTCCAGGTTATATAATCCAGCCTGCCAAACCAAGAAACCACCAGTGGCAGTCCCAGATAACTTGTTTTGGTTTGCCATTTCATCAGTAGTTGCACACATGTGAGGCACTCCCATGTTTAGTGGAAGATGCTTCCTTGCAAGGGCACAGCTTCCTGGATGGCATACATGCCTTGCTGCACACCCTGCCAGGGCTGAGCATCTCCCAGCACACAGGCCCCCTGCCAGTGAGATGTGCTCCTTGATAAGGGAAGCAGCACTGCCAGATCAAGACAGCAACGGTGAGATGCAGGAACAGGCTGAATCAGCACAGGCAGATCAAAACGTCAACCCAGCCACCACATCTGCATGCTAAAGCTTCTTGAAGGGAAGTGAAATAGCTGGAGGATGGAACTCTTTGCCTCTAGTTTTCATAATGGCACTCCAGAGTGGCTCTGTATGCATGCTTTGCCCTTTTGAGACTCTTTGGGATGTCTATCATCCAAGGGAAAAAATCCTTACCCAATACAGACTATAAGCAGAGGCACCAGAGTCAAGGAGGAGCACTGACACACTTGTGGTGTAGTGAACCAGAGCCTTTATTTGTAGCTGTCCTGCAGCTGCACCTCCCATCCCCACTTTCAGAATACTTCCTTCTCCTTGAATTTGCCAGACACAAGATTTGGCACTAAGAGCTGACTTCTGCAAAAACATAAATTGACAGATTACCTTTTTTTTTAAGAAGCCCCACTTATCCTGGTCCCCCCAGATCCAATCACTGGTGTGCAGTCATGTAAGAATTAAATACACTTTCTCTTTTAAATCGCTTTTCATTTCTGTGCTGGGGTTGTCCTGGCTATACAACCTCTGAGCTGCCGGCAGCAGGGTCTCTTGCCCACCCAGGCTCTACCCACAACAAACCACATAGGCAATACGTTCATGAGAAAAGCTCAGCCCTTAAACACAGAGGAAAGGGATCAGATAACTGCTGGCTCCAGGCAAGGACCTGCCAGGGCTCCCTTCATGACCTTAAGCAAATAACAGAATCATAGTATTGTAAAGGTTGGAAAAGACCACTAGGATCATGGAACTCAACTGTTACCACCCCAGCTTCCCCGTGGTAAAACAGGCCCCAGTACCCTATATCAGATACCTGAGCGAACCTAATAATCTGATAATACTCATGCTGTAGTTTTACTTCTACTTGTTTCACAGAATCATAGAATGGTTTGGGTTGGAAGGCACCTTAAAGATCATCTAGTTCCAACCTCTCTGCCATGGGCAGGGACACCTTCCACTAGACCAGGTTGCTCAGAGCTCCATCCAACCTGGCCTTGAACACTTCTAGGGACAGGGCATCCAAAGCTTCTCTGGGCAACCTGTTCCAGTATACCACCACCCTCACAGTAGATATTTTCTTCCTAAAAGCAATCTAAACCCACCCTCTTTCAGTTTAAAGCCTTTCCCCCTTTTTCCATTTCTACATGCCGTTGTCAAAAGTCCCTATCCACCTTTTTTGCAGGCCCCCTTTAGGTACTAAATGTGCTACAAAGGCACTATAAAGGAAGATGCTGTTAAGTTTCCTCGGAGCCTTCTCTTTCCCAGGCTGACCAACCCACAGGAGAGATGCTCCAGCCAGCCCTCTGATCACATTGGTGGCCCCCTTTAGAACTCCTTTGGACAGGTCCATGTCCTTCCTCAGCCCCTTCTCAGCACGCTCAGTTACTAATACTTAACAATTTATCCTCCCTACAATATTTACCCACAACCATGTGGCGAAAAATGAGAGAGGGAAAAAAAAAAAAAAATCCTATGTCAGAGCCTGTATCCTCTTTTTGGTGATTGGGTGCGGGTGAGGATAACCCACACCACCTCAGAGACCTGGAGAAGCGTTCCGCCCGTGCCCCAGCCTCACCCTTCCTCCCCCTGACAACAAACACCTCCCCGACGAGTCAAGATTCCCGGAAAAACACCCCGAGTGAGAACTGCTCTGGCGCGTACTTGAAATCGCTGGCAACGAGGAGGTGTTGGGTGCAAGAGGGACGTTCGGGCCAGTAAGGGATGCTTGGGGCGAGGACGGGTGCTTGGGGCAAGGGGGCTGAAGCGGAGCTTTCTCCTCAGGCCCTCAGGAAAGCAAGGAAAGCAAGGAGCTTTTTTTTTTTAACAGGGAGGGAGGTATTTTTTTTTTAAAGGTAAGGGAAGGATCCCGCCCGCCCTCCTCGGCGCGGCCCCTGCCGCCCCCCGGCCCCTCAGGCGGCGGAGGCGCGGCCGCCGGGCTCCCCCTGGAGGCAGCGGGGGGCGGCGGCGCCAAGAGACCGCCGGGAGATTTTTTTTGGTTTGTTTTTAATTTTTTTTTTTAATTTTTTAATTTTTTTTTTCTTATTGAATTCACCAGTAATCGTTGCATGGACATTCCCCCTTTAAAAGTCAAGGCTCTGGAACAGCGATAGCTGCCAGTCAGACGGGTCCCGTTGCCTCCCAACTCGACATCCCCCTCCCGGAAAGCTGATCCATACCGTCCTCCTGCAGGCAAAATCGGACCTGCGTGAGCTTCGCGCTCCTGTGAAGTGCAGGGTTGCGGGAGCGGGGCTCTGCGGCCACGCTGCTGTCGAAGATAATGGACGGGAAAGGCCGACCTGGTGTTTGTGCCGTGGTGACTCGCCCGGCCCCGAACCGAACCTCAGCCAGCACCCTGCGAAAGAGTCGTGTGCCACGACGGAAAAAAAAAAGATCTGCAATCCCTTCTGCGCGTGTTAAACAGAATCATGGAGTGGCTGACCATAGGAATAGGTCGCAGCTGGAGACGTTGGTGGGTGGTGAAAAGCTAAAAAAAGTCTAGGATTCAATTTAGAATGTATCTACATTATAAATAAATGAAGAGGAGAACTTCCGTTGCCTGGCACAGGCTGATGGTGAGGGTTTAGGCTGTCATACGCCTCTGCAGTTTGCTCCAGTCCCACAGAAGTGGGACCTCCAAATGTATCTCAGAGATTTCTGATTGGTGAATTTCTGGTTATTAGCGAAGCCCTGGCTACTCAGGCTTTGATGAGTGGCCACTAGGTCTGGAATTAACATGTGGAAGGAGTCTAAGAGCCGTGAAACTTGTACCCCCTGCTTTTTCTTACGCTTTGGAGATGTGCTACCAAATCCTGCTCAGTGCAACGTCTGTGTTTCCTCAGTCTTCAAATCCCATTACAGGTGATTAAAATAATCCAGAGTTAACAAATTCCCAAATCACCCTACCCAAGCCCTTGTATGAAAGAAAAGGCATCATTTCCGACAGACTGGATGTGGAAAAATTAATTTCCTGGCATCCAAACATAAGAACAGCCATGCTGGTTGAGACAAGTCCATCCAGCCCAATAGCCTCTCTCAAACATAAACAACAGCTGATGCCTGGGGAACAGCATAAGAGAGGGGTAAGCACACAATGATAGTTCCCTGGCATGCTGTCCCAAACTCCAGCAAGCTGTGGCTCAGGGACTTCCCTGAGACAGATGTGGTATCTTTAAATTTAATAGCCCTTGATGGATTTTTGCTTCCATGAATTTGTGTAATTGCTTTTTGAACCCATATCAATTTTTGACATTGCAGCATCCTGTGACAATTAGTGGCACACTCCAACAAAGCAGGGTTTAAAGAAGAGCCCTTATTTTGTTTGTTTTGAACAGGCCACCTAATAATTTCATCTGATGCTCGTAGTTCTTGTGGTATGAGAGTCAATTACAATCATTCCCTATTTGCCTTCTTGGTGCCATTCATGATTTTACAGATTTCTCTCATGTTGTCCCTCATATTCTTATTTTTTAGACATGTATTCTTAAACTATTTTTAAATCCTAGTACAGAAGCCATGTCTCAGCCTGGACCTTCCTCTGGCCCCAGTGTTACCATTTTGGAGCTAGCAGGCTTGCACAGCACCATTGTGTTGTTCAGGGTGTAGGCATATCAGATGTATTTATATCATGATGCGGCAGTGTTTTTAGCTTTGTTTCTTCCATACTAAATTCTAAAATTTGATTTACTTTTTTCAACACTGCTGAGAACGGATCTGGCATTTTCATAAATATGTCTAGATTTCACAGCTTTTCAAGGATTTCTTCCCTGAGAGCTAACAGTGAGTCCAGCACCCTCAGCTCTGTATGTAAAGTCTTCTTTGCCCACTGGCATTACAATGTATATATCCATGTTGCCTTTCCTCTGTTTTATCACCCGATTACTCAGTATCATGAGATGATGTTTTTGTCATGCACCATGTTTTTACCACCATAAATAACGCTGTGTCACCCACAAGTTTGCCACCTTGCTGTTCAACCCCTTTCTAGTGTATGAGTATGGCAGATGGGTTTGATACTTACTTAAGATCTTGGTGAAATTGGAGGGGTGCTGGAGGAGGAAGTAGTGGGCAACTATTTCTCCTCTTTCCATCAGCACAGCTTGCATCTCACCTAGATTCAGTTTGAGCCAGCTGCTCCTCAGGGAGGTGCTGGCAGGCTCTTTTTGACCCCGCAGCACATTTGGAGGGATGCTAGTGCAGGCTGTCCATCGTGCACAAGGCCAGCTGTTCAGCTGACACAACCGATTTCCGCTATCCAAGGATCCAGCTGGAGATGGGGAGCCAGCCATCACGGGCATGGGGACAGCTGACATGGAGGTGGGGTGGCCTCAGCTGGACACGGCCGTGGTGACAGGTGGGGTGGCCTGAGCAGAGCCCACGGGGCAGCGCTGGGTTGAGGGTGAACCTGCGGAGGCAGTGCCCATTTTTTGCCCGCCTTGTGGTGGTGTCATTGTCCCTCTCTCCACACAACCTTACAGGTGTGTTTGTTGTTAATGACAAGCAAGGCTCTTGGAGGCAGGCCCCTGCTTTCTCGCTGCTTGTCAGTGCTGAGCACGGCCGGTCAGAGCATGCTGTGAGCGCTGCTCGCACAGCCAGAGCTGTCCGCGGTGCGTCCCCACTCCAGTGTGTCAGCCAAGCGTTGAAGACACCTGCTTCTTTTCGCTCCTGCGCTGGCCACGGACTAATAGGGACAAACGGGAAGAGGACCTAGCAGAATGCAGAAAATAATCGTCCTGTGCCAAAAGGGAATGTATGATCAAAACTACAATGGGCAGGCAAGCAGCGAGGCAGTGACCCGAGGCAGTGCAATGTGTCAGGAAGAGAGAGCAGCAGCCCAGGGACAGCAACAGCCCAGAGCCTCAATTTGTAATGACTGTGTGGACCACATGCCAAAAAGTCTCTCCCCCACTTCCTTGCTCCAGAGAGCTCTCCTAATGTTCTCAGCCACTTGGACATCACAAGAAAAAGAGCCTGCATGTTTCCAGCACATGACCCAAGGCATTTGCTCAAGCAAAGCACAGCCGTGCTTCGGCACTGCCGAACCTGCCTCTGATTCAGAGTGCTCCAAACACCTGTGAGTCAGACGATGGGAGACTCTCCCTGTCTTCACAAGCACAGATGAGTTTGAACCTTCTGGGCATTTTAGCAGTTTACCATCTGCACATATAACCTTTTTTCTGAGCACACTGAAGTCTTGTAGGAGGATGTTAAATCCAGGAACCAAAATAAGGAAACATGTTTACACCTGCTACATCTGTTCAAGAATTTCCAGCCTCTATTACACTTTGACTTTCACAATTTCCACCCCCCACCTCCTTCCTGTTTGGTCAAATGCCACCATGTTAAAAACAATCCTGTATTTCCCCCCCCAAGTCTCACAGACTTTCTATCGAATCTTGTGAAAACTTACAGCATATGAAAGAAGCTGTGAAATGGTCTAGCGACAGAAGCAAGTTCTGGCTGCAGTCTCTCTTCCTTATCCAGGATTTTCAGATACTGGCATTCATTGAGAAGAAAAATCACATTAACTACAGGAAATATGGTGATTTTAGTTTTTCAAGCTAGAATGAAAAATTAAGAGTCAAGCCATTTCTGATACAGATGAAATCTCCCAGAAAACCAGGTGCAATAAATTTTTTTTCAATGAATAGATTATGAAAAGTATTGTAGCACACCAAAAAGGCAGCACAAAGAAGATCTCTGTTAGCAGATGCCCCAGTCAGTTATAACTGGTTTATAGGTAGAAGACAAAACACACTAATATCTTCTGTCAGAGGTGATCTGTTTCACTAAAAGAATTACCTGTAATAGATTACATCTATTGGCAGGTCAGACCCATAGATATGAAACATTTATGAAAAGGAAAAAGATTCCTCACTTTTGGGGGGATGATAGCAGAATAGTTCTACTGCGCAGAATTCAAATGAGATTTCATTTCATAATTTTCACCAAATTTTATGTTAGAGTTTTTATTGGAAATATAAAGTATTTTTCAGTGAAGCAAATACTTTGAATAAAATTAATTCAAGAGAGTCCAGTAGCATTTCTATAACCATTCAAATTAAGGTATTGATAAAGACGTTGAAAAATAAACAAGGGATACAAAAAATATTGGATAAGTTAAGACATTTTCCTCTGAGTAATCTATTTTTTCTAATGGCTTTTCTCTTGGAAGATTTACACTGGATTTGTGATTATGTGAGCTAGATTATTAATAATATGGGCAAGGTGGTGGTACTAGGAAAAATTCTCTTCTCCCTGTCATTTCCTAATAAAGCCTGGTTAATGGAAGAGAAATGTTTTCACGGGTCAACAGGTAACTAAGAAAAGTGCCATTTAGTTATTGTGGCATTTGATGTTATGATAGGGCCCTCTGTTTCTTTGAATTTCTATGGGATGCTTGTGTGAACCACGCTTCCTAAAACATTAAGAGAAATTAACAATATTAAGGTCAATATGGGACATATTTAGGAAGGTTTTTGAGGCAAGTCCTGTGGTCCTAGCTCAGGCAAATTCTCACTGACAGGTCTTGGCCAATACAATCTGCAGGTGTCCACTTTCTTTCAGCATTTAGCCCAGTATTCAACCAGAAGAAAGCAGTTCAGTAATTCATTAGGATATGATCATGCCGGGCTGGTTACTAATTGTTCAAAATACCATTGGAGGCACTCCAGGATGCTGCACAGCACTCCACAGCTGGCAGCCATGGTACGCAGGCGGGTATGCCACCCAAATAGAGCTGAATAGCATGAGAGCCACAGGAGGAAAGCAAAAATCCCTTGCTTCCAAGCCCATGGGAACCTTCCTGTGTTGTGAGGAGGGAGCTGCAGGTGCAGAGAGCTGCAGGCAGGATGAGTGCAATGTGCAACCCCACTGCCTCATGCCAAAGAGAAATGTTAGCAGCAAAATAATTTTACTCCTGGCTGTCAAATGGGAGCTGCGGGGTTCCTCTCCTAACAATGAAAGGCAGACTACTGTGCATTAACAGCCCTGCCGGTGCACAAAGTGGCCTAGCCTGTTATTAAACTGTACAGCTAAAGCTGTTGTTCTCTACTTAGCTGAAAGTGAGTTACCATATTGCAGGTCCCCCAAGACGTTCCCTACCCTTGACATATCCTCTCCCTCGCATGAGTGGTAATGACTGGGATCAGATCCCTTAGGCTCCTGCCTGCACTCTTTTACCTTGCTTTAGAGCAGCTTTTTTGAATAGCAGAGATCTGGTTTGTCCCCTCTCCTCTTCTCTGCTCTTCCCCCTCAACTCCCCTCCTTTCCCCAGCCTTTATTCCTGAAACTCTTTAGTGGCCATAAGGATCTTTCTCTGCAACAAATACAGCCAAGATAATTCAGCTGTCCTCTAAGAAGGTTGCAGGTGGGGTTTCCCCACACAGCATAGATTGGATTTTAAATGTATGCAAATAAGCATTTGTGTGCTTGACCCATGACATAGAAGCATCAGTATTTACTCACTGACAGTTTTTTCTTGCACTTTTAAATTAATCTTGGAAAATTTGCCTCTGAAATTTACAGAAATGCAATAATAACATAATTCTGACTTCCTTGGAAATTTCACAGCCATACTGAGTCCCTACTTGAGCCTAAAAAGCTGTACAAAGGATATATAGATTTATTTTTTTATAAACACATATTTTTTTAAGGGAAAAGATTTGATTAGTATTAGTCTCACTTCCTCAGGATAGACTGGATGGCCTTCACATACAGTGCCATAACAGATTAAATCAGTCCTTTCCCTAGCAGCGTTTTTGTGTCACTGCCTGGTTTTGCTTGTTGTGTATATGCAGTCTTGATCTGTCACTTTCTCCAAGGCCAGCAAAGTAAACTCATGCTCCTGACTCATAGCTCCAGATGGATTCAAGCTCAAGCACACCATCCCCCTGGAATTTGGCATATGTAGGTTTATATGCCCTAATCAATCAGGCTGATTTCAGTTAATCCTAATCGTCCTATTAGGGTTCCCAGATAGCAACAACAGCAGCTAGAAATCCCCAAGCAGCCTAATTGACTTCATCTAATTACATTCCTTCTTGAGATTTCCATTAAACTACCCCTTGAATTCATTACAGTGGTTGGCTGTAGGTTTTTAGGGCTTCTTAAAAAGCATATGCAGCTATTGGGATAGTGCAGTTCTAAGGAGCTGAAGTAGTTACTATATATAAGAGCTTGCCACCTCCACACAGCTATCTGTCAGTTGTCCTGCTCTAGCATATATCAAATATGCCATCTAATCACTGTGGGGGATACCAGTTTTGACTCCTGGCACTTAGGCTCATTTCTGTCGGCGTGCCGGCCATGGTTCTTCCCTTGTAGCACTGAACGAACTGCACGAGTCAAGAGACTGCCAGCTCCTATTAACCTCTTGCATAAAGGATTTATAGATATGTCTCATTATAAAGTAAGGAGCTGACATTCATCTCAAAAGCAGTTAGCTTGGAAAAGAATGCTCTTTTGTCAGCGTTCACCTTCCTCTGCGCTCCTTCTGTGGTAGTAAATTGTAAACTGCTCAGTCGAGATGGCATCTGTCATAGTTAGGTTTCTTCAGCTAATTTGATCACTTCTTCCATTAAAGTAATGCTTTGGCTTCCCAAATGTAGCTAAGCTCTCAATTCCTGACTTTTGCAAAATACTACAATGCACCCCTGGGAAAAAATAAAAAAAAAAAGAGTGGCCATCTTCTAACCTCAGCATTTAAAAAGTGGAAATTTCTCGGGTAAGGATGAAATTGTTTGATCCCAGCCTGGTTTGCTCTGTACATGAAACTGAGATCAGGTTCCGTGAAACCCGGGGAGGCTGAAAGCAAAGGATTCTTTTCATAGGCAGTTTTGTATACAGTATGCATGCATATCAATGCTTTGACTGGAGTTCACTTAGAAATGAAAACAAAGTGCAGGCTAGACACTGGGCGATAGGCACTCTGACAACTGTCGCGTTGGAAAGTGCCGTATAAGTGAGACAAGCCTTTGTCTTCAGCCTGCTTGGAAACTGATGCCACTGATCACTTTTACGGACAGTTCCTCTAGGTGGGAATGACACTGATATCATTCACACAGAAACTGCCAGATTGATGTCAGTAAGACAGCAGAGTGTTCAGGATCATTGGAAGGAATACAATACCTTTGATAAAATGAAGTCCTTGACTGCGCACAGAGGGAGCAGGTCGAAAAGGAATGTACCCTTGCCAAGTGTTTACGCCTGCATCTCTGCCTCATGGAGGGTGTGTTCTCTTTCGAGGCAGAGCCAAGGACAGCCAGGAAATTCTGTGTGAATAACACCTGATTGTTGCAGGGAAATAACTCTGTAATTAAGCCATAAACAATGTTGTGGTGATTTTAACTAAGTTTAGGTCTTTGTAAATCCCAGATTCATAACATTTTTTTTTGAGGGGAGATAACATTTTGCAAAAATATTGATGTTTACATTAGATTAATGGCTGCTTGACTGTAGAGACCACAGGTGAACAGAGTATCTATCCAAGGTCAGAACTGGAGACACAATAACTCACTAGAAAATTTTGTGCAGAAGGATTTGGCCTAAATAGATATTTCTAAGAGCTGGCTATGTTTAATAATTACTCCTTAGAATAACTTTGAACTGACATTTTTTGAATAATTTTCATTCCAGAGGGATTAGAGAATCTTTTTAGTAGAAGGAACACACACTAAAACTTATAAAATGCACTTTTAAAAACTTTCTGAAATAATTGAATGCCAGTTTGGAGCCACTTTTCTCCCTTTTCTTGTTCTGCTTTGGCACTAGCATGCAAAAGGAAGCTTAGGGGGGCAAGTGTGGGAGGAAAACAAAAACCAAAGAGAATACAAACTAGAACGGAAGAGACTTTAAGAGCTTTCTTAGAATTTGAGACATTGGTGGCTTTATAAGAGATGCAGACACTCAGTACTTTGTGGGCACTCATAGAAGCAGAGGCCTAATTCCTCCACGCTTAGCAGAGGCATTGGCTGAAAATCCCTCTATTGCTTCAGCAAACATAGGCAGTGTTTCTACCAGTGCAGTATATGCTCCCTTGCAACTCAACCTTATGTAAACAGGTCATCTCCTTACATTAAATATTATGCTCTCCAGATTATTTATGCAACACACATAGAGGAAGATCTCAGTAAATTTTGGGGTGTAAGTTTTAGACTCTTTGGAAAAGCACACCTTTCCTGTGCAGCTCACTTTAAAATTGTAAATATTTGTACTTCAGTCCAGAAAGATCTGAGCCGACATGTTTCTCCCACTGATACACAGTGTTCCACATCCCAAACTTTTTCTTTGTCATCAAATGATGTGATCTAACCCATTCTTTTGTCCCTCCTCCTAAAATGCAGAACCATACAGCAGCATGGAAAATATGCAAATTTAAAAAAACCTCTTGAAATTATGAGGAGCAGAAATGCACTATATTCAGCTAACACTTCTTTTGAAGCAGTCAGACACTGATTTGTTCATACAGTGATTATTTCCACCCCTCTTTGTGGGCATGGATAAGTGTGTGCACAGGCAGAGTGTGTTTCTGTGGTGCGGTTGTCTTTAATAGTGGTGCTGGAGGAACAGGAAGAACTATAAACAGAGGGAAGTTTCTATTTGCCTTTTCTCAGGAAGACATTTCTGAAAAAGTGGGGCTCAGTAGGACTAAAAGCTTATCACTGTTTCTGGGGCTTTTATAAAAGAATGTGTTATTTGTGGTCTGCTGGGCATAGCCTTGGGGGCCCAAAGCCACATAAGGCATAAGTGCCTAGATGCTTCAGAAAACCTCCGGATTGCACATCATCCATAGTACTTCCTGCTGGGACTAGGACAAGTTCTTCACCTCTTTCTGGTTCACCACTCACAGCTGTGCCTACACTCACAAACACAACATAGCTGCTGACCTAGGTGTGGGGAACAGCTGGCTCCCCAGGAAGCCCACAGAAGTCAAGGGGAGGACAACATTACTGAATGACAGACTATGGGGAGGTCCCCAAAGTGCGCTTGTGTTCATCTAGTTAGTCATCAATTTCACCAGCTCAGCATGTTGGCTGGCAGCTACTTGAGGTTTGCAGAAAACAGGAGGGCACATTGATGTTTTCTGTTGCACCAACTGGAACAAGAACTGGAAAGGGTGATGCCTCTGGTTTCATGGACACATTGTCACCTCCCTTCCCATACAAACACAGGAGCTACATATTTTGCTCAGACTAATGCCATGAATGCCACTGTCTGAGGGGACTAAGGAACAGGGGACAAGCCAGTGCATTTTGACAGAGCAATGGTAAGCAGTAATGCCTCATGCATCTGATGATGGATGGTCAGTGTGATCTTGAGATCAAATGTCATTCTGCTGAGGGAGCCAGGTCTGGGGTGGGGGGACACATCCTCAGTGCTGTTAGACAATGCTGCTTTGACCAGCTGACCAAACACCCTCAGGTAAAAATTAATCCTAACATTTTTTTCCCTACACGGGGACTGCCTGTTCAGCAGATGCCCTGTGTGGGTGATAAAGGTGGATCCTACACTATCACTTCCTTTGCCTGTTATATATTTTCTTTAGAGAGACAAGCAGGATGAGAGAAAAATCTGTTCCTGCAATGTGAGCTCAGGCAAAGCTGATCTCACTGAGAGAAAGTATCAGCTTCTTAATTTGTGGTATTGAAACTGTTCTGCGGACTTCCATTTGGTTGGGAGAGGAACTCCAAAGTACAACAACTGCCGTGCAGGGGAGGCTGCAGATGGCTCAGTAGTAACACACATACTGTACACCTGCACATGTTTGGCACAGAAGGGTTTGAGTGTAGATTTGTGAGCTAGCCAAGGGAAGACAGATTTATTTTTTTGAGGAGGCGGGAAGATCAGATCACCTCCAGGTGCTACCCTGATAAACACTGAGAATAGCTCACCAGTCCTCTACAGTTCTTCCCTGATCAACTTCATCCTTGAGACAGGAATTAGAGGGATAGATACATTATCTGGGAAGTTGTCCAGATTAATTTCTGAGGGAGTTAAATGCCCAACACAGGCCTGCTATAAGGAAGGTTATTTGGATTTTGTGGGGATTTTTTCCACTTGGTTTGTTTAGGGGGAGGGTGGTCGTGATTGTAAGAGTGTTGTAGGCAATTGGGGCATTAGACACAGCTCAAGCTACCCCAGTTCTTCCATGACTGCAAATTTTTGGAGACCTTTTGAGGAGAGAGGCAAACCTCTCTGCATTTTGCTTTTTAGATTTGCTCTTCAATTTAAAATTCAAAGACATTTTGTAAAATAACCAAACATTGACCCCACTCTATACCATCCAGATGAGAAAGAGACCTTCTTCAGAAATCTTTCTCAGTTAGGGAAGAAGTTCTGAGGGGATTTTCCACTTGCTCCAGGAGGCTCTGAGTTCAGCCTGTGCAGCAAGTATCCTGTAGTTCCTACTGAGACCCCAGCAGTCAGCAGCAGAAAATGGGAGATGAGCAAGAACAGGGTTAAATGCTTATCCACAGTTCCTCATGCCATGTACCTCTAGGATGCCACACAGCCCACAGTCCTACCTAGCTGTGCCTTTTAAGTCAGGTATAGTCTGTCTTCCTTAGGTTGGACATATCCCTGCAGGAGGCATCACATGTCATTCAGTCCCTGAGTTACTCTGCTTGAAGCAAGTGCTGCTAAATGAGGCTGTGTTGTACCACCTGCATGTGCCCTTTCTAAAAGATCCTAGGGTCTCTACCCTATAAAATAGAAAGATCTTTAGAGAAATGCATGCAGGAGGAAAAAGCTAAGAAATACTCATTTTTGGTCCTGTTGTTTCAGCTAAAGCCCACAGGGATACTTTCTTTACAAGGTGGTCACAGCAGTTCAATCTTAGTTCATTAAATAAAAGTTAGAAATAATGGACCAGACAATCCATCTAGATTATTTGCATCATTCTAAGTAAGCTTCTCTACAGAGAAAATTAGCATCAGAGTAAGCCTAATGCTACATGAAAAGGCAAAGATGTTCCTTCTGTCCACATTTTTGCATGTTCCTAAACTCTTCAGTTCCGGCCCTCATCAGAAACAAGGTGCTGAGCAGGATGGACTGTTGATCCCACCCAGCACTGCCATGCATCTGGGGCTGGGAGGACCTTGCAATGTTGGACTGCACAAGCAGAACTAGAGGAGAGAAGGAGAAAGTAAGCAAAGAGGAAATAGAAACACAGAGGATCGAGAGGGTGAGCTGCAGAGAAAGTCTTCTCAAGGGTTTGATTGGTAGCTGATGTGCTTCGCCCTGGGAGAAAAAAAGTTGGGGGATAAGAAGGACCAAAAGCTGTGGTGCACAGAGGTTCACATTCCGTGCAGTGCTTGTCTGCCAGTGCTCAAGCAGTACCTCTCTGGACAGAGGCTGTCATGTGTCCACTCCTTCCAATTTTTGGAACAGCCTGAAGCACGTATCCCAGTCCCAGAAACAATTATCCACATCAGCTTGGGTTCGGCACCGTGCTGCTCATCCAGCTGGAAGAGGAGACAGATAACTCCAAGACTGGTTCTCAACTGCACCTTTCTGGGGTGACTATGCAGTCCTGCAGGGGCAACACCCTCTATGGGATGCAACATTTGCAATTGCAGGCACTGGCCTTCTGCAAAAAAAAAGGTCAACTGTTTAATTTCCTTCTGAAAAGCAGGGCTGCAACATGCATGTGCCTGTGCAGATAGGAGAACCAGCCAATTCAAAGTCATGTGTGTATGTTTTTTTAAAGGAAAATAACAAAGTTCCCTTCTCTTTACAATTGTTTTTAGTATCTCCCTTTCCACATGCTCATCACATGTGTTGGCTTAAGATCACATAATGCAAAAATTGCAAATTCTTTGCAGTGCTCGGCCTTCCATGCACATTTATCAAGCACAGCCTGGTAAAATCCAACAAAAAACATGAAAGAAATCTCAGAAAAAAAGTTTTTTCAGACCTTAAATTTCCACTGTGGAGAAGAAAGAAATCCTAAAAAGTATAAACAGCAAACCATCACACTTACCACAGCTGTATTCCAGCAGGCTGATAGGTTCTACAGCTTCAAGAAGGGTATCTTAATCTGACAGAGAAAATGGCTACCATTTTCAGGTGCCAAATTACAACCACCCTTGAGGTCTGAAAGTTAGAAACACAGTGCTTAGTTAAAGAAGACAACTCTGTTCCAGTCTGGCAGAAGTGATAAAATACATGGTAAAACTTGAGAGAGTGAGATCCTCTCTTTCTCTCCTACTCCCCTTTTTTGCTATATTTTTCTTCTGGTGGGTTGAGGTACCCAGTTGGAGCTCCCAAAATAGAGGAAATCCAGGCAGAAGAGCCTATCCAAGTCTATCAGCAGCCTGCTGTGTTTCACTCCATCAGCCAAACTCTGCCACTGGGCTGACATGTAAAAGTTCTTGGGGTTTTTGCTCCATCCCCCTAGTCTTGGCCTGGTTTATACTTTTCTGAATAAATATGGAATAAAGAGCTTGTCCCTTTAATTCAGATGCAGTGAGAAGGGCAAAACTGTTCCCAAGAAGTCAGTAAAAGTGGTAATGCCTATTAATGATTGCAGCAGAGTGCTTTTCAGTTGCCCTATTAAAGGAGCTCTTTGTCCTAATAAATACCAACGAAAAAGCTTTGTCTCAGAGCACCTTCCCTGTACTTTATTTATAATGAGTCTTCTAATGAGTACATAGTGTTTATGCTTCCTTGAGAGACTCATCACTCCCTCTCTCAGTCTGTTATTTAACATACAGTACTCCATGAAGGTGTCCCACTCATCCCAAATGCTTCCCCACCCCCTCCCACACCAACGTCCACATACTGCTTGTTGCAAGGGCGTATGCATCTGTGAAGGAAAAGTGAGTGCTGGAAGAGAAGCAGACATCCCAAATGTTGTTAATGGCATGTCAGGAAGAGGAGCTGGTGTCCAGAATTGTCAGCATGACAGCACGGGCGCATCAAGGGCAACTCTAAAGCAGCTCCTATGTGTCTGTCTCAATCAGGGGTGTGCTTGCTATTATTTAAATAGCTACTATTTAAAGAGGTCATACACCAGTCTGCTACACCTGGCAAAATACAGAGTAAATCTCAGTAGCTTGACTCTGTTGACTGTGGGTCCCTGCCCTCAGTAGCTACTACTCACTCAGAAGACCAAGAAGCACTCAGCCACTGAGATTCGTAGATATCCTCCTGATACAAAATAATACCAAAAAAAGCAAGTCTGTTCATCTTTGATGGGTAGTTTTAGGGAAATTGTTGGGACAGAGAGCTCAGTTGTCAAGTAGCATTTTTGCCAAAGCTCCTCATGGCTGTAATTTGCCACGGCACATTCCGTATCTGGCTGTTTCTGGGTGTGACGTGAGCTGAATTAATAACTCTATAAAGCACCATGTGGTTTTCTGTTGCCATCCGGAGTCATGTCTTGAGAATGTGGTATCCTACAGGACAGATCCCTAATGTGATCTTGTGACAGAACAAAAGTAATTTATGTTACCAGGGTGCCTAAGAAAAAAAAATTGAGCCTATTATAGGGTTGTTCCATTGCCTTAGGCCAGAAGATAGACTCTGAAGACTGTCTTTTATTCTCTGTGTTTTTCCTTTAAGCTTTGAAGCGAGGAGTAAAAGGGTTTCCTATCCTTAAGCATATCAATTTCCTACCCTTTTTCTGAGCCTCTACAATGCCTGTTTCCACAGGAGACCAAAATTAAGCACAAGAAGATTACATAAGGAGACTTGGTATCAATGTTCGAAGTTGAGTCTTACATTTGCTGCCCATCATCGACAGACCCTCATCAGCATAAAATCACAACAGCAGTAGTCTTTGTGGTATCTAGCACTTTGGCATTTAGAAAGTCAAAATTGTGTTTGGGGTTGAAGAATTCATGGGAATAAAAGGACTTTCTGATCTGCAAGCATTAAATAAATCTGCTCCTCAAAGCTGTTTTTTAGTGCTTCAGGCAGCCAGGCAGACTTCAAGATTCAAGGGAATCAGGATTCCCTTGATCTCTCTGGAGGGTGTCCCGCTACACAGCTGGGGCCCAGTGCAAGGAGTGAGGGACTCCCAGGCCTCTCACACCTCACCTTGGGCTTTGAAATCTGCTGACCAGGAGAAGTAGAGCTCCTAAAACAAAGTTGTGTGTCCTATGTAGCAAAAGCTTGAACCTTTTGTTCTTCTGGAAGCTCTCTGAGAATCAGTAAGGGAGAGATGAGAGCACAAGCTTGAACTCTTTAGCGAGTGCACAGCCAACTTCTGTAACAGCCAAAACTTGCATGTTATGTTCACATTCAGCTTCAGACGTGACACAACTCAATAATCCATCCTGGAGCTGACAAAAACCATCTGATCCTTGTCTGGACCATGTTTCCAAGCAAGCTGAAGACAAAATAAAGTACTTTGAGGAACAGATGATACCTTGCTGAGAGAAAAAATATGTCTGTGAAGCCTCTGCACTTTCCTGTGTCTGTTCACCCACTCTCTCTCTTCACTTTTCTCTGGATGAGAAACAGGTTTCCAAAGGAAAAAGAACAGCAGAGATCTCACCTGGAGAGAAGATAACCAGATTTATTCATGTCTTGTCACAGAATTGGCCAGCATACCACCAAAAATGAGACTCTCATCTTTTAGGAAGGACCGATAAGGAACATCCACAAGGTTCAATAAAATGTGAGGGAGCAGTCACAACTATAAGGCTCAAAAAAGCCATCCTGAGAACTCCTGTTGATTTTTCAAATTTGAAACTATGTGCCTCCTTCTCATAACTGGCAATTACTGCTGACTGATGGATCATGAGGATTAAATTAACAGTGAGATTCACCTTCAGTCTTGATCTGGGACCTGTCTTTCCCACTGGAGCATAATACATACACAGTATATATGTTGTAATCGTAAATCATACAAATTATATATCAGACGAAAAAAAAAAGGTGGGTTTTCTCTCTCAAGAAGATGAAGGGCACATTCTTGGCTAAGGTTTTGCTTGGCCGTTTAAAAATGACATTTGATGGTAGGCCTGTGCATACACATATATATGTTTCCGTGGGTAATGATACATTCTGGATCACTGAAATCACATGGACATGTCTCCTACCACCCAGTTTTTCCCCACAGCTTGCTATCACACAGTTCCCTGAAACTTGCCAAGTCCTACTATGCTTGTATATTAGTTTTTCTTCCACAAGTACTCTGCTTACAGCTAATGAGCCTGTACGTTGCTCCTAGAATAGCCAGAAAAGTTACTTTGGTGGGCTGCTTCAGTCTTACAACATTTACAATGTGTACCCAGGAAGATCTAAAGCATTAGTAAAACTAAATGCCAGAAAGAAATGAATTTGGATTATCTGTATTGAGCAGAATCACAACAGCAGAAGGGGCTGCTTTCTTACAGCAGTTTCACCAAATGTCCAGTGAATTTTCTACACAGTAAATAAACTTTTTGCTTGCAAGGATGGTGCTAAGAGGAATTTATTTTCTCTGGCAATTGCATGTCAACTGTTCCAACTTATCAAGAGAAAAAAGCTGTCTGAAATTGCTCTATTAGCTTACTGAGGAGGAAAGCATCCATTTTAGCACAAAACCATATATGATTGCTCTTTAGGCCAAGACAGACCTTTGTTTATCTAACTACTTTCAGAGGTTGTTTTAGCCCCATCAATTTGCTGATATTTCATCACCTAAGCAAGCAGCACTCAGTAGTTATTTTTTTAAAGGTAAAGGTTTTGGCACTGGCTTTCCCCTTGTCTGCGTTTCGTATGAAACAATACTTTCTGAAGTTCCTCTGGAAGGTAGTGGGGAACGGGTGGAAAGGACACACCACCACCAATTAGACTTTTCTCCAGTAACATGAAGCAGTAAGTTAACTATTCCAGCTGTCTGTCTCTGTTCATTTCTTG
>VZTR01001691.1:26887-38866 GCA_013400775.1 Chaetops frenatus | reverse complement strand
AGGGCAGGGCTGTGGGGAGCTGGGCACCACCAGTGCTGTGGCATCACTGCGGGGAGGTCCTGGGCTGCAGGTGGGAGAGGGGAGCCTCAGGAAGGGTCAGGGACAGTCAGGGCTGGGCATGACCCAGGGGCTCTGATTTACTGAGTTCCCTCCCAAGGGGAAGAGAAAACTCTACATATGCTACCATTTTAACCCGTAACAAAAATTTTATTTAACAGATACTCTGTCATTCACAGAAATAAAGCTCAAACATATTTTTCCAGGGTGCATTTACATAGTACTGTGATCTGGTGGGTTTATGAAATAGGGTTCCACTGCATTCATGGACTATGAAACATTCCACATATACTGCGACCTGTGAAAAGGTTTCTTTTGCATATGTTAATTGTTCATGATTTTTTTGGTGTGCATTTATTATTTGAAATGGGTAATTCAGAAGGAATTTCCCAATCCAGTTTTTACACTGACAGTTACATTCAAAAACCATGATCTTGGAGGTTGTAGAAAGTGGTAAGGTCTTCCGTTCAGCCTATTTTTCTTCAGCAGGATTCAAATACCTGCTAAGGCAGAGTTCTTTAGAAGAAGCAGGGGGCCTTGAAGATCTCAGACAAGTAACTTTCATTGAAGTTTATGGAAACTTCTATTCTGTCCTACAGAGATTCAACAGTCATTTGGCNCCCTTACTGAGTTCCCTCCCAAGGGGAACATATTAACCTGTAACAAAAAATTAATTTAACCAGATACTCTGTCATTCACAGAAATAAAGCTCAAGTGTGTTTTTCCAGGGTGCAGTTACATAATCCTGAGATCTGGTGGGTTTATGAAATAGTGTTCCAGTGCATTCATGGACCATGAAACATTCCACATATACTGTGACCTGTGAAAAGGCTNTAGGTTACAGCTGAGGTTTATTAGGGATGACAATTGTCATCGAGATTTTACAACAAAATTACCTCTCAACTAAAATTTCTTGAAATTCCCTCATATGGGAAATAAATTACTCATTAATATACTATTGAACTTTATCACAGATGATCTTACCTAGTGGTTTAGAGCTTAATGATCTGGATGTGTTCTTCCATTATAACAGAGATACTTCATGTAATTGACTGAAGACATACAGTCAATTATAAACCATCTATGATTTTTACAGTTGTTACGTCAGGGTTTTAGTGGTTGTCCAATGTGCAAAAAAAAGGGCGCTTCATGTCATAACAAAAACCAAAATCCTCGTGAGGCAAAATACAGTCTTATCTCTCCAAATGATGTTTGATGTGTACTTCAATCTTTTAGAATCACTGCTCTTCCTTCCAAAGGATTTTAGATTGGTGGGATACTGTCCTAATGTGACAGCCATAATTAGAATAGTGTCCCTTTTGGAAATGAATAAAAAATTCCATTTTGAGTTCATTGATTATATTTGTGAAGACTGTCTAGTTAATTTAAAGTTGCAAAGGTACAGGATGCTATTAAGTAGCAGTCTCGTGCATTTTAATAATTGTGTAATTCTGAATAATTTCTAGGAGGTTGTTAAAACAGATTCTGTGATACTGTTAAAGATGCTTTTATTACAGTGGATTGTTCATAGCCCATTCATTGTCCGCTTCCAGATATAAATGGGAAAACAGGTATAGGTTAAATCACTTGAGAGGCTGGGTGATTAACCTAGTTAGCAGGCTCACAAAGTCATTGCTGCTCCACATAACAGCAGTCAGATGGGCATAGATCAGTAGGGCGACTTTGTGTCCTAGTGGGTTAGATTGCCCTTTTTCTTTGGGGCATCTGGAGCATTCCTATTACTTTCCCTCTCTTAAGGAAAAATGGCTCAGATCCTTAAAAGTATCTTTTGCCTAGCTGCCTTTGATTCCTCAAAGACATGAATCTTCATAGTTACTATTAAGCATAACCCAAGTTGTTATCCAGACTTCCAGCCTTCTTCTGTGACCCCTGTACCTCAAGTATCCCCTCACTGGCTTTAGGTAAATGCTCCTCGCTGTGCCAGTAATTAGCTCAGAATGTCCAGCAGCTGCAATCTCTGCAGCCAGCAGCCTGCACTGCTGCAAGTTCTGGGTAAAGGAACCTTGATTTTCATCTAATCAGCATCTGTTTTGTGAGATTTTAAAAACCTATAATTTTGCTTCATTGCTTTAATGCTGAAAAATACAAACCTTGTATAAAATGTAGGTTTTGAGAGTACCAGATGTTATTTTTTTATTGCCTACAGGCTGGCCAACTGAGTACAATTGGCTGAGAACGTATTTCTTTTTTGGCTTCTCAGGCTGCTGCTCAAAACTGAATGCTGAATTGTGTATGAGAGGTCATAGAAAGAGCACAGTATGTCATGCTGTTCATCTCCTCTAGGCAGAGCTATGCAAATATATGTAACTTTGCACTCTGTCATCTTTCTTCTGTGTGGATTTATTTCAAAAGAAAGTTGGTCTTTTCTGTTTTTAAATAATTGCTTGTAGTTTAGGCTACTTATCCTATGACTGCTCTCACTTAAGGAATGCAGTTTCCTGTAACATAAATCTAATTATGGGGATTGGTTTAATCTAAATTTGTTTTCCTGATTTTTTTTCTTGTAATAATAGTCACATGACACAGAACCAACTAAAAAGAATAAAGAAAGTAACCAAAAACTTAATCTACCTCATTACTAATGAAAAAGTCTTCAGAAAGTCTTCCTTCTTCCTAGAGGGAGAAGTCTGTATCAGGAATATGTGAGTAAATCTATCATATACATGTATATAGTTGTCACAAAAACACTCTAACTAGACATTATAGAGCTCTGGTGAAGGAATATGTTTCTCTAAAAAGCTTTTGAAATACAGACTTAGCTCACAGTAACTGTGAATTGAGTGTTGTGGTACAGAACAGGTAATGTAATTTATGAAACACACGACCAGCTTCTTAAAGGCTGGATACGGTCACCAGAGTCAACCAGAAAACAGGGCAACATAATCTTAAATTTTCATCTCTAGTAAATCTCTTTTTTTCTAGGCTAGGATGAGGAACTTAAGTCGCTAAGTCAGATGTAGTACCATGCTGATGCAAAATGTGTCAAAAAATATTTTGATTTTTTAAATTTTTTTTTATTCCAAAATAGCTAGTCTGTTAATAAGCTCTCAGTTTCAAACCTTCTGAAATTATCTGTATTTTAGGTGCTAAAAGGATATCTTAAGAGTAAAAAAAAATNGCTGAGAACGTATTTCTTTTTTGGCTTCTCAGGCTGCTGCTCAAAACTGAATGCTGAATTGTGTATGAGAGGTCATAGAAAGAGCACAGTATGTCATGCTGTTCATCTCCTCTAGGCAGAGCTATGCAAATATATGTAACTTTGCACTCTGTCATCTTTCTTCTGTGTGGATTTATTTCAAAAGAAAGTTGGTCTTTTCTGTTTTTAAATAATTGCTTGTAGTTTAGGCTACTTATCCTATGACTGCTCTCACTTAAGGAATGCAGTTTCCTGTAACATAAATCTAATTATGGGGATTGGTTTAATCTAAATTTGTTTTCCTGATTTTTTTTCTTGTAATAATAGTCACATGACACAGAACCAACTAAAAAGAATAAAGAAAGTAACCAAAAACTTAATCTACCTCATTACTAATGAAAAAGTCTTCAGAAAGTCTTCCTTCTTCCTAGAGGGAGAAGTCTGTATCAGGAATATGTGAGTAAATCTATCATATACATGTATATAGTTGTCACAAAAACACTCTAACTAGACATTATAGAGCTCTGGTGAAGGAATATGTTTCTCTAAAAAGCTTTTGAAATACAGACTTAGCTCACAGTAACTGTGAATTGAGTGTTGTGGTACAGAACAGGTAATGTAATTTATGAAACACACGACCAGCTTCTTAAAGGCTGGATACGGTCACCAGAGTCAACCAGAAAACAGGGCAACATAATCTTAAATTTTCATCTCTAGTAAATCTCTTTTTTTCTAGGCTAGGATGAGGAACTTAAGTCGCTAAGTCAGATGTAGTACCATGCTGATGCAAAATGTGTCAAAAAATATTTTGATTTTTTAAATTTTTTTTTATTCCAAAATAGCTAGTCTGTTAATAAGCTCTCAGTTTCAAACCTTCTGAAATTATCTGTATTTTAGGTGCTAAAAGGATATCTTAAGAGTAAAAAAAAATAATTTATTGGATAAATTGAGATTAACAGTAGTCTGAAAAAAACCCCAACAAATACAGGGATAACATTCCTATTTTCTAATGGACTCATTAATTTCCTAGCAAGACCTATTGATGCCTTATCAAGGTGATGTAAGATACTAAGGAGACTTTTCAAGGGATTTGGTAGATTCCNTAGATTCCTTTCTTTTTTTTTAAGTTAAGCTGCTCCTTGTTAAAACTGAAGACTTCAGCCTTTTTCAGTGGTTTCTCAGTAAAAGTTTACATTGCAGCTAAAAGCTGAAAAATATCGGGAAGGTAGGAGGAAGATGCAGTAATTCAAAGTTATGTCAAATGACGTTGTAAACAGACATAGGTAAGAAAGCCTTAATGAAGACAGTTTACTTTACAATGAAAGGATGGAAAAAAATACCATGGATTCTCACATACTGAAAACAGAAATGTAAAAGACTACAACTGAAAATGGACTGTTTGAAGTAACAAAGTTTGCAGCTGATGGTGGAATACCATGATTAAGCATGATTTTTTTCCTTAAGAAACTAAATCTAGGAGGGATCCTGTGTTATGGTAGCATTGATAACACTGGAAAAAGTAAACAAGAAGTGTGTTAACCACAAAATTTAGAATGCTGGTGAACACTCTGTGTTCATGAAAAAGAAAATTATTTTTCTGTGTAATTAGTCTGTATGTGAATAAAAGCAATTTATTCAGTCTTGAAAGTAATAGAAAATCTTGCTTTAATACAAATATTCTGGTGAAAAGAATTTAATAGAAAATCATGTGTAATAATAAAATGCAGTTATTATCTTAGCAACTATGTAAGTGAAAATCAGGATAGGTGTGTGTAGTACCTGAAGCACCCAGGCACGAAAGAAGGACACGGCTTCACCACAATCAAGAGAACAGCCGAGGCCCCCCAAAAGAGAGAGCCGTTTATTATGGATACACAATTTTATAGGGTTTGCAAAGTGTGAGAGGATTGGAAGATGAAATCCCACCTCTCAACTAGACTGGTGAAATGCCCAATCTATCACATTCCCTTCTCCAGGAAGGAATGTAAACAAAACTATTGGTTTTAGTACAGTGCATGAGAAAATCTGACTCAAGAATATAAACTTTTCATAAGGCTTTCAAAAACAGGGAGACAGGTGCGCAACTGTTTCTTTGCTTATGATGATACATTGTGGGTAGGAAAATGAACCTGAACTTCTTTCCAAAAGGTTGTGTTATGTTTCCTCACCTGCTTAAAATCATAAAAATGCAAACTCTGAAGTTCTGGGTAAAATTGGTGTGGCTTGTTCTAAAGGGCTCAGTAAGGCTTCTGTAAAAAGAGGGATTTTACAAAAGCGTAGTCCATCAGTAATAATTCTTGGCACAAAACCAAACATTTGGCTGGCAGGCTGCGAAGAGGAAGAGCTGTGACAAAGGCCCACAGGGGAAGGACAGTAAAAGTATCATGAAAACTGAAAGGAAGTCACACTGATACTTAAAGGCACAACTTAGAGCATTAGAAAACAAAAACAATAAAAAACCCCTAATGAGCAAAATGGTTCCTTTGTGGATCAGTGGTTCTTTCTGCTGTTGCTTTGTAACCAGTTTGGTTTCAGGGGCCTGAATTTATTAATGTGTTATAACGGTAATCTGCATGCAAATTTCCCTATTCTGCTCCTTTTGTTTCTCTGTTATAAATTATGTATCAGTATTAATAAAATAACACTTTTCTCTCAAGAGCACCTTTTTAACACGGTGTGGGGACAGGGAAGCAGTAGAACGTGCCTCACACACAAACCGTGCTCCTGCCATCCCGTTGTAGTTTATATACACTTAAAGCAAATCCTGTGGGCCTGTGTATAAATAGAAGCAGCAGCTTCACAAAGTGTTCAGCCTCGTGTTGTTTGTTTGTGGAATGAGAACATGACCTATTCCAGAGACACAAAATTGCCTAGTTTAAAAGGAAGGATTGCAGCAATTAAGTAATTTTTGATAGTTTGGTTATTTTATTGATTTTATATTAGTGTTTTGAGAAGTAAAAATGTTTCTGATTTGATACATTTTACTCATTTTAAAACTGAGTACAGAAGTAGCTGACAAGGAAGAAGTGAGCAGAAGTATTTTTGACATTACTGGTTTGTATCTCAACCTCATGGGGCACTTTTCTTCCTCAGATTGTTGATTTAGTGTTTTAAGCCCATATCAACAGCTGTGTGACACATCTGCAGGTTCTCTTACATTATACATTTCTAAATATTCTTTTTTTCTTAGTAAAACTGTTTCTGGCACATGATATAAGATATGCTCCAGTGCAGATGAAAATTTTGATATGTTTTGTTTTGAAAGTTCTTTTGCATAAGAAAAGAAGTATCTGAAAATGTCATGAAGGACATGGAAGTTACATTAAAATATGGCTGGTGATGGAGTAAAGAACCAATGTTAGAACTGAGTTGGAATAAAATCACAAGTGCTTTCCTAATTTTTTTTTTTTTTCTAAGCTTGAGAAAACAGACTTCTTGCATCTTACAAGCAGTTATTTTTCATGTTCTGGAAAGGTGAAGAAGTACAGGGCTGGCTAGCTACACCTGAGTTGGATGTCTCTGAGACATCAGAGGACAATAGCAAAGTGGTTGCCAGAGGCAGCAAAGAGTTGGCAAGGGGAAAGCAAGGCACACAGCTGGGTGGAGGCAGAGGCTTGATGGGTTGGCTCTCACGGACTGTGGCCTTGTGTCAGGGAGGGAGCCAACCCCACCGAGATCTTCTAGGGAGAGACCCTCTTATCAGATAGTTTTCACTGTCAGCAGGATGGTTTTGCTCTCAGTCTGCTTGCAGGTAAAGGAGATTCGAAGTGGGATTCTGCAGCACCTGAAGTTAATTTTTCTTTAAGAAGTCACATGAAAGTAGCAGGAGGAATAACGGAGTGGTAGAAAAATGGTTATAGCTGCTCTAATCTCTGTAGTAGAGTAAAATTCCCTGCTGACTCCTATGGCACTGGTTACTGAAGTCTGCATAATACTTCAGGAGTGGTGTTGCTGTGAGTTTCTTGTGACCTACTGGATGGTGAAGTGGTGAGATGGTGTCCTGTTGCAGCATTGTCACACTTTTGCCTCAACAGCGAATAATGCAGAATTTTTCCTCAGTGCTTCCCTGCATTAATGCTCTCTGCTTCATCTCTAATTTGCTTTCCTGTGACAGTGCTGATGTTTTCATTAGCTCAGATTAATTTAACTGTGCTCCATGCTGATTTAACTATAGTTACTCTATTTTTTTAATAAAATCTCTTAGGCATGATTTTCAGGTATAAAATCACAACACTGTGTTTTAAGAGTGAATATGTTTATTCCAGTCTTACTAACTGTAAAGCCAAGAGGAATCTTCATCAGTGTTCTGTCAGTTTGTTTTAAGTGACCTTCTAACTTACAGAAGGAACTTCGTATCTCTTTCCACAGGAAAGGCAAATTACCAGTAACTAAATTTCAACTCCCTTTTTGCATGATTTATTTATCATACCAGTGTCTTCCTATGGTTTATGTTAAGCTTGTGATTCAAAATCTTGATGAAATGTTGTTTCTGTTCAGAACCGCTAGTCAGAATATTTTCTGTAGGGCTATCTCACTCCATTGTGTTGGTCTAAGACATGTACAATTCTGTTACCATGCTATCTACAGGTGACAATAAAGTCAGAAGTATATTCTGACTTCTTCTACACATGAGAAGAGTTTCATTAGGAAAAGAAAAGTGGTATCAGGATGGGCCTATCTGTTTCTTTTCCTGTTCTGTTGTAGAACTTTTGTTAGCCTTCCCTCTGCATACATGTACACTCTTGAATTGATATTTCTTTCAAAACCTGTTAGTCTCTCCTTTAATTTTTCATTTCTTCAAAAAGGTCGTATTCATGTCTTTAATTCTTGTAAGTCTGGACATAATATATTTGGGTTTTGCCTTGTTTTAGTCAAGCAGTGACAGCTGTCTGCTACCAATAACCTGTAGAAATAAATGTTTTTTTTTCTAGTATCACCTCTTACTAATTCAGAGGAATGTTCAATATCAAATGAAGAAGTTAAAGCCTTTTAGTTACATGTTTATGCTAACATTAAATTTCTGCAAATAATAAAGTACTGGAGGCTTTGCGTACTGATGTATAATTTCAAGTGCTTTTTTAGAAAAAGCATTTGCTCTATACTCAGTATCTAGTTTGCTGGAAATAATTCGGTGAGCACTCAAATGTCCTTGTGGAGCTGATGCACATTCTACAGTTTTGTGCTATATTATCTTTAAATATATGCTATGTCTTCTGAAGTTCTTAACTGTATTCTGTGTCATCATTAAGTTATACAATCCCGTTAATTAACTTTATTTTGATAAGAGCTTTATGTGAAGTAACTGCTTTGTATGGTTGTACAGTAAATGCAGAGTACAAATGGAAGGGAAAGAAGTTTTATGTTTTAAGCTGCTCTTTATGTTTGAGATCACTATAGATTCTTGTTTGAACTTACTCTTAAAAGAATCTAATATTAGTAAATGAAATAATGTAAGAAAAAATTATTAATCTGATATGCAGGTCAAGAATGTTAAACTTTAATTCTGGTCATTTGGTTACATTTTATCTGTTGTAGAAATTTGTATTCAGTTGAATGTACCACCAGAACAACTTCTTGGCATTGTTTTTTGAAAAACACTTTTCTTACTGATAGGGCTATAGCTATACAAAACTTTAAGTGGTGAAGCTAGGATGGTATTTCTGCTGAAAAAGTAAATCACTGTTAGTTTTCCTTTAGTTCATAATGGAGAAGTAGGATGCTGTGAGAGACTGAAATGTTAATGGTTAATGTCTCAAGCAATTGTCCATCTGCAAAAGCACTGGGTGCTTAGTTGAGGCCAGGTTTTCANCCACCCTCTGGCTGAAGAACCTTTTTCTTTGTTTAGCTGGGTTTTGAGACAGATAAGGGAAGAGGCTTAAAAGAAACAGATCCCGTGAGGAGGGATAATCCTTTCTATCTTGCCAATGTCCTCCTTTACACAACTGACTCAGGTGCAAAACTCTACTCTGGGGGAGGTATCAGGACATTTACATATAAGCTTGAAGATTTTCATTGCATCTGATGGGGCATAACTGGCTCAACTATGTTGGCGTGAGAAACAGGAGCTATATCTTAGAAAGGATCATAAATCATTGAAGCCCCCCAAAGTTCCCTGGGGCCCCTCATTTCTTGGGCCTTTCACCAGAGGCCTCTGCATGATCCACAGTGTTGCAACAGACTGTGTTAAATTCCCTCGCAGGGGAGGTACCTGGGCATTCCCACCTGAACCTGAATGTATAGTAAGCCATTGAAGGTTTTGTTTTGTGGGCTTCCCCTACCCCTGACAGATCAAGACTGTGACCATCACTTTGACCAATGGACATTTTAAGTGCAACAATCAAACTCATCCTTGGTGGTGTTTGCTTTCCTCTCTGCTAGCTTCTCTGCCAGCTCCTCTTGTCCCCTCTTTCTTTGAAAGAATGAATTTTATTGAAAGAATTTTATTTTTTCCCCTTTATCGTAATGCACAGATTAGGTGCATATGCACAACTGCAGAAAATGTCAGATCTCCATGATCAGGGGAATGCAAATTGTCTATTTAAGTGACAAACTCTTTCATTCTTTCCCTGTTGTGTGTTACATTAAAGCAATGGGATATCTAGTTTTTCTGAACTATTCTTGTTTTAGTGATGTACTATCCACAAAATTTCTAAGAGGAAGAAAGTGAACTGTTTTGTCTCCAATTCTTTCTGCCTTTCTTACTTTAACAAGATAATGTAAAAAAGAAATGACAAAAACCCCACATTGGACTCACAGGTATGGTAATTTGTTCCTCAGATCCTGTGAGGTAGCTTTTCTACCATAGCTAGTTTTTTATAAATCAGTGATCTGAGAACACTCAATAGTATTCAAAATCAAAACAAGTAGCATTTTACCCGAGGCTCTTTAATAGTCTGGATCCTCTTGTTCTCTGTTGTTCGTTCTTTAACTATGGGAGGATTTTTTCAAGGACCTTGTATATTTATGTATGTTGCCTGTATGCATGGCAATATCTTAAAATATGTCCCTGATGAGAATTACTGTGGCCACAGTTGTTTAGCTGTGAGCATACTTAATTACACTCTGACTTTGTCTGGTTTTCTTTTCACTTGGATCAGGAAATGTACACTGTTCTTCCTCAAATATAGTAGTATTTCAGTCATCTGCTCATTCCCACTAGCGAAACAGACTTATTTCCATAGGAGAATCTTTGGCTGCAGGAAAGAAAAATGGTCAGCAGACTGTGCTGTGTATGCCATGGCTGTCAACATTAAATCAAAATTTCAGTTTAATAAAAGCAAATGAGATTGGCCATTGTTAGTCTGATACTTTTGGTCTGAACTTAAAAGACCTAAAAATTTTCATTTTGAGAGACTAATAATATATTCTCAACAACTAAACAAAGTCTTTTAAATTACTAAATTCACTGGATAAAGATAGGATATTGAATAATAAAATTATAGAATCATTTAAATTAGAAAAGTCTGTTTAGGTCATCGAGTCCAACTGCTAACCCAGCACTGCCAACTCCACCACTAGCCATGTCCCTAAGTGCCACATCTATGTGACTTTTAAATACCTCCAGGGATAGTGACTTGACCACTTGTGGACAGCCTCTTCAAGTGCTTGACAACCCTTTTGGTGAAGAAATTTTTTAAATATCCAACCTAAACCTCCCAATGGCATAACTTGAGGCCATTTCCTTTTTTTCTATTGGTGGTTACTTGGGAGAAGAGGCCGGCTCCCACCTGGCTACAGCCTCCTTTCAGGTAGTTGTAGAGAGGTCTCTCCTGAGCCTCCTCTTCTCCAGGGTAAATAAGTCCAGCACCCTCAGCCACTCGTCATGGAACTTGTGTTCCACACCTTTCACCATCTCCATTGCCTTTCTCGAGACACATTCCAGCACCTCAACATCTCTTTTGTTGTGAGGGGCCCAGAACTGGACACAGGGTTTGAGATGCAGCCCCACCAGTTTACCTTATTAAAGATGGAGTGGGTGGCAGTATATGTGGTTGAGATTGCCTGATAGTTTTGACTCTGTAAGGCATGCTAGTTTTGGTAAGTTTTTAGACACTGGAGTGCAGCCAAATTTTATTTCTCTAATACTGAAATAGTTCTGATTATCATTCTATCTGGCATGAGATATAGAGTGCTCTATTTCCCTTCTTCCTGCACATTTAAATATAGCTTGGTTTTCACTGTAGTTTGGAAGCACTAAATCTATCTATCAACAGTGAAACACAGATTATCATGGCCAGGACTTGTCTAAACAGATGACACAGAAGTTCAGTTTTGTTTGTTGAAGCAACTGGGGTTATTACACAAGAGAAGAACTCCAGCTTCCTTGCAACACTGAAATGACACAAATTACAACACGGTTCTTTTGTTACCTTCTGAAATTAATTCATTTTGACATAATATTTGCATAGATTCTGAAGTCTGATGTAGCAAAAATACTAAATATTTAATCGTATTCAAGTTATGCTATGCTGGCTGGAAGCAAAACGTTACATGGGAGATGCTCTGCAATATGCAAGTTCGTGGTACTCAGTTCTGAGCATTTTCTCATGGGTGCACGAGTTTCCTCACTTCCTACCATGTTTAACGCATTCCAACTGTATCACAGATTATCATTCATGTTCTTCCTCTGTTTAGCATTTCTTCCTATCACTGACTGTTTTTATCTTGAAGGTGCAATGACTCTTGAAATCTAATTTTCTGTGTAAAAATTTTAAAGAGTGGTGTACGCTGACGTGCAGAAAAGCAGATCATGATGGCCTCAGAGA
>VZTR01001691.1:0-10896 GCA_013400775.1 Chaetops frenatus | reverse complement strand
ACCCATACCCATTTTCATTGCCATCCATAATCTCTGTGATCTCTCTAAATACGTACAAGGGTCTGAAATGTGCCCTCCCTAAGTACATACAGTCCATTTTACAAAGGCACCATTGGTTTGAAATAATTTGAATCAGGTATAAGTTATGTGAATTATACACACAAAGTAAACCTTTTAAAGAAAATACCTGTGCCTTGTGTAGCAGGTCATGTTTACCTGTTTACTGTGACACAAAGGTGATTGATTTTGTTACTTATATGCAATTATTTTTTTTCTTTTATAGAAGCGTTAAAATTATCAGAAATCTTTCTTGTTAGCATTAAGAGTGGAACAATCACATAGGAAAGTTGTGTCCTTACAAATACATTGTTATATAGGAAACAGGACAAATTTCTGAAATTTCTCCTTGCTCTATGCAGGCCCCATTTTCTAGATAAGGAATAAAAACACTGATTATTTTAAGATTCAAATAGCAACCAAATACTATGTATTAATGTATTAAATAGCCTTGGAGCTCATGTAAAGAATATGAACTTCAGCTATTTCATAATAAGTTGATTTTTTAGGCTGTTTCTAGTTTCTAAGGGAAACCAGAAAGAATATTTCTAACTTCGCCATCATCTTTGAGACATACCCAGCAAACATAGTGTAGCTGAAGGCTGCATTTTTTTTCTCCTTTTATACTGTTGATAGAAGAGCTCTTTTGCTATGCCTCAGATTTTCCTTAATCATAATCACTTATCTTTGCACCTGAGCATGAATTCTGTAAGCTTTGTCAAAGTTCCTTCTAATGCGTTAATGCCCTTTTTCTTTTAAAATCACAGTGTGAATACAGAGTAAATTACTTAAGATGTTAATATTTTTCTGCTTAAACTTGCAAGCAGTGCTTTCTCAGTTTGTTACTACAGATTTCCTCCAATTTAGAAGATGATAATGGGGAGCAATATTTCTCTCTCGCTTTTTTCCAGTTGGTACTTTAAATTATGAACATGCTGCAGTTGAAGTTCTGAAAATAGAGATTTTTACTCTGTTTTTCCAAATGTACTGTTTAATTCCTTAAAAGACTGATGTCCTGGAGTTTATGACAAAAATATACACTTTGCACACCCAAAAAACTCACTTATTCTTCCATCTGAACTATCTGGCATTTATTTGAAGAATTCATTTTACTGAATTTGTCAAAGTGCAAAATGTTTATTTTGTTGTAAACAGATAAGCTTCTGCATAAAAGCTACTAAAGTGAAATCTTGGAATTGGTGAAGTTATGATGATGGCACATTCCTTATCCTCAGGGAGGGAAACATAATTTTGCAGACAATTATTTAGGAAGAAATTGGACCACTAATTTTTGGACAATAACTTTGTCAGTTCAGAAGCAGTGGCACTGACTAGGCCCTGTAAAGAAGGTTTAACACAACATCTCAGAAATTCTGCCAACCTTATTCAAGATTTTGGGCTTCCACCCAATGAAATTTTCTGGATTTGAGAAAAATGTGTTAGTCTAAACTTAACTGCCATTGGTGATTAGCCATAGAGGAAATGGCTACTGTAGAAGAATAGAATTTTACAATCAGTCCAATTCATACATAAGTTAAAGCACAAAAAACCTCTTCTGTGCGCTGAAAGGCTTTTAAGGATATTTTTAAAGTAGAAATTTATATCCATGTTAATACTTTCTGACCTAATGTATTTTAGAAAAAGAGAGGTATTTCTTTATTTGACTTGAAATCTAAATATTACATGGTCTCTTCACAGCTGGTATTTTATTTGACCCTCTGAAATGTATCATTCAGGTAAATCAAAAACTTGGGTTTTTTCTGGGCAGAGAAAGACATCACATAGTTTATGAGATAGTTAGAGATAATAATACACATTTATAGGGTTTTTAGAAGTAATTTTGATGAAAGTGCTGTTAAGCAGCTTCTACTGAAACTGAATTTATGATCCTCTGCTTGAAAGTCATCTGTTTCCAAAATACAACAAAATTAGGATTCAATAAGCAAGAAACAGTATTTAATTCAAAATACTTAAAAAGTAAAGCATTAAAATAAATTATAAATACAAATATTATGAATATATATACACACACACATCAAATTAATAAATACCTACTAGGAAAACCAGATACTCCCTACCTGGTAACCTGATGGATATGAACAGCTATTTGTAGACGGTCACAAAAACTCAGGTCTTGCTTTCATAACACTGATTGAAGAGAAGTTTGGGTGATTCAAATTCACTCTTACAAAGTCCAGTGAAGAATAGATTTGCTGGGATAGTGAACTCAGGATTTATGTTTGGCCAGTAGCTCAAGTCTGTTGGTGGAGAGTGTGAACAGAGCTAGTGAATTTAAAACTTCCAAACACATGGCAGCTCCAAGAGGCTGTCATCCCACTGGTATGAGACTGCACAGGGAGAGTGCCCCCAAACTTTGGCATGTATTGTGAATTTTAACTATAGTTACATTGAATCTTTCTGCTCTTTTCATAAAGACAATCTGAGAAAACAGTGTTTCTGTGGAAGCTGCAAAAACCATGTGACAGACATGAGTGAAAAAAAGGATGACTTTATCTCAAAATATTTGTATGATTTACACATTCAGTTAAAGACTGTCTGAGAAAATTTTGTCCTCTCCTTCTTCTTTTCTGTCTGTAATTAGGAAGCAATGATGAAATGCAAGCAATGAGCTAATAAGAGCTATGCCAACTATGGTCATGTCTTAAATCCACTAGCAGTTAACTACTTGTTCATTGCCTCAATTATATCTATTATCTAATACAGTCAGTGTAAAGATGGATGAAAGGCAAGTGCTAACTTAACAATACATACAATAATGATCAAACCATATATTCCTCCACAAGCCTAAAACCTTACTTGAATTTGTGTTTTAAGTAGCACAGAAGTAAGAATACCATCTTTAGATTTGCCATACTGCATAAAGATAAATAAAATATTCCTTCTAGGTTGACAAATAACGCAACACATCTGGTTTAGCTTTGCAACTTCTAAGGTCTTCATCAGATTTCTTCCTCTTATTAACAATTAAAATGCCAAGGTCAAATTTAGACAGAGTTGTCTGGAAAAAAATTAATTTTCACTCACTGCTATAAAATGCATGGATATGTGTAATTCATGCATCTACATAGTTTTATAGTTGGCAGGGAATACTAAAGTGATTCCAAGCAGAATTTTTGTCAGTAGAGTCCTGAATATTCTACTGTTACAAAAGGTTCTCTGATATTGGCTTAAGGAAGTTAAATTATATAGAAAGAAAATGCTCTTTCTTTACATTTCCTGAGTTCATAATAGAAATTTGTAGTTCTGTGAAGCACACCTTTACTCTTGTGTTTAGTAGCCTCATATTTTGAAGGAGAAATCCTGAAGAGTAGGATTGTGCAAGAAGTAAGGCATCACTGATAGACAGAGAGGTTTGTTATCTCAACATCCTTGTAAAATAAAGACAGACCAAGATCTTAACCTCCCTTGGAAATCTTTCACTTTCAGAAGTACTTCAGTCTTGGTCAGTTAAAAAGTTCAATTTGTATTTTAATTTATCACACTTTTTTATTTCCTATCTATTTCAATTTTATTGCAGAAATCCAAAATGTTTAGTTTGGAAGAACGTTAATGGACCATTTCAACAGTAAGTTCTTGTGTGACATTTCTGCTCAAAGTTCAAGTGAAGTTAGAAAATTTACATTAATTTAAAATGGTTTTGTTTTGACAAACCAACATTTTTAAACAAAAGAATATCCCTCAGAAACTCTTATTTAAAAAAAACCCCTTTACTTCAATGAAGAATGAAAAAAAGTAACATTTTTAATCTTCTGGAGTAGTACTGCCTCTACTCTTGCATCTGCATAATGGCATGTGACATACATTCTCAATTTACTTTACCTTACTCCCTCCCTCAAACAAGCTGTTTGCATTTTTCTCCACTGAATCTATTTATTTTCACTTAAGTGATCAACAGCTGAGTTCTCAGCTCTCCTAGGTTGACTGTATCTAGGTTGACTGTGACTTTTATCCCCATTCGTCTGTTTAGTTCAGAAATAAGTGTTGTATCTTTAAGCCTGAATCTGAGAGCAAGTGGTGAAGCAGTTGTTTTTAAAACATAGAGATAACACCCTCAGCACGGACTTCTGCTGGACTCTCTCTGTGTGTGTTGTCTGCACAAGCAGCAGAGAGTTCTCTTTTGTTTTTCTTTCCCTTTTTTGCTTTTTGGTTGGTTTTTATTTCTAATTAGCTGAAGTCAAAGGTTTTTTGGGACTGTTCTGATATTGTTTGATCTGGGGAACATCAGGACCATTGCTCCGGGAGGGTCCAACCCCCAAAAAGCTGCACTGCAGCCGGACCACCGGGCCCAAGCCTTTTGAGAGACTGAGAGAAGAGTCGAGAACACACCCACGGGGAGGACTTTCCTGAATTTGCCATCTCTTCAGAATGGCAAGAGGGTTTATTGTGTAATATTGTTCATTCTTTAAGCTTGTGGGTGTTTTGTTTTGTTTTGTTAAATAGTTTTTTCCACTTTTCTCCAAGGAAATCTATTTCCCGAACCAGGTAGAAGAGGGGTGGCTTGGATCTGCTTTCTGGAGGGATCCCTTTCGGAGGTTTCCTCCCAGATTTGTCCTAAACCAGCACATCAGCTTTATAGTAGCCTCTCCTGTAAATCAGTGCTTTGCTTATGCAGCTTATGTGTGTAACACTATTCTCTGCACATGCAAAGCACGCTTCTTGCAGCTATGAAGTGTGATGTTGTACTTCGTGCCGTTCATCTGCAAACAGGCACCCTTACTTCCTAACTCCTTGGCCCTAAATATTCTGCTGTACTAATGTGCATTGTGATGGTATAAAAAAGTCTCTCTTGTAACCATCCGTGCCCACTCTGTGCATTGTGAGTGTTAGAGTTACCTATAACCTACACTTCCTTGGAATCATAGCTGTATTTTGAAACACAAGTAAAAATTAACTTGGGCATGTGCTGAAGGAGAAAGATTAGTGGAGATATATTGGTATATGTCTCTTTAAGCTCCCAGTATGAAAGAATCTCTCCCAAATAACCACAGCACTCTGAAACTCCATGAAGTTTGTGAGTTGCCAGCTAAATCTGCTGCAAGTTAAAGGAACTACTAAGGTTATTTTAAATTCTACTGGTGTTGTTGCTGTTACCACTACCTGGAGTTTCCCTCAGAGGTGTATAGAGTGTATACTGCATGAAGGTCACTCTAAAAGGAGTCTGGAAAAGGATTAGGATATATCTCTGACTACCCAACTAGAGGAGGCTATGCAAAGAAAACAGGCTTCAGCCAAAGAGGAGCAATGGATTTTTCACTGTGATACTAACACAAGAAGCTGATGAGCAGCTCTGGGCTCACCAGTCTATTCCCTTATGTGAACCCACGTCCAAAGGGATAATAGTAATTTCTGCCTTGTCAAATTCTCCCATTTTCCTGATTATCCTTGCACCACTGATTCAATCATTTGACATTCTGTTGCGGATTAATTCCTCCCTTGTGGTTTTTTTTTATATTGTTATTTTTATGGAGACAGGGTATGGCTTCAATACAGAAATGCATGTTACAATTTTAGGAGGTCCATTTACAGCTGAATGCTTTTGTATCAGCAGAAGGGAAAGGTACATAGGATGGAGACAAATGAAAGAAGGTGAGTGGGAGAGAGAACGTAATGGAGAAATTATTTTCTGGATAAAATATCAAGAGGATAGGAATGTGGAAGGTTGCTCTTACTGTGCCACTCCCAGGGGACTCCATGAAAGAATTAAGTCACCTGCAATTAACAGGTGAGTGATCTGTCCCTGTGAAAGGAGCACACAAAAATGTTGAACCTTTTTCAGGTTTATGTATGATTTCTCATTTCCTCTTATCAGTCACAGGTGAGCAGTATGAATTACAAAATTGAACAATACACATCTTAAAAATCCACAGCAATTCACTAGTACTAATCATTGAGGAGAGTAAGGCAAAAGAAGAAGCTGAAGCATGGATTTTTATGTTCCTCTCTCCTGTAGTATCCAAAAAGCCAAAGAGAGGTACATATGATGTGTATAAGAACTGAAGAGGGACTGAAAATCAGAATAGTCTCATAGATTATTGAGAGAACTGGGGTCATTGAGCCCTGAAGAAGGCTCCAGGGAGATCGTGTTGCAGCCTTTCAATATGTATATAGGGATCATAGGAAAGGTGGAGACTTACTGCCCAGGACAAGGGACAGTGGTTTTGAACAGAAAGAGGGTAGATTTAGATTGAATAGATGAAAGAATTCTTTTATGGTGAGGGTGGTAAGACACTGGAACAGGTTGTTCAGAGAATAAGTGTAGCTGTTTAAGGTCAGTTTTCAGGGGCAACTGTTGAGCAACACGAAAGATGTCCCTGCCTTTATGATTCTGTTATTCTGTCATTCTGTGAAGATTTGAATGCTGTACAGTACCATATTTGGCTATAAAAATACAGCTAAATTATTCTGGTGTATAAAGTATTCATAATAATCATAGAATCATAAAAACATTTGGGTTGGAAGGGACCTTTAAAGATCACCTAGTCCAGCTCCTTGTGAGCAGGGGTATCTTCAACTAGATCAGGATGCTTAGAGCCCCAGCAAATCTGACCTTGAATGTTTCCAGATTTCCAGGATAGGTGATGTAGCCAATGTTTCAAGACTTTGAGCAGAGCAGAAATCTAATGAAAGATGAGATGCCCTTTGAAGGCATTAGCTATACATAGCACTTATTGCATATTTTTCTTTCATGTTGATAGTATCCAAGTAGAAAAATACCAGATATGTTAGTAGGCTCTGTCTCCTATCCCGTATTTTTAAAATTTCATTGTGTAAAATCTTCACCATATGGATCAAACTTTTTCACCTCTTAGAGGAATCCAAGTGTAGATACCACTATCTATTAAGACATTAAGGGACCACCAAGTGTTAGTCCCATAAACTCCAGGCAGAAAGTGAGCCTGCAGCCCATCTTTTGAATTTTGAATCTTCTTCTTTTGTAGTGAAATAGTTTAATTCCAAAAATAACTTATTTAAACAATTACATATCTCAGTCTTTTGTATGACATGTTATTTAGATACATTAGAGGAGAAACAACTCTTGTTCATTTCACAGAATGTGGTGAAGATATGATTTTGTGCATTAACAAAAAGTATATTAACTTTATTTAAAAGTTTAACACCAGAATTTATCACCTCACCAAAAGGAAAGTAGTTTTTTCAACCATGTTGCATAAAGCTTAAATCTGAAAATAATTAAGAATAAAAAACAGCACCAAAAAGTGATAGGACTGTTTACTTGAAACATACAATAGATAAGAAGATTAAGATAGTGAATGTATTTCTATGAAAATGTAAAATTAACAGCCAAGTTTAATGTCTCCCATAGGAAACTTTAACAGTTACGAGGATCTTGAGGTTTGCATTGGCTTTCCATATTTTGGAATCCTTCTATAATTCATAATACTTTTCTGTAATCATCCCAGGCTAACTACATGCACAATGGTATCTCAGTTAAGTCATGCACAATACTGAGAATGGAAATATTTAAGTTATTAGACTGCCTGGAATAAAATATTTCATATATTAGGAAATAATTGCTTTCTCAGTGAAACACAGTGAAACAGTAGTCCTGAAGTGAATGCAAGAGGGCAGTGTGAGATATTCATTGTGGGAGATCCTCTAAGGACACAGACTATAATAATTCCTGCAGTGAGTCTGAGATGTCAGCTCCTGTCAGCAACAGCCACGGGTTGGCAGTTTCAGAAAATCTCTAAGGCAATGTAGCATACTGACCCCAGAGAAGATGGTAGGGGAGGAGCCCTTTGCAGTTTTTTGGGGTATACTGGAACTTAATGTCTTCTTCAGTTAACATGGAAGGTTGACTTAATGTTCTTCAGCTATGATTCTGAATTGTTAAAATATAATTATGGCTTTATTATTACAGTGCTATTTCATTTCCTAGAGAGAGACTTTTTCTCAAACATGATGAGCCAAAGCCATGGTCTCTATGAAGGTGCTAACGATGCCTGGCAAAAGTGATGTGCTCTCTTCAAGCTAGTGATTTGACTGACATTTCTCTTACAAATAAAATAATTTCATTTTAATATATATTTAGAAAGGAATGTAAATACTTTATATGTTATGCATGAAGAACAGTCCCAGTAATTTCTACTTTTCCAGTTATCCCACTTCCCAGTGGGAGCTGGGTATGTATTTCTCTTTGAACAGAAATAAAAAATATTCCTACTTATGTATGATCTTCCTNTGCTTTTCTTCTTGCAAAGGACTCACATTGTTACTGTATTACTTCCTAGATACAAAATCATATTATTATAACTGATGATCTCAGGAGAATTCAGTTATATTTACATTCATACTGCTTAATTGCACGTAGGTATAAAGATAAAGCAAGGCTGTGCCTGTAAGACACAGACCCAAACAGAGAGAAGCAGGGACGTCAAGGAAAATGCAGAGGGGCATTTTGTGCCTTAGGGAGGGAGAGACAAAAAAGAACAAGTCATTCAACAGGGAATGTGCTTACAGCAATACTCTGAGAAAGATGTCATCCACTGCTGAAGGTGATGTGGCATAGGAATAGTTTGCTGCCTTAATGGCTTGCATTGTTTGCAAGGCTACATTCCTATTTGTGCTACGACTGGGTGATGCGAGAACTCCAATTGTTGCAGCTCTGCTTCTCCCTGTGTACCAGGCTTTTAATGATGCCCTAAGAATGACTCCTGACTATTACACAGAAAAGATCATGGCATGCCCTCCCTATTGGACCTGCTCTGTCATCAACAGTGAAATATAAGAGTACGACAGCAGTTGAGGGAAATTCACTGTATGACTGATTAGATTTTCTTTTGACGTTTTAATCATCATAAAGGCTCATTGCTGTTTTGTTGCACTGGAACCTTTGTGAATTGGATAATAAATACATGTCATGTATTTGAAGGATGACTCCTTTCCCTGAAATGAGTTAAAGCTTGACTAAATGTTGAAAATGCTACAGTGCTATCACTTGGCAAATAGAAGTGGTCTTAGAGTGTATGGGACATTTATTTTAAAATATCCTACAGCACTTCTAGTAAAACTAAGACTGTATATTTTCTAGAAACCTAACTGCTAATGGACAGTTTATTTGAACAGGTAATTAATTCCTATAATAACTAATTTAAGATATTGTAGTTTCTCAGATAAATACTTTTGGGAATTTACTTTATCCCAGTACAGTTTAAATGTATTTTAGAATGACTTGCATTACATTTGGATAATATCCTTTCAGTCAGCATCTAACTGGCAGGAAAAAAGATTATAGTATACGAGTAGTTCTTCAAAAAATTGATTGCTTGTAAGTGTGCTAAAATACCTGAATAACTCTGAAAGACATTACACAATGTAAATAGTCCCATTCAAGCTACTAAGACTCATGAACTGAGTAGATTTAACTTTCAGACATTGCTAACAAACTACCTTATGAAAGTCACATGGGAAAAGGTTCTCAGTCCTGTATCATTAGATACTTTTTTTGAGATTCAGGCTTAGGTCTTACTTTGTATGTAGTCTTGACTTATAAATTGCTTTTCTACAAGCACTGTTTAATAAACTTGGNACCCAAACCCCAACAACTTTATATTCTAATAACAACCCAGACAATATTTCTAAAAGTTGACATTTGCCATGAGCAATTTTAATTCATCCAGTTTTTTCTGTATAGTATCTATTTTTTTATGCCCTGCTTAATATGTGTCCTGTTTGCAAAAATATGCACATGACATATGTCTTTTCTATTTGCTCATCTGAAACAGTTTTAGCACAAATGAATACATAAATAGTGACTATTATTAATTTTGACATTAGTTTGGAATAGTTTACTACACCCACTCATATTTATTTCACATACTGATCATATTGAAAATCAGTGAAGCATGTGAAATTGCAAATGACAAAGTGGAGGTATTTGCAATTCTGTCCGCTTCTGCTTACAAATCACCCATTTTAATCTTTAAAAAATAATATCTGTATGATATTGAAGCCAGCAATATGAGTCTAGCCATGAGAAATTTTTCATGTCAGCAAATGGTACCTGTTGTACCGAAATTTCACATAAGGGGGTCACATGATAAAGCAGCTATAGGGATGTGCATTCATTTCTATTGTAGCTGCTTTGCACACATTGGTTTGCTCACATAATGTTNAGCTTGAAGCCACCTGTCATTATTAAAGTAATTGCAATACTTAAGTACATAATAAGGCAATGTTTCAATGTTAGAAACAAAAATCAAAAGATAAAATATGCCCAACTCAAAGAAATTTTGAGTACATCCTTTACATGCTCTTGGCTCTTGCTTTTCTTCTTGCAAAGGACTCACATTGTTACTGTATTACTTCCTAGATACAAAATCATATTTTTATAACTGATCATCTCAGGAGAATTCAGTTATATTTGCATTCATACTGCTTAATTGCACATAGGTATAAAGATAAAGCAAGGCTGTGCCTGTAAGACACAGACCCAAACAGCAAGAAGCACAGACCTCAAGGAAAATGCAGGCGGGCATTTTGTGCCTCAGGGAGGGAGAGACAAAAAGAACAAGTCATTCAACAGGGAATGTGCTTACAGCAATACTCTGAGAAAGATGTCATCCACTTCTGAAGGTGATGTGGCATAGGAATAGTTTGCTGCCTTAATGGCTTGCATTGTTTGCAAGGCTACATTCCTATCTGTGCTACGACTGGGTGATGCGAGAACTCCAATTGTTGCAGTTCTGCTTCTCCCTGTGTACCTGGCTTTTAATGAGGCCCTAAGAATGACTCAATATTACACAGAAAAGATCATGGCCTGCCTTCCATATCAGACCTGCTCTGTCATCAACAGTG
>VZTR01001690.1:3222-56070 GCA_013400775.1 Chaetops frenatus | reverse complement strand
GGTCACCTGGTCATAAAAGGAGACCAGGTTGGTCAAACACAACCTACCCCTCCTAAACCCGTGCTGGCTGGGTCTGATACTCTGGCCATCCTGTAAATTCTGTGTGATGACACTCAGTATAAATTGTTCCTCTTACTTAGCTTCTCTTAAGTTTCTGTCCTTAGGCAGAAGATTGGTGACAGAGGAACGTCAAGTTGTGTGGTCTGGACATGGTGCATTTTTAGGTTTCTATCCCAGGTAGAATCTGACATATAATTACGTAAATGTTTATCACTATGCAGTCAAACATTTGCTATTTCTGCTGCACTTGGATATGCTGGAGCCCAAAAATTCCAGGAGATAAACCTTATTTGAGAAGATTATCTTTCATCTTCAACTTGGTGTTCTTTCTACTCCAGGTTTTGGATAAAAATTGGGACAGGTACTTTATTTAACTTATATCCCATCTGATGGTTTTGTTTTCTATATATGTTTCTAATGGTTGAAGCAAGCATAGTCTTGTTCTTTATTTCACCCCTGCTTCCTGCTCAAACAATATTTTTTATCACATATTTTTATGTCTACTCACTGACCCTTCCAAGGTCAATTTTTAATGAATTTTAAAGAAAATTAAGTTTCTGTAAATTTGTTGTGAATCAAAAACTGCATAAAGGGAGCAATCCAAATGAGATGTATCCCATCTCATGGAATGAAACAACAGACAGACTATGTATCTCATTTGGAAGAAGTCACATGGTTAGTCAGCACATATATGTTAGTTCACTAATCACTGTACATACACGTAGCTCCTGTCTAGCTTCTACACATGCTGCTTTGTAACTCTCAGGGATCTAAAAGTGAGCAAGAGGAATGGTCACAACTGTTGAGATAAGTTTGGAGGGAAAAGATGCATGCACAAAAAATGAGGTTTCATCACTCCACTCCACTCCACCCCTTTTTTTTTTTCTTTTCCCAGCCACCAAATTCTCCATGGATTTTATTATTTCTTTAGAGCACACCCACAAATTTGCTAAAATGTGATTAAGATTAAATCTCAGTCCACTACAATACAGCCTCAGAGTAGTTATTCAGCCAGCATATGACCATAACCATGAACTGTTAGATCAACAAGAGCACTGTTAGGTGTGCTCTGTCCACAGGGTGCTTGAGTTACTTGCTCTTTCCAATTGTCTATTATTTCAAGAACTTGTTAGGGCTAAAACTGGGCATTTTCATCTTAATCCCTCTTAGATTAGGTAGTTTCAGACATTCAGTGTGGCACTCTTTACTGCAGTCATGTTCCCATCACTCACTTGCTCAGTCTGGCCCTGTACCTTTTGTTAAAGACCCCTACCCTTTCCACTCACCAAACTGATTGCTATTGCTTTTTCCCTAACAATATTACTTCTATATCCTTTATCCTCACTACAGGGAAAGGACATGAGGAGACTTCCCCCTCAGTCACTGAATCCAACATTTTCAGGATGTTATGTCATAGCATCCCTTTAAGCATTCCCATTTACATTTCTTCTTGATTTGTTTTTTTCCCTACTTAAGAAATGCTAAATTTCTTAGAAATAAAATTTTGGCTATACTAGCGTCCCCGGAGGTAATGCATATGTCAGTATAGAATCTGGTGGCTTCCACAAGATCCTATTCAAGCTTGTGTGGTCTTTACGTTATTTCTGCTATCACACCTATGTGCATGGAGATTTTGGATGGCCTTTCTGTTATAGCTCTGTAGAGTTGCTTCAAAATATTTTATAATCTCATAAGGAGAAATGGCATCTATGGCAAGGAGCTCAAAAGAGGGTACAGAAATACCCAATGCACCCTCCCTACAATTTCAAAGTATGCTTGCAGCAAAGAAAGGTATTTACAATGGGGAAGTGTAGAAACATATATATTACATGTTCAAAAACCTACTCCCATGAACTGTTGCTTTATCAAGGAATTCTAAAAAAGCTGAACAGAGGTGATTGCTTTGAAGTTTAGTTCCTTGAAACAGATCAGGTTTTATGAACCTATATAATCTCCATCAAGTTACAAGAAGAGTTGGTCCAAGCTGGAGGTCAGTGAAGGCAAAAGTAAGTGATGCTGTTTGTACAATGGAAGGTGCTTTGGAGATGTTGCCATCAGTGATGCTCTGGCTTATAAAAGATGGATCTTTGTGCTGTACTCTGGTTACTGCATCTGCTTAGCAGACAGGATCGTGGGAATAGGCATTCCCATTCATGTGCTTGGCTACTCAGTGTATATTGACTGCCTGACTTACTGACTGCCCACTTCATAGCTGGGGCAGCAGGGGCAGACTCATAGAGGTGCTGTGCTTCAATTTCTTTAATACAAAAGAAAAAATAAGAAAGGACTTTACTACAACGCAAGCTACTGAACTGAAGAAATCCTGTGCTCAGTTTGTGGAAATGCCTTAATCAACACAAGCTTCAAGGCCTCTTCCCACACATAATTTAAAATCTGACTAAAGATCTTGCCTGAAGCATGAGTACTACTGTATACAGTAGTCACTGAAGTTCCATCTTCACTCATGCTTCACATCTGTGCACGGGGAGCCACTGGTCAGAGTCTGGTGGATCACAGAGCAAACATTGTTGGCATGTGGGGTCCCAGAGCATGAGAGAGGCCAAAGGCCAGGACTTACATGTGGATGAGATCCAGGCTTTGCTGCAGGGAGTGTGAACGTACTGCTCAGGGTGTGACATTTGGCAAGCTGGACTTTTACTAACAATTTAGCAAAGGGTAGTGTCCTAGAAGGGCTTCTGTGACAGTTGCATTACTTCCAACAAGGCAGTGAAAGCTGGATTCCTAATATTCTGATAAATGCTTTATTAGCCTGATTTATTGTAGTGATGCCAGAAGTGGCAACAAAACAGTGGATCCCAACAGCACTCAGAGCTAACACAGAATAGCAGTCTTTTACCTGTATAAGACTGCAGTTGTCATATATAAGGCAGGTAGCGCTGTTGTCAGTACTGCTTCTATGAAGCTGTAGGAAATTATACAGGGGAGGTGAGAGGTGGAACACAGACCAAGACCCCATCAGACAATCATTTGCTTATTGGAGTGGGGGAGAAGGGATAGGGCTGGGAGAATGCAGTTCAGAAACAGAGCAGGAGTAACCAAGAAAAAATGCTGAGAAAGCATCTGGGTGATGTCACATGGGAGAACATAGAGAGCGATGGTTTGCTCTGCCTTAGTAATAGATGCACATTTGTTAGTGGAGGATAGATCTGACAACACAAAAGGATAGAATTCTGGTTTTGCCTCCAGAAGGTGTAAATCTTTGTGACCCTTTTGCCCAAGTACTTGTGTAAAAATGTCTCTTGGGGAGTCCTACTTTGACCTCAGTGCTTGCTGAGATCAAACACTCCCCTCAGAGGGTTGTCACAGGTGGCCTCTGCCTCCCTGCCTAATGTCTGCAAAGCCTTGAGTGGTTGAAAAGTCTGCTTTATTACTACAGTCAACAGTCTTGAAGGATCTGGAAGGTGATGGTATCCAAATGCCATGAATCAGAACAGAGCCTTTTAAGGTAAAATATCAGTGTTCACATGCTGAATTGCCCATGCAGCACAGACATGGAAAAAGCACTAGTCCAAATAAACTTTGCAAGCTAAACTATTCCTTCATCACTCAGAACCTAAGGAGCTTCATGTTCCAGCCTTTAGAGCTTGTCCTTCAATTGCCTGCTCAATTTAAGGATCTCCCATTCTCAGAAATCTCCCCTCTGTGAGCTTTAGCAAATTTCCTGTTTACCTTAGTTTAGCTAATGCACAAGATATCCAAGGCTGACTACAGAACTGTCAGTCAGATGGCAGGAATTGACTGATTCTTTCACAATTCCATTACAGTTTCCTTCTGCTGGCATCCTTTTTACTAGTAGTTGGTGTCCCATGCCCAGGAAAGCGCTGTGTGTGAATATGGAAAGAGGACAAAACTCTAGGTGAGTTGGTTGATTTCCTCATAGCTGTCTGCTTGCAAAAGCAGTAAGTAGCAGAGTAGACATAAAATTAGCTGCTGCTGAGGTCCCACTCAGCTATTTCAGGGCAGACACCATAAACAAATGTATAGGTAGCCTTGAGCAAGAAACCAATGAGAAGTGCCTCAGACTCCCCCAGTGCTTCCAGACCAGCAAAGGGTGACAAGTGCCCCTAGTACAAATTCACTTGCCTAGTGGTAGTTAGCAAAGAGTTGACGGGCTGTCAGCTGGATGCAGGAGCTTCTCAGCAGATGATCAGGACATGAGTCCTGATAGAAAAGGTGTTTGTCATGGAACTGTTTGTAACTGTCCCACTGTAGGTTAATCCTCCAAAACAACTCAGATACAGCTCTCCAACAAAGGAGAAAGGAGGAATTTCCTCTAGAGAAGAAAATCAGCCATTCAAACCTGAGCCGGACTCCAAATGGATCTGTCATTAGGATTGTAAATAGCACCAGGGTGCATGCCTGCAGCTCCTGGGTGCATAGGCAACCCTCCAAATGGGTCATCTTATTGGTCTTTTTCACTGTCAATACCACACAGCTTTTACATCAAGCTCCAGCTGTGAAGTGCATCCACATGCATCCACAACTTTTTTGGTGGGCAGATTTTGTGCATCCCTGCAAGCTGCTTGCCCTCTTTTTCTTGAGCCACCTTTCCTGAAGAAAAGAAACCAGAGATTTTTTTCTGAGTGAGTATATGCTTGGAGGGTAAAAGTACATGTGAAAGGATTAAATCAGCCTCTTCTTCCACACTTAGAGGGCAAAATAAAGATGAAAGCCTGTCAATATATACTTTCTGTTTGAGCCTGTTATTTTCATGCCTCTTTTGGCTAGTTAATATTAGATTAAATTAAGTACCTTCCCAAGCAGCAATGATTCACAACTTCTTGCTTTGTTTCCAGCTGGCATCCTTGTGCTGAGGCAGTACCTCAGCTGGTCTCCCTGCATTCACCACCTGGATGCCTCATCAGCCTCTAGTCATGGCTCAGTTTGAACTTTGCCTTCTTCTTCAGCCTTTCCCAAAGGCAGCACCCACTCCAGCAGGGTCTCAGCAGCACAGTCCCTCCTGCCATCTGCAATGACTGGTATTGCCTCCAAATTCAGCCTGCTTCCCAGTCCCTTGCTCCCCATAACAAAGCAGTTCTTTCCCTCAAGCGTGGCAGTAAGGATCATCTTTGCCAGCTGGCCTTGCACTGCTCTCCTTCTCTGGGAGAAAGAGAGGGAAAGCACACTCATAACCCTCTCCTCTGAAGACCTTCCAGTCTGCAAGCATGCATGTGCAGGTCTGTTAACTTCTCCCACCTGATTCCTTGGCCTGGTACATTTTTGGAAAGACCAAAAAGTTTGAAACTGTCAAAACATTTTAAGTCGGGGTGAATTTGTTTTCAGATTGTGTCTGACTGTCTTACCATATGTCATCCTCCTAGAAGCACTGGAATCCCCATGCCATGAGTGCAGCCAGCCACAGGTGTCCTGTGATGCCACGTGGCTGCGTTGTTCCATTAGCCACAGTGCACCACAGGCATGTCAATTCAAGAAGAAAGTATGAGCTTCATTTGGTAAGGTGAGGAAACTGCAAGCTTATGGACCTGGACTGTTAGCACCATCCTAATAAACATTGCGACTTGGGAAAATTTGGCATAAAGCAGAAATGTTTTTGTGGTTTTTACTTTCTTTACTAGGAAAATGTTGGCAAAATGAACATTGAAAAGACAAACGTTGGTGAAACCCACATTTTCATCTTAAAATTATTTGCAAGGAGAATTTATATCTAACATCAGCTTAGAAATGCCTCATAGCCATGCCTGGTGGTCTACACTTACACTGCTGCTTTTGAAAGGGCCAAATGACTCCCAGACTTCCAAACGCTCATGTGGTTTTGTTTCTTTTGCTTTCTCATCTCTCTGCTGAAAGCTCCCTGCCTCTAGTGAGCTCTGGTGTAAGGCTTCTGCCTGTAATCCTTCAAGATTTACATTTCATCCCTCAAAACTTGTCATGGGCAACTTGGTCCACCTCAGGTATCTTCTTTATGCAGTCAACTCAATCCTAAGTCTTTTCCTTCCAGACAATCCTCTTCCTTTCTATCCATACTTTAATGATTTGTATAAATGACTAATTACTTTTTTATTCTGAGCTGCAGTTTTGCCTCTGCATTTTGTAGTATGAAGGGCATCCTTTTTTCATTTTCTGGCGCTTTTTTTTCTTCTCTCTATGCTTACACAACAATGTAAGTGCCGAAAATGCAGCAGCATTTCTGCTTTGATCAAATCATTCATCCAGTCACTTGGACTTGGTCATGCTGGGTTGAGCACACATAAAGGAGAGTCCCTGTCCAAGCTGCTTTCTGGGATTCTGGATGGCACCAAGTAACCTGGGGTGCCTTCCACCCTGCTGCAGCTAAACAGGACCCTGAGTTTCTCAGATCCTTTTCCTACAGATTCTTTTCAGGCATTCCTGTTGCAAGGACACGTGTACCGAACACCTGAAGACGGAACATGCATCAGCCTCTAAAGGATCGTGAGATCAGATTTTTTAAACTTCTGTGACTAAGAGTTACACTCTGTTGCAGAGAACTTGGCCTGTAACAGAACCTGGTGGTTTTTTTCTTTATTCTGCCCCTCGATTTCCACACTAGCATACTGGCACAGGAGACTGCTCATAAAAGGAAAAAAAGATGTCAGAAGAATTGATGTTGTAAGCTGACATGACTGTAAGGAAAGAACTTAGCATGGTGAGTTGCTCCTGTCAAATGGCAATAATAACTCTATTTGCCTTGGATTTATTCACTGAAAATACTATCAAGCAATTCTATCTCTTGATGCTGTGCTTATTTCAAGGTGCATATGGTTTCTGGTAGACGTGTTAAAACCATATAACACCCATTTCTATCACCTGAAGAATCAGTCCTCAGCTAAGACACTGAAGCTGCTTCACCTGAGTGCATTCTGAGGGACTGACTCAGGTGATCACCGGGCGATAGCTAAAGCAGCTGCTTTAGCACGATGAGAGTTCTTAACCCTTGGGTGAAGGGCTGAGTGAAATGCTCCCCCTGCTCCACGATGGCTGTCCTGTGCCATGCCTTCATCTCTCTCCTGCACGCATATACATTCCCCGAGGCAGGGCTGCGGGTGACTGCACATATGGAGTCACCTGATAGGATTCTGGCTGACTCCCTTCGCTCTGCACAGCGTAAGCTCTCTTTGCCTAGTGGTAGTGAAAGCAACTCTGCAAGGCTTTGCTCTGCTCAGAAGGCTGCAGAGTTTGTTGCAGATGCAAAACCAAAATCCATCCTTCTACCGCTTACTTACTATCAGGAGGGTTACGTGTCTTCTTGCCTCTTGCTTCTTCCCCTAAACCCCTGTTGTCAAAAGGAAACTCTATTCTGCTGCTAGCAATGCATCCTGAGACGTGGCTATGTCGGTGTTGCCCTGCTTTCTGTGTGTGGGCATTCGTGTTCACATCCTTGATTAAAGGTAGGCTCTTTGATACCAGCTTCTAGAATATTTTCTAGTCACTGTGTTTCTGTTTTCTTGAATGAACTCAATGTAAAGCTCCCACCAGCTATTTCTAATGTGAAATCTGTAACATTTCAGCAGTATTTGAAAAAAGCTAAAGCAAATATAGTTTTCCAACATAAAACTCTACATTTTTGTTGGATAACTAGAAAAAAATAGAAATGGAATAGGTGTCCTAGTAATTTCATTTAGTGCTTGAATTTGAAAGTGCTTAAATAATGCAGGTTATGGATGTGCATGGTTAGTACTCACACTGTCAAAAGTGAGATTTTGATCTATTGTTGTTCACTATTGTTTATTATGTGTGTTTAAATATGCGGCAGTCATTTCTGTTCACAGATCTCATTGAGTTGAGCAGGATTTTTGCTTTTAGGACACATATCTGTTTTGGAAGTCTCTCTTCTGCAGATGACCAAGATGTGTATTAAATATAGTGCTTGTCTTAGCAAGGCATAAGAAACTGTCTTAAAGCAGTTAAAAAGACAAGACCTAAATACTTTTCTGGGTTTTTTAGTTTGTTTTAGAGCATGTGTCTGTAAAGAAGCCAGTGGGAAAATTTCAAATGAAACATGATTTTAGGCTCATTTACTTTAGTCATGAGATTTCATATTCGCACAATATTGTACTTCTAGTCACAGTTCTATAGGTGGTGATGATGAAATCTGAAAATAAAATTTTTAGTTCTTTTTTGAATGGAACAATACATGATAGAAAAGCATCCAAACTTTATAGACGTTGATGTGTCTTCTCTGAATGATGCTGAAAGGATGAAATAAAACATCAAGTTCTTAAATTTTTACTAGAATTTTCTTTACATAATTTCAAGTTATCAGCAGCCAACATTTCATCTTGCAGTTATGATAATCCCCTGAAATTTCAGGATGCTTTGTTTCACCTTAGAGGTGAAATCTCTTTATAAGGAACAGGAGAAGGGCAGTCTGATCATGAAAGTGCAGCATACTGAGACCAAGTGTCTCCCTGCAGGACATCTGTTCATCCACAGGCCCTTGTGTTCACTGAAGGATATGTAAATTGAAAATTTGTGTCCTACGTTGTGCCAGAGACCATGCTGCCTGACACAAACCCCTTCTATGTTTAATATTTGCAATCATAAAGACATATCATGGTTGCTTGTCTGATGTGTTCTAGAGCAGTCTAGGACTAATGCAAAACTTAAGACAAGGAGTCTGAAAACAAATTTTTCCTCAGTTGTATCAATAATATCTTTCAGACCATCATAGAGCTTTGATAACTCAGCTGTGCACAACATGGGAAAGAAATTCAAAATCTTGACCTTGTAAAGTATTTTTAATTTAGGTGCTGAATTACAGTAATGCATTGTAATAGCAAAAAAGAAAATAGTTCTTCTGAGCTGATGTTGCCAGAACCAATATAATTTAATATTTTCCTTTTGAAATCGAAGTGTATAGCCTTTAACACTCTGAAAAGAACTGTTTCAGGTTTCGACTATGTGTAACAGGTTAGGAGCACTTAACTCTGCAGTGAGTCAGCTCAGTGCCTGTCACATACCTTGTTTCTTCTAAGCCATCTGGTCTGTTCTTCATGGATGAGGGATTACAGCTGTGATCTGCTTGTTCCCAAAGAACAGCTCTGTATTACATAGATGCATGCTATTCTATAAGAAATGTTAATATTTCCAGGTTTTTGTTGTTCATAGAAATTAATAAATGAACTTTTTTCAAAGAAAAATTGTGCTATCTAAAGAGTGGAAATATCAAACATTAGGATAAAATGCAGTCATAATGTTTAAGATTAGGAGGCATCATTGTAGTAATTTAATCACCCAATACGGTAGTTGAAGGATTTTGATACGGTAGTTGTAGGCTCAAGCTTTTAAGTTCTAAGTAGCTATGCTTTTCATAAACACCCCGTTTTACCAGCAAGACTCACAGAGATTAAATCTGTCACATTTCTACTTCTTCTATTTCACAGCACCTTTTTCCACTTTGGTGTGATACCAGGGTGGGCCAAATGGAGGCTCATAGGCTAAATCCAGCTTAGGAGACACAACCACTGAAGCCATTACCTTACTATTTGAGGAAACAAAGAGTAGCCAGCATTCTGCAGGAGGTTGCTTTCAACTGACAGCATATTGCCAACCCTCTCCTCTCTGTGCTATGGTGGCTTTAAACCAGCAAAAGATCCAGAAATATAGTGCAGTCGGTTATCCAGGTCTTATCCAGGTGTTATCCAGGAGCTGTTATCCAGCACCTTCTTCCCCTTTTCCTTACCTCTGACTTAGCTGCTCTATATCTTTACCAACACAGATACCACAGCTTGCGAACCAGAGGAACGGTTATTTCACAAACTCTTCTCCCAGTACAACCAGTTCATTAGGCCGGTGGAAAATGTGTCTGATCCTGTCACAGTGTATTTTGAACTGGCCATTACCCAGCTTACAAATGTGGTAAGACTCACTACAGAATACTGCTGAGCTTTGGGGATAGCTGTAAACATACATAAACCACTGAAGCAGGAGATGTAACTGATGGCTGCACACACCCACAACTCTCTTAGCTCTCATTTCATGTGTGTTTAAGTGCACATGCTGAGACCTTTGCTGTTCTTTCAATCAGACAAGTCGTTCCAGTTGCTTGAACAAGCAGTTTGAATGACACAGCTTAATTTCCTTACTCTGTACCATCAAACCCCTCTGCTTTGGCAGCCTTCAGAGCCCAGGCAGAAGTACTCAATGTTCAAGCCCACTCTTCACAGGGCTAGCCCACTCCAGACACACCTGGTGTGTCTGTGTTGTTTGTAGTATGTGACTAGTTCTCCTGTGGGGCTGCTGTCATTTCCTGGTGGCCTTGAAGGGAAAAATCATCTCCTTTTCTGCATGCTTTTTTTCAGTCCATTTGTTTCAAAAGGACCTAAGGGAAAAGTGTGTCAAGTGGAAGAGTGGTGTTTTAAAGCATGCAGGTGGGGATGAATGCTGCATGTTTTGGAATGCAAATAGGCGTGGGGCAAGCATGCTGGGCAGGACAGAGGCAATGTGGAAGAAGCAAAGCATCACCTTTCTGATTCGTGACTGATTGACAATTGCAATAAGTGGCTGTAAAAAGAAGGTCTCTGTATAACAGTTACCTAAATTAGTGCTGGTCAAGTGCATCTGCTCTAGAGGTGTGCATAAAAATTCAAAACACTGTGATACAGATGCCATTTTCCTTGAATCTCAACCAGTTCTGTACTGTGTAATCAGAGCTTTTAAAACACTGAATCCAACAAAATGAACAGTAGAAGAACCTTATTCCTCTGGTATAGGTCAGGGCAATTCTAGGTTGTGTGCTCTCCAGATACTCAAGCACCTGGCAAAAAAATTCAGCTTTCTGTATATTTCTTTTTGTGTATTTTTCAGTAAAGTTTTATTAATTTTTCAGTAGGGTTGAACATGACTACAGTGTGTTTACAATGTGTAAACCTATTAGTTAATGTCAAATTCTATTTTCCAATTTTATAGGTTAAGTCTTTGGCCATCTCAGGACACTATAACTGATTATGCCTGTGTTTCTTTATAGGATGAAGTAAATCAGATTATGGAAACAAATTTGTGGCTAAGACATGTAAGTGACTGTGTTGCATTTCTTGTGCATTTTGCATCGAAATGATGAAGTGTGTGTTACTTGTAAGTCACATCTATAGCAGAAGTTCTTGTTTTGTAACAAGGACTTTTAAAAATTAATAAGGAGAAGCTCCACAATTGAAAAAGTAGTTTCTTTATTCTTTTTACCAGTAAGTTACATCTTTTTTCTTTCCTGTGGGAGATATTCTTCTCCAACTTCATGATGATTGGCTTTCTTCTGGAAAATCTAGTTGGATGTATACTCCTTAAAGAGTGATTAAATATACAGCTCTACAGTTCTAGGTCATCCCCACCAAAATATTTATTAGAAGAAGGAACATGCCTCCATTATTCCTGATAGTTTCAGCATTTTTACATAGATAAGGATCCTTAGAGGACCTACACTACTGAGAAAATATAGCTAACTTGCACCTCTTTTTCAGGCACTGATTGTGGTCCGCGCAAAGTTTTCTGTAAAAGATACTGTACTTCTGATAGGTGAGAGACCATGGAGCATGGACCCATGATAGGGAAATAGACAGCAATGCAAGAGAGCTGCTGTGCTGGTATTTCACTACTCCTGTAGAACCAACACTGTCTTCCGGCAGCAGCTGCCTGCTCGTGTGCAGGTGTGTTGCCTTGTTCATGAGGGTGTTGCTCTCCTTTGGTGCTGTCCTTCTCTCATCCGTGGGGTGCTGAAGCAAGGCCCCTATTTTCTCTTGGTATCTGGGAGGTAACCTTTCACAGACAAGGCTCCAATGTTGCAAGACAGGGGAGAGATCTCAGCATGCCAGCAGTTCATAACAATTGGCACCCCATCCCATCCCAGAGAATAGAGTGACAATCAATGAGAGCAGTATTCACACATGTCCAGTGTTTCTCCAGGTCATGACCTTGCTGTCTTTTGGACCACTGTCCTATTCTCCACATGCTACACTTTTATCATAGTCTGTGATTTTACAGGAAGATCTGAGAAACAGTTATTTGTTGATAATTTAAGGTTTAAAAATCCTTGTCCATTCTTTTTCCAGATTTGGAATGACTACAAACTGCAATGGGATCCCATACAATATGATGGCATTGAATTTGTTCGGGTACCAGCAGATAAAATTTGGAAACCAGATATTGTCTTGTATAATAAGTATGATGATTTGTTTTACCCATTTTATTGATCCATTTGACTCTCTCAAAGATATCCCCTTGCAACACCTATGAAAGCAGCCATTACATTTTACTTTCATGGTAATTTGCTTTTCTTTGCCTGATTTGTCTTTCCAGTGCTGTGGGAGATTTTCAAGTTGAAGGCAAGACCAAAGCCCTCCTTCGCTATGATGGAATGATCACCTGGACTCCACCAGCTATTTTTAAAAGCTCCTGTCCTATGGATATTACCTTTTTCCCATTTGATCATCAGAACTGTTCACTGAAATTTGGTTCATGGACCTATGACAAAGCTAAAATTGATCTTTTGATCATTGGATCCAAAGTAGATATGAATGACTTCTGGGAAAATAGTGAATGGGAAATAGTGGATGCTTCTGGCTACAAACATGATATCAAATATAACTGCTGCGAAGAGATCTACACAGACATAACGTATTCCTTTTATATTCGAAGATTGCCAATGTTCTACACCATAAATTTGATCATTCCCTGTCTTTTCATCTCATTCCTGACTGTGTTAGTTTTTTACCTGCCATCTGACTGTGGTGAGAAAGTTACTCTTTGCATCTCTGTGCTTCTTTCTTTGACTGTATTTTTACTGGTGATCACAGAAACAATCCCATCCACCTCTTTAGTTATCCCCCTAGTTGGTGAATATTTACTCTTCACAATGATATTTGTGACTCTGTCAATTGTCATCACAGTGTTTGTTCTCAATATACATTACAGGACTCCAACGACACACACAATGCCCAAATGGGTGAAAACCATCTTTCTTAGGCTGCTCCCTAAAGTCCTGTTGATGCAGAGGCCACTAGAACAGCAGAAAAAGAACACCTCCAGAAAGAACAAGAAAGTATCAGACAGTAAGTTGGGCAAGTCAAAGCACAGCAAACACAAAGACACCGAACTGCACAAGGACCAGCAGTGCAGTCACTGTGATAAGGCAACTGAACTCCCTACCACCAAAAGACAGCTGAGCCATCAGTCACTGAAATGGATGGCAGAGCACATGGAGTACTCCCCAGAGGTGAAAGATGTCATTAGCAATGTCCAGTTCATCGCAGAGAACATGAGGTCTCAAAATGAAACCAAAGAGGTAAGGGAGGTAACCATCCCATTAGGGCTTATTTTGATTGTATTGAGATCAATGGTGATGGCAAGGTGGAGTGCCTGTGGGTAAAGATCAGGGGCTAGGTCAGCAGGGCGCATGTCCTAGTAGGAGTCTGTTAAAGACCACCTGGGCAGCATAAACAGACAGGTGATGTATTCTACAGGAGGCTGGAAGAAGTATCATGATCACCAGCCTTTGTTTTCATGAGGTACTTCAACTTGCCAGGTGACTGCTGGAAGTATAACAGCAGAGAAGAATCAATCTAGGATGTTCCTGGAATGTGTGGAAGATAATTTCCTGGCACAGGAAGCAAGCCAACCAGGGAAGGTGGCCCACTGAACTCTCTGTGAACAGAGAAGGACTAGTGGGAGATGTGATAGTTGGAGGCTGTGGGCAGAGCGACCACAGAAGGGTAGAGTTTTCAGCTTGGGATAAGGTTAAGAGGGGTGCCAGCAGAACTGGATCTCCAGCAGCTAGATGTTGGCCTGATTAGGAAATTGATTGCCAGAGTCCCTTTGGAGTGAGTCTTGAAGTTCAAACGAGTCCACAAAGGCTGGACATGGTCTAAGAAGGAAACCCCAAAGATACAGGAGCAGTAAAATAAGATGCTGGGGAAGAAGATCGCTAATGGGTTTCCTTGTGTGAGGTTATAATTTTTTTTCTTATTTGGGATTACTGTCATAGAAAATGGTGTACATTGGATTTTATAGAATTCTGGGGCCACATCCTCATGTGTAAACATAAGCAACTAAAAGAAACTGCGAAAAGATTTTCTGACACCGAGAGCTCACAAGGAGCAGGAATTCTCTGACACTTCAAGATATGTTTTAAAGTGTTTAGAACCTAATGAAACATACATCTTTGATGTGTCATGGAATTTTTGCTTTTGGCTTTGAAGTTTTTTAGATTCTCTATGATGCTAAAATCCATTTCAAAACTAAATACTGCTGCATTTGTATTGAGAATCACAAAAACTTCATACAGAAAATGTTGATATGCATACTTTCTATCAGAATATTTTGTTGAAATTCACAAAACTTCTGTGAAACCTAAAGATCACCTTTCGCCTCCCCACATTTTTTATGCCCTGCAGAAAATATTTCATCTGAAAGCAAAACCCATAAATCTCTGAATAAAGGAGTAGAGTTAAGCTGGTGGCTGAATTAATAGAATGAGCATGTAGTACATGCCAGCCTGAAGCAAAATACAGGAATCTATTACAACAGGGGAGGAGGGGGGTTGAGCTGAGCGTTTCTTAATACCTATGCCCTTAGTGCTTTGCTTAACCCAAACATTTCAGCCCTGCTTTCATTATCACACCAGCTGCATAAAAAATATCCCTGTACTGATTCAGCTGCCGTCTCTGATGATCTCCCAAAAATAAGAAGTTGTGAATGCAGCCATCCAAATAATTTGCTGTCTTGGTTATGCAGCTCAAGAGAAGTCCTCCTTTGCTAGTTTTGCTGATTTACATTTTACAAATCTGTTCTGCCACATGAAATTTTATTCTTAGTCCATTGTGTTCATAAGCAGCTTTGTATCTTACCTTTCAGAAGATACTAGAGGTAGGAAGCATGATTTTTTCATTTTCAAAAATCCTATTTTCAGGGAAAAAACAGGATTTCTTTCTAAGGCAAGCACTGAGAAAAATTACTCTGTAGGCTTCTGCTTCAGCCAGATATACAAATATTTATAATAGAATATAAAAATTTATAGTCCTATATAAATTAAAGCCCTTAAAAAATTTTAGCAACATTTACAGCTGTTAGAGTTCTTCCTGTGTGTTCTTTCAGGCAAAGTACAGCTTCTATTTCTGATTTTCAGAAGTCCTCCAAGGTTCTTCCCTGACTACCAGCCTGTTACTATGGATGATCATGAAGTTTACCTCAACCACCCTTTTTTTCATAACATGCCTATCACTCAACCCAACACGACAGATTGTTATAGCTATCCTCTCAGCAGCCCTGCAAGGTTGGGTAGGGTTAAACAAAATACAAACCTGAAAGGTCTTAGCTTATTTATCTGTTTCTCACCTGACCTGAATTGCCATTATCATAGTTTACAAGTTCAAACTTACTCTACCTAAATATTACTTATACTGTCACTGTATTCCTCACTCTCAACACAATCAAAATCCTAAACCCAGTATTTTTTTGGAGGAAAATATAATTAAATTGGGAAAACAGGTGGAAGATCCCTCAGCAGAGAGCTCTTAACCAGTCACAAGTATAAATGCATAAATGTTCTTCCAATGCAGTGTTTCTTGTGCAGTACAACTTTACAGGTACAGTTTAAAGGACAGCAACTTCATCGAATGTAGTTCTAAGGTTTGTTTCTCAGCCATACAAAATCTACTCTGTCCTGCTTAGCACATGACACTGCAGTTTGCTCAGCTGGAACCCTTGCTTTGCCATAGCCCGTGTGTCCATGTATCTAGTTTTCTGAAATCAGTGGGGCTTGATTGGTGAGACAGTGTTTCAAATCAGACCAGAATAACAAACTGTGTCTTGTGTGGGCTGGCAGGATAAATTTTTCAACGGGGTTTAGTGATGTGCAGCTGTGGTGTCTGTGCCTGCTGTTAAACCTCCCCACTCGGCACCCACCACATGATCAGGTCATTTTAATATCAGCATCACAACAATGGATGGGCTGCCCTCAGAATCGAATATTTAGAGCAATTCAGCAGACTAGGACAGTGTTGTATGTTCTTAGCCAAAAGTGGCAAAATACCATTAGAAAACCAGCCCCCTCTGAAGAGACTTGAAAACTGCAGCAACTACAATCATGACAAACAACATTCCTGACTGGCATGTGTGTTCTTCCTGACATTCAAAAGCACAAGGGGCATTTCTACTGCATAGTGGCAACTCACAGTTGCATGTGAGTTCTTTTCCTCTTTTTTTATCCTCTTTTTTGTTCTCTTGCAGGTGGAAGATGATTGGAAATACGTAGCTATGGTGATAGACAGAGTATTTCTCTGGGTATTTATAATCCTTTGTGTATTTGGGACTGTAGGGCTCTTTATCCAGCCGCTATTAGCAGAGATGTAACTTGATCCATTGCTTTTTATCCACTTTTGCTCTTTTTTCATTTTCGGTTCAGAAATTTACCTTTCATTTCTCTCCTTCAACATAACCCATCTGCTCGCCACCCCGTCAGCACCCAGACAAAGAGGGTCCCAGAAAAAGAAAGTATGTGTTTACATTTATGTTTGAATTCAGACAGGTCTTAAGCATTTAATCATATTTGAAGACAAACGGACTTAACATTAGAATATAGTTACCATGTGACGCATACACATTTGAAAACAACATGTCTCAAATCTTTTAAAACTATTTTCATCTGCCACTTAGCTTTGGATGGGACCAAAGTCCCCCTTACTTCCTGATAGTGAGTACCAAGACCTTGATGAGCTCCAGTAGAATTTCCAAGCCACATCTCTCATATTTTAACAATGGTCCTAGTCCACAGATTCTGCTCTGAAAGCTCTTGCTTCCTCAGGCTCAGACATAAACCCAACAGAGAAAAGCAGCTACCAACTGAGTAGTTACTTGTCACAGACAGAACTGGTTTGACAGCACTGGATTGATCTGAGGTTTTGTGTTTTTAAAACCCAAGACCAACTTGGATTATGTACATCCCAGTAGAAGAATGAATCCTATGCAAAGCTGAGCACCTTGTTTCAAACATCTGTGCAGCAGTATTCTGTTTCCTGGCTCCTCATAGGTCTGTGCTGTGTGTGCAAACCTGTAACTCTAGGGTCGTGTCCTTTGGGGCTGGGGTTGCTGCTATGTACCAGAGTCCCAATCCTAGTGTGCTTCCTCCTGAAACACTTAGCAGATGTATTCCTGATGTGGTTTCTATAAAAACTGGATGGTTTACCCTTAAGTCTCTTGTTTGTTTATATTCCTGTTAGCTTTGTGCTGAAAGATTCCTCTTTAAAAGGCACCACTACAGTTAAACCCAATGGCTCCAAGAATACAAAACCCTTCTCTCTTATAAGAGCCTCTAAATATAACTGTACAATGTCAATGCAGTGTTTTCAGTGTCTGCCATGTATCAGTCTCTGCTCTGAACATAACCAATCCTTGGAATGTATGACTCCCTGTCTCTGAAGTCACTGACTGGCCTTTTACTCTTTTTTGATGTTTCATAATAAAGAGAATAGGAATGAGTAAGTGTATATGTTAGAGATAAAGGTGGAATGACAAGAATATAACTGTCTTAATCCACCCAGTCATGACTGTAAAAGAAAAAGTAGAAGAAAGCTATTATTTTCTGTAATCTCCCTGAATGTTGTTCAATTATGTAGTGACCAACAGACAGATGTATGAAAAAGCATGGTTTATTTTGTCAGCCTGTCAATTAAATGTCACTCCTGAGATACACCATCTTGAAGAATTTGTCGTTGAGTGGGTTTTTTTAGATTTCCTGTTGTGAAATGTGTTTATAGATGCTATTAAATGACATTTACTATGCTGGCTCTTTAATCAGAAAGAAGGTAAGGGAAAAGAAAGGAAATTTGAAGAGGATAGCTGGATTCTGAGCCTAAAAACTTCATTTCTACAGAAAAGAGACCTAACTGCCAGCATTCACTGTTACACTCTATGACCATCCAAACCATGAAAATATTGTGGCTGAAGGTCCATTGTATTGGTGTCTTAAGCATGACAGCTACAACCCCACAGTCAATAATCTGACTTCAGCAAAATCCCCAATTTATAAAGTCATCTTCTGTGTCTTTTAAGTGTACTATTTACCCTTCCTCCCTCTGACTCTTTTAGAGCCATGTTTTGCCGTTCTCAGCTGTGTTTGGTGCATTCAGTACTGGGAACCTCATGTACTGCTGCCAGCTTTGTGAAAGTACTTGACTGATTATAGAGAGCGGGGATGGGAGATACAAGTGCGTCAGCATGTCACCTTAAAGAAGGCTGCAGCAGGGGTGCCCCTGCAAGCAGACATGGAAGAGCCCTCACAAAAATGACATTTTTGCTTGCCCCAACTCTTGTTGAAGGTTGGGAGACCTTATAAATGAAATAACAAGAAAAGTTACAACTGGAGCTGGTGCCATCCCAGATGTTGACTTGGGTCACACAATGTGAACAACCGCAGGCAACGTCTATTCTCACCCCATCAGCTCCAAACTTACATCAGCAACACCCCATTTTAATACGTCTCAGTGATGAGTGTACCACTGGCAGCAGGAATTCTCCTTTCCTTGGAAGCGACGGCATCTATGAATTAATTTAAAAAACACAGAAGCAATTCCACAGCTCAATATCTCTTTACATTCTCTTCCCAAGGGAGACTATTCTTCCAGCTGGCCTCCACTAAAAGGCCCAGAAGATTTTTCATATTTATCTTTTAGTAAGTGAGTGATATATGTGGTCTTGCAAAGCAGTGCCAAGGTCCCATCAAACCAAAGCCCAGAAACTGAGGCAGTACATGTTGAGACAGTAAAAAGGCAGAGGGTTACTGGTTTTTGTTAAGACTTGCGGTTTGTAATGTTGTCATCCACAGGCAGAGCAGGTGGAGCAAAGGGAAGGGCCCCATTGGAGGACCGTCTGCCCAAATGTCCTCCCTAGTTGTGCTTGTAGTGGCAGACCTTTGTGGAGAACATGTTGAAAGCTTTTTGTGGGCCAGCAGCAAAGAGATTTAGAGAAGCTCAGAAACAGGCAGCACAGATGTAGCAGTCCCAGATGCAATGCCAGGAAGACTGGAGGCCAGAAGCCATACCTGTGCAATGTTCATACATCTCCCACTCATGAGCCATGCTGATCTACACCAGCCTAAGCCAGAAAAAGCAGCTTGGCATCAGACACAGACATGTAAGACAGAGCCATGTGTTGCCTGCAGATGGGCAACCAAAGTGTTGCATGGTGGGGACAGGATCATCTGCCAGATGGACACCTGAGGCAGTTGACCAGGAGAGGAGGTTGTCATCCATCGCTGCTAACAGGCAGCCTCCTGGAAGTGCTGCTCACAGGGAATACCCATCACTACTGGAGCTCAAGAGCCTGGAAACACTGAAAGTGTTCTTTTCCTGGTTCTTTTCCTATGAACATATCACAGGACTGTCTAGGGGAACAAATGCACTTTATGCAAGAAGAGAGAAGCAACTGATAGAATGGTCAATGTTTTATGTCAGTATCTTACCCTAAGACATCTCTCTGTACATGCTAAATTAAATGGGTTTGTTCCTGCAATACAATGACCACATCTGAATGTTTCTTGCTCAAACTCACATACAGACCTAAAAAGTAATGAGGACTTTCCAAGAACATGCCAGCCTCTCTGTTTGAATAGATTTGAGACAAAAATTTTTAAATGGGCTACACTCTAGCTTTGTTGACAACAAATCACAAACAAATCCCAGTGTATGGACACCCCAGGAATCATTTACTAAATACATCTTTATTACTAATAATTGCACAAGTGAACAGAAGTTTCTGCATTGACACAACATGATGGGGTTACATTAACTCATCAAGGTCTGGTGTGCATGCACAATCCAAGCACAAGAACACCTCTATGTATTTTTAGCACTTTCTAACCTCCATCTCTACGGAGACAGTTTCAAGGCTAGCTAAAACTTTAACACATATAGAGATTGTCAAAATTTGGATCTCCAAACCCCTTGCTAGCCTTGAAAACATTTGCAAGTTTTGAATGGGATTTTCTAAAGCACGCCATGTTGAAAAGCACTGCCCCAGCAAAAGTGGTGAGATCTTCATTCCTACATTCAAGAGTTCACCTAGGTATTTTCTGTCACTTATGTAACTCACTTATGTAACACCTTTAAGAGCTTTTTCTAATCATGCAAATGGATCCCATAATAAATGAATCAAAGGAATGAAATTCTGAATGGCCTAGGCAACATGGACAAGTCAACATGCAAAAATATATCTTCCAGCTCTCCCCATAGCTCTCAAGAAAAACCCCACTCCTGAAACAACCAGAACTTTCATCTGCCAAAAGAGATGTCTTCAGCTTCCCTCCAACTGAATACTTCAGGAATATCACTGCTGCCTTATGGAGTAGCATAGCCAGCTTCCTCCATGCAGTATGTTTAGGTGATCTTTCACTTGTGAAAAAGCAGGTGAAGAAATAATAGTTTCTTAATGTGGAGCATGGGGGAAAAATCCTCACTTCATCAGCCTTCTGGCACATTATAGAGCAGCAAGCAAAACTGCAAATACTACTGAAAAGTGGGCAATACCTTGTAGCTTCCTGATGGCTGAGGTGAGAGACAATGTGTGCATGTCATAAAGGCTGGTAGCAGGTAGACAGAGTGGTAGGTTCTGCCCCGTCAAGCTGATCCTGCAGCAAGGTGAGGATGGAGAGTCAAAGTTTTGAGCATCCCATCCAAGAAGAATTTTTACTTTTTCTGATGCACATGCTATGCAATTGCCAGTTCTGGCTCATGCATAAAGCAAATTGTAGACACTTAGGGTTTTTTTACTTGGAAACACAGATAAACTGAGTAGTGGTTTGTGTTCCTACTGTAACTTTTACAATGTAGCATTTTAACTGGCAGATCTGCCTTTTAAGTATAAGGATTGTGCAAGGACTTCCCTTTCCAATTCTAACTAATAATCTTGGCTTTTATTGTAATACAACCAAGCTAACAATAAAATAATTATAACCCAGTTGTGCAATTCCAGTTCACTTTAGGCCTTGGCTGTGCACCAAGCTCTTCTCCAATTTCAGAAAAATCTGTAACTGGTGGAGTTTTTATGAAGGTTGACAGCACTAATCAATGCCCACTGTTACCATCACCTTCCCTCATTCTTGCAGCTGCTTCCCTTCTTGTACAGCAGAGACCAAGCTTCAAGGTACCACCATCCCTTGACACTGTACTTGTATGTTACTGCGGGACTGTTTTCTACAAAGTGTTGTTCAACCACATCCATAATGCAGGGGTGAAGATGAGAACTGAACCCGTCACTGACACCACCAGAAATAACCACAGGAAGATCCGATCCAGGACTTGAGCTACAAATTTCCAGTCTTGTACAACCTGCGAAGAGCAGAGGGAGGATAAACCTAAATAGTAACAGGTCTGGTACTGTGCTGATACTGCTACATATGTTTCAGCTCCCCAAATCTGGTTATAAAATTAGATGTTTGTAGTATGTGGTAGCCTAAAACTAACAGGGATCACCTTTTCAGCATTCATAGCTGCAAATAACTCAAACCCCCAAAACAATTCCACAGTTCTATGCACATGGTGATGAGACTTCTTCAGCCTGTGCAAAAGCTTTTACTTAAGTGCATATATGAAAATTTACAGACTTAGCCTTGAAGATGGCTTTACAGTGAACTACATTTCTTTTTACAGACCTGCATTTCTCTGTAAGTGCCAGAATGAGGCTCTGGCACAGCACTTGGACACAGGCATTGATTCCAGTACAAGCAGCTCGATTTACTTGTGTTTGCTGAAGTGATTTGTTGATTCAGATTGGGTACTTAGGAGGGGAATTCTGAATTGTGAGTGCTGGCACAACTATGCACGCACAAAAGTGCTATTTATTAAGGTGATTCAAGGAACCTTTTATTAAAATTATTTCAGCTTCAAACAGGTTTCAATCATGGACAGTATGTGTTCACATACTACATGTTTGATTTACTGCTCTTCATTCTGCTGTCATCCTCTTTGTTTGAACAAAGCCCAAGGTTTTGCTAGGAGGGTGCTAACAGAAGTTTTTCCAAATGCTGCTAGCTGCTTGCTCTGCTGTCCTACCCTTTCATGAGATGCATTGTTTGCACATACAGTAATTTGCCATTTTAAAAGCCAGGAGGTTCATTGAGAGGTGAAGGGTAGTAGTTGGGAGCTAATCTAAACAGGTGTTAGTGAAAATCTAGAAGATCTTCACTCAAAAGACAGCAGCTATGCAGTGCACAGTATGTGCTGGGAGGCCAGGACTGACACCTGGCAAATGCCACAGAGCCTGCCTCTGTGTGAAAGTTACTTTTTTGGAGCATATGGGAGTTCAGAGGTTTGCAGATTCATGTGTACCCAAACTTACACAGGACAAGGTTATTTAAATAATCCCAAACCAGGAATTCCTCCAGGAGAACCTCCTGGAGTCTCTTGCATCTGTGAAGAACAAGGATTCTCACAGAACAATACACTTCTCCTTGAAGCTATGTGTTGTCTCAAAAAACATATTATTATCAAGGTCTGAGGAAGAGTATGTCTCAGAGGAGAGCAGGAGGAAGAGGCAAAGTGAAAACCATGCAGAAAAGGAAAGAGCTTGGAAGCCATTGCTGTCAAGGAAAGTGTGATTCCCTCCTTGCCCTCCCTCCACCTACCTGTCTGATGAAATGCTCCTTTTTAACATGCTTGGAAATGTACCAAATGGAGTCAGCTGCCTTTTCCAGAAAGGCAATGACAATTTTTTCTCCGTCTTTTGCTTGCTTGTATTTCTGCTTCCCCAGAAACTTTGATTTCGAGGTGGTTCCCTTTTCTTCAGTCTCTGAGAATGAGTAGCGATCTACATGGCCCTTCATGCAGAGCAAGCGAGGCAACTTCTGGAGAAAGAGCCTTTTAACCCAGGGAGCCATGGGATGGTAAGTGGCTGAGGATCGGTGGTGGACATTGATAACAAACACAGTCACGATGATAGAGAGGGTCACAAAAATCATGATGAAGAGCAGATACTCACCGATCAGAGGGATGACTTTGGAAGAAGAAGGGATTATTTCCTCAATAACTAAAAGGAAAACAGTGAGGGAGACTAGAACTGATGTCGACAATGAAAGCTTTTCTCCTTCATCTGAAGGTAGGTAAAACACCAGGACAGTTAGAAAAGACAGTCCCAGGCAAGGGATTATTAAGAAAAGAGTGTAAAACAATGGAAGTCGTCTCAACACAAAGGAGTAAGTGACAAATGGGTAAGAGTACAGCCCGTCCTTCCTATTGCCTTTCATACCTTTGGCATTTAAGATCTCCCACTCCCCATTGTCAAAGAAATCTGTCCTGTCTACATTTTCATCCACTAAAATCAAGTCCACCATATTGCCATCGTATGTCCACGACCCAAACTTCATGGAGCAGTTCTGCCTGTCGAAGGGGAAGAAGGTCACATCCATTGTGCAGGAGCTCTTATAACTGGCCGGTGGTGTCCAGGTCACCACTCCATTGTACTTCACTATGGCTTTGGTCATCAGGGATCCCTCAAAACGTCCGTCAGCACTGAGAGTTGGACAGGAAGAAACAGTACCAAGCTCAGGACTATGTTTGCCACAGTCCCACCCCATTTCAGCTCTGCTTTCTATCCCTCACCTGGAGCACAAGGTGCACAACTTTCAAACTTCCTAAAGAAGCAGCCTTCTGACAGCACACACAAGCCTCACAGTAGCTGACATGTCTTGCCCAAGCTCTGGCCTAAGCCCCGAGCAAGGAGCCATGCTACTCACTTTTCAAACAAAACAATGTCGGGAAGCCACAGAGACTCAGAGGGGACCCGGATAGCGGTGATTCCACCGTATTCACCTGGATTCCAGGAGAGCTTGTGGTCAATCCATTCCTATAACAAAACAGTAGAGTTCTTTGCCCACTCATGTGCAGCAGCCTCTTTCCTCACACCCACACATGCCTCAACAACTGCATGCACAGCACAGCGGGCAGAGCCTGGTATGAGGCTGCTCAGCTGCAGAGAGGGTGCCAGATGGGAATGGCTGGCAGGTGTTAATCCCCACAAGCACTGCCCCTCCAGACACAGGTGAGACCCGAGAACCCATTCCTAGACTGGCAACCTCAAGGCCAGCACTCTTGGAGAGCACTTGACTCTCAGTTCACTCACCACCGTGCACAGCCCACCTGAGAGTAGTCTAGCAGGAAAGACCCACTTCCCTTTAGTGCAGCAGTGGTTTTGGCTGGCACAGACCCCATGGATGCTGTAGGTACTAGTACTCAATTGAGTGGAGGTGACCTTAATTCACTTTTCAGTGGAGACCTGGCTTTTTTCAGTGAATGGAATTAAACACCTGATAGCAATACACTGTCCTTGCAAAAAAAAAAATTGTTCTTTCATCAGAAAAACCTCCAGACTATTGCAGAAAAAATAATATGATGCTATTGTAAACTATTTGGTTACAAAAGCAGGGAGAGTCCTCTCCATTTTCATCATGCTGAACTCTAGAATAATTGTTCTCTCCTTTTTTGGATTTTCAGATAGGGAATCATAACAAAGTGGGTCCAGCAATCTGGAGATTTCCACAGAAAAGCAATGGAAAATCAGCTCTCTGATCCTTGTTCATTATTGATGAGGCTTTTCATTTGTCCACAGAAATAGCAGCAGTGTGATGCAAGAGCTGTAGACTGTGGTCAATATCAAGAAGTGGAAGATGAACCAGTTTCCATTAAGCTGCACACTAAGAGATCTCTAGGGATGTGGAGGTCTCAGCCTTCACTGGGCAATTTCCTCCATGACTGAAGGATGAATCAAAAAAACCATATTGTCAATTAATTCTCCATATTGTTCCCTTCTTATTTCTTTAATCCTGCATGGTTTTCACAGCTATACCTACAGGCATTTGTTATTGCCCAGGTGTGGGAAGAGAAGAGGGGGCATTGCTACTCACAGCCTCAGCATCAGGGACAGAGAAAAACACTTTTAGTGTTAACTTCTCTCTGAGGATGGGTATCTAAAAGACATCACCTAGGCTATTAAGTGGCCACAGTCTCACCTATGTCCTGGACGCTTCCCGTAATAGGTACAATGGGGCTTAGGCTGGAAACATACCTCATACAAGGGGACAGTCAGGGCTGAGCAGCAACCAACACAGTGATACTGTAGCCTCCACTAACCCTGCGAGCCACTTGGAGATAGAATCATCCCTCTGGAGTCGAATTGGAGCAGCCCCTTGGCCTGGGTCATTTGCTCCATCTGCCATACTCCTCACTTCCCCCTCACCCGGCATTGATTTCTCTCCCAGCTAAAGAGCTCTTTCGTGTCTGCAAGGCAAATAGTTGTGTCTTCTTACTAGAGCAGAAAATAGGTTGTGTGCAGAATTTGAAGATGAGTGCTTTAAAACAAGAATCTCCCTGTGGGCTATGCTGGCACAAACTGTAGCAGCAGATGCATAAGGCTCTCTTCTCCCTTTCTTCCAAGATGCTCCAGATGTTGCAACAGCTCTCTCCTTCCTCCAGTTCTGCCAGATTTCCATTTCTGTGCTGTCATTGAAGAGTTTAACCCACCACTTGTGGAACAGAAAACACTGGACCCAGATTCTTGACCCTTGCTAGCAGACCCCATAGCTTGCCTGAATCCAGACACTTTCTCAGCAACCAATAAAAGCTGCTCTGAACCTTGTGTGCAGCCTGCTTGTGTACTAAGCCCCACCATCTTGAGCATCAGAATGTTTGAAGGTAACAAAAAAAAGGAAAAAGCTTGCGTTTAAGCTTTGCTTATCCAAGAAAATTAAGACTCTTGCTGAGAAATTATGACGGTAATCAGGGGCAATCAGCATAGATTCACTAAAAGTAAATCATGCTTGACCAACCTGATTGCCTTCTATGATGAAACAACTTCCTGGAGGGACAAGGGGAGAGCAAGTGGATATTGTCTGCCTTGACTACAGCAAGAATTTCAACACTATCAATTTCACAATATCCTCATAGGCAAACTCAGGACGTTTTGACTTGATGAGTGAACAGTGAGGTGGATTGAGAACTGGCATAATAGCAGATCCCAAAGAGTTTGTAATCAGTGCCATAGGGTCTGGTTGGAAGCCTGTCACTGGTGGTGTCCCCCAAGGTTCCTTACTGGGCCCAGTGTTAACTTATGCACCAAAGACTTGGATGAAAGGGGCAGATGCCTTCTCACCAGGTTTACTCATGACACAAGGTTCAGAGGAGTGGCCAATACCCCAGAGGGCTGTGCAGCCCTTCAGAAAGACCCCAGCAAACTGGAGGGATGGGAAGAAACATCTGAAATGCAACAGAGGCAAATGCAGGGTCCTGCACCTGGGGAGGAACAACCCCAGGCACCAGCACAGCCTGGGGGTGACCTGTTGGAAAGCAGCTCTGTGGAGAAGGACCTTGGGCTCCTGATGGACAACAAGCTGTCCATGAGCCAGCAGTGTGTCCTGGGGGCCAAGAAAGCCAGTGGGATCCTGGGGTGCATTAGGAAGAGCATTGCCTGCAGGTCGAGGGAGGTGATCCTGTCCCTCTACTCAGCCCTGGTGAGGAGTGCTGTGTCCAGTTCTGGGCTCCTCAGGAAAAAGAAGATATGGAGCCCCAGGAGTGGGTCCAGCAGAGGGTAACAAAGATGATGAGGGGACAGGAGCATCTCTCTTACAAGAAAAAGCTGACAGTGCTGCGCCTACATGAACACACAACTTCCAAAGCAGGGACACCAGGGTCAAGCCACAGGTATTTAGTGCTCAGCCTGGGAGTATTTATATATGTGAAAATCACATGCTGTGCCTCATTTTCTGCTCCCTTTGCATTATTTTAGGCCTTGATGTTCTCCCCCCATCAATGGAGAAGCAGTATTAGAAATGGTAACTACTCCAGGAAGCCCAGCTCTGGGAATTCACAGTCCTGAGTTTCCCTGAGGAGCTGTCCTGGCTAAAATCAGAGGATTCCAAAGGCTTCCAGAGAAATCAGTGTGTCTACAGTGCACAGGGCTTGGACATGCAGGTGAAGGTGGGTGCTACAGCCTGCAAGGAGAGTGCATGGGAACAGGGAGAGGACAGATGAGGGCAGAGAGGTAACCTTTACAGAACAGCTCTGCTGTCTGCCCAAGTGGATACTCAAAGTAAGGGAGCCAAGATGTGGCCTAGAGCACAAAAGTGGCTCTACAATTGCAGCTGAAGGTGGGGATATGGTAATACTGCAGATAATTCAGGGCAGGCTCCCAATATCTGTATTTGGATCAGACAGAAATTTCTCCAACAAAAGGGGAAATTCCTATCCTTCCCCACAGGGAGGTGAGGTCTGAGCTTTTCCCTTTTCAAGGGAAAGATCATCTTTACACACAATATCCATATTGGTTTTAGGGGTCTTGCTCCAGTCAGAATCTCACACTCGGTGCAGCACCACAGAAACCAGACTGAGACAAAAACTGAGTCACATTTCTCAGCTACCAGCCCAGCAACCCCCAAGAAACTTTCCCCATGGCATGATTTCAAGTACGGTTTGTTTCTTATGTCCTCTGCCTCGGATCAGCTGACATCTTTACAGATACTCACAAGGCTGAGAGACTTAAAATAATTGTCACAAGGTCAATAAACTGGTGCAATGTAACCTAAACCAGAAACAGTGCTCTTCAGGAGTGAAGAAGAAGGGAGACCTAACAATTCAACTAGCACTTTTCCCACGTTTGTATAAATCACTGTCAATTCCAGAAGCAATTATGATAGGGAGATCTGATTCATTTGCTACAGCTGTTAATGGCAAAAGGTCTGTGGTGTGCTTGTGTTCCATACTGACATCTTCTTTCTCTTCACATATGCTGAGGAATGAAGAAATCTATCCGAGGCCCCAGTCTCAGGTCAGGCAAGGGAGACAGTACTTGCGTGACCTCTAAACCTGAGACAGGATAGTCCCTCAGGGCACGTACAACATCCCAGGGATAGCCACTGCAGTAGCAGATGTGTTGCTTCTCTGAAATACAGCTGGCTTGAGGACACAGCTGGGGTGCAGGTCAGGAGAAGAGGGTACCCTATGTCCTAAAGGCCTACGTGCCCGCCTTTCTACAAATTTGCTGAAGTGAGAAGAGTGAAGTAAAAACTTCAGGTTAGGTATCTTGGTGCTGGCCCCTCAGCATCACAAAATGGGATAGATGGCACAGTGGCCAGCAGACTGGGATGGCTACTCAGTTCAGCAGCTCCATGTGGGGAAAAGGGAGGTATGATGTGGTCCAATTTACCTGTTTCAGCCACACATTGGTTGTCATCAGCTGATTCTTCTCATCCTAGGGTGACACAAGGGAGAGATTATTGCAATACCAAAGCATTAGAAACAGACCCTATGCCTGCTGAGTCCAAGCCTGTGCTGAAATGACGAGATCCCTATGGTCCTGTTTCCCCATGGGCTTGGGCTCTTCAGTCACTGTTGAGGGAAATTGACTGACTTTCCAGGTGCTGTCCCTGCTATCACTGGGAAGCCCTGAGGCTGGAAAACTGAAGTCTGGCATCTCACAAGATCTCAAAGGAATCATAGGCCAAAGACCCAGGATGCAGCAGGGCTCAGCCAGGGAGTAGTATCAGGTCACACATGGTTGTGGGCTGACAGGATGGCTCCTCTCCCCACACTGCTCGGCCTGGAGTGAGTTTAGGAAGATACAAGCTGCAACATTGTCCTATATATGTAAATAAAGCACAAAATTAGAGTGTGTTTTCCACAGCATAAGGGGACATTACCAGGGGCTGGGGGATGTAAGGAGCACACTTGTGGGTACCTCTGGGCATTGTGCAAATTCCACTGTGCATTGCAGTGGAAAGAGAAGGGAAGATTTCCACATGAGCAGAAACACAGGATTATCTCTTTTGCCTCTAGAGTTTTATCTTAGTGATCAGCTGGGTTAAGACTTGAACTACCTTTGGCCTCAATGCAAGCTTGCTTAGAGTGAATAATGTCCAATCAAGCTTATACCCTTCCTCACTCCTCTTCTGGAGCTGTCTTGTCATTAAATTGCAACATAGATGTCAAGGACTGTCTGGCATGGGTTGTTTGATTAAAACCTCTTGGAAATTAGGCCTTACTCCCTGAGAACAATAGGGAAAAAAGGACCTTCAGGTTTCCTTTAAAACAAATGAGTCCTACAGTCCATGCTGGGGGCAGGGGGTGGGGGAGGTGGGAGGAAAGAAGGTCGTATCACCAGCATAATTTTATTCTCAGTGTTTTGCTGCCCAACCATCACTATGCATTTCTTCTGTCAGGGGGCAAAAGCTTATGACATTACCAGTCTTCCCAGGTGGAGGCACAACTATCTATAAAAGTGGTGTTTTACTGAGCTAACACAACACTTACTACATCCACAAGCTGTGATATCTTTAACCCAAAAAGGACTTTGATGGTGTCGTTGGAGTTTTCCACGGGGCGGACCCATTTCTGATAGCCTTCAAATAAGTGCTTGAGGAGCGCATCCTCATTTTCAGCAACTGAACTGAAGGCATTCACATCTGGAAGAGAGCAACAGAGTGGACGCATTGCCAGAAAGCAGACATGGAGAATGCCTTGCCCTGAAGAAGTGAGACAGAGCAATGACATGAGGAAAATTCACCTCTGGGCAGGTCTTGTACAGCAAACTCTGCAGGAATTCAGACGTACAGACTCCCAGCACAAGCAGGGCAAGTGAATGGAAAGGCAAGATAGCACAAGCCCAACTCAAATACAAAAAAAAAAACAAAAACAAAAACAAAAACAAAACAAAACAAAAAAAAAAAAAAAATTCAGACCAGAGCAGTGATGACTTTGCTCTAGGTTTGTGTTTTCTATGGCCTTTTTGCCAAAGCAAAAAGAGTCCATCTGGCAGCAGTAGGAGCTGGATGATGCAGTCAGGGTCAAATCTGCCAGGCAAGCACAGAGCTGTCATGGTCTGTACCTGCACGACTCGTGACTCCCACAATCACTGACACCATGCTGCCCCTCTCCTTTGCTACCATGAAGGGGGAAGGGCAATTCAGACCCTCCATCCTTCCCTAAAGTTCAGCCCGACTCCATGAGATGTTGAGGTTCTGACATGACCTCCATCTCTTCTCTTGTGACCATACACAGTACCCAAGGGTAAGAAGGATTTTACCTCTCTTCAAAGCACCATGGAGGAAAAAAGACTGGCCCCATACAGCAGGGACCACAGCCAATATTGCTGCATCAGCAGCCAAAAGGGAGATAACAGGACACTGTCCAGGGCCTCCCAGATGTCTGTCTCCCAGACGTTCAGCTTGCCCCTTTAGCAGACTCATAGGGTTATTAAAAACAGGAAATTGAACAGAAAAGACATTGAATAGAAAAATCCATAACCCCAAAATATGCAGGATCAAAACCAGTTCTGTCTTAATGCCAGAATACATTACTCTGTTTTTATTTGAGTATGGCTCCTGCACACATATATGAAACCACACACCCTCTATGTCCATGGGTGTGTATGACTTCCCTCAAAAGAAAATGGTGCCATTTCACAGCCCACATCTCAGATAAAGTTCAGGTACCTAATGCTCCAAGTCAGTATAGAAGATAGGTAGTGAAGCTGGGTTTAGGGCTGGATATGTTGAATCTCATCTGTTGAGGAAGCCACAGAAAAGTGAAAAGACTTGAAGAGTCTCACAAGAAAGTCAGAAGGAAGAAGATTGCTGCTTCTTATAAGACAGCCTCGGTACTTGCACAAAGACAGTTTAAAAGCAGAAGTTATTAATGAGAAATAAGAAATAACATGTGGGAAAATAGCCTAACAGTTCCTTTGACCAAGCCCCACCTTATGATTAAGCTAGATAAAGCCGTGGAGAAAACATTGAACAAAGTAGCACTGCCTTTGAAAAAAACAGAGAAACGGCTGTAGGAGAGATAGATCACTGAAGCTACCATATGATGCACTGAGAGGCAAAAACTGGGGAGCTCCCTGGCAGGTTAACATGCGTTCAAGTACTCAAGCACTGTCTGCCATCTCCCCTCTCTCTCACGTTCCTGTTTCTCTCTGTGATCTGTCCAAGTAGCAGTTCCCCACAGGTGCAGAACAGGAGTTCTGGGGCAGAAAGTCTGCTAAACAAACATGGAACACACCCCATTAAGTACAGACAAGACACTTAGCCTTTTATCAGTTCACCTGAAGCATTTCAGTTTTTCTCTTGGTGATAGAAACTCTCCTTTAATTTCCTTTAGCAGCTAAAAGTCGAGTTTAGGATTTTTTGTTCATTTCTAGCCAGCAACTGCCCTACCACCAGGTATTAAAACCTAGTTGTCAAACTGACAGTGCTTGCAACACAAAGGCAGCAATGGATATAAAATTCTGCTACTCACACAGTGTTTAAGACATGACCAAGGGAAGCCAGCATTCACTATACCCCAGAAAGCAGCAGCTAACCAGCCAACAGAAAAAAAAAATACTTGAACATCTGCAGCTCAGCTTGGAAGAAGGAGAAGAAATCACACCTACCTGAGTGGCTCAGACACAGCGCAAAGAGCACTAGGCAAAGCATGGGCACCACCGTGGCTTTTCCTTTAAATCTGATCTTCTGTTTTCATAAGCAAATCGGTCTCATCTTTGTAGGGGACTAAAACAATCTAGTTAAAAATCAAGGTAGACAGCCAAGTCTGTAAGGCGAGGCAGCAGCTTTCTAGCCTTATCTTGCCCTCATTATGACGCTTGGTAAATCACACTTCATTGATTTTCAGTCAGCTGTCACATCCCATAAGCCTTAAACAGGGCTCTGGGTCCTAAACTCTGACTGCTCTCTTTGTGGCCGTATTTGGGTGGCTATAACCACTGCAGTCTAGGAGTATGCTAGAGGAAAGTCTTTTAAGGAGGAGAAATGTCTTTTATTATACTGCTAATTACAGATGGGAGAAGAAAAAAAGAAACAAAAACCAAATCAGGCTGTAGTTCAGACCAAAAGATAAATCAGATGCCTTAAAGGTTATCTGTTTGCTCCAGCTGTATCGGTTGGTCCAATAATACAGGCAGACTCCCTACAGACCTAACTTAGCTTATTTGTTTTTCATGCTACACTTGCTGTTCTGAAGATACAAAATGGATTTGGGGCGGCAAAAAAAAAAACCCAGTAAGATATAAGTGGGAAAACAATGCTGATTTCTAAATTTATATCTCATACACAAAACATCACAGACAGCAGTACAGAAATGCTTGCACAGTACTATCCACTGGCACAGCTTAACAGGAATGTTGCCCCAGGGTCTTGTGTTCAGCAATGAAAGTAAGGATTGACTGAGGACTGACTACAGTTCCTCTGTAGTCAGTCCCCTATCAGTACTCCCCAGTGACACTCCACACAAGGTTTCTTTCAGAAACCACCAGAAATTGCTGATAATCAAAAGGGATGCAGGTTCCTCTTTTCCCATTCCCCTGCCACTCCTCTGCCGAAGGATATCAGGATCCTCTCTGTTTTGTTCTCAGAATGAGAGTTACTTTGCCATACCTCTCCAAAGAGGAGCTTTTCCTCTAAACTTCTCAAGTTCAAGAAGAGGCATGCAAAACTCTTCCAGCTTGTCCCTAGACCCAAAACTCTTCCTGCTTGGATTACTTCTTGCTAGCTAATTGCTTGTTGACTTTTATATGGGAAGTCTGGGGGTTTTTCAGCAACACTGGGTCCACTTCTTGCAGTGGCCCAGATTTTGGTACAGTCACATGTTTTGTTATTCAGATTTGCCTTATCTAAGCTCCTCACAGAGGACTGATAACTGGCAGCTGAATAATCTTTTCAACTTCCTGTAATGGAAAAGTTGCCATTTAAGTGTGGTTCAAAGTCACATTACTGCTGCAGGTAACATTCTTGTAGTGTCCTATCAACTTATTCATGCTTCTGTGGCCTTGCAGCCTACCTGATTCCTAGCTCTCAGGCAGGCCACTGGGAGCAACTCAGTGAGTTTTCTTTTTCCACTACTGTATTACACACAAGAAATCTGCAAGGGCTCTTGCTAGCTCCTCAGTTCTGCCCCTGGTCACCCAGAAGGGCTAGAGGAGCAGCTGGCTTCCTCTGCACCTTTCCTCATCTCAGATGCAAAAAGCCATGCAAAAACAAGGTCTGCTACCAAAAGATCATTTTCAATTAAGTGTACTTTCAAAGCCAGCTGCTATAACTTCTCAGTTTCCCTATTAGGTGGAGACCAGGCACAAGCACACAACCATCTTGAGGTACCCAGGAAAGTTCCTTTTTTTATGTTGTCTTCAGGAGAACAGCAGTCATTTGGCTGGCATGGTGTGGACACACAGCACACAGTCTGCCACAAAGTTGAGTGGGGACTATACACAATCATTCTGCATGATGCAACTTTTTCTGCAGCAAGGTAACACCTTTAAAATGTTCTGTGCAGATTACTCCAAACTTTCCATCATGTTTGTGGTCCTGTACAGGACTCAGCACCCTCAGACATCATCATTTTGCTTCACGACTGCAAGCTCCAGCCTTTGCCCATTGACACCTCTGATTGTAGTTTCTGCCTGAGATTGCATTCAGGTATTGCTCTGTTAGACAACATGAGAGACAATTGTTTTTCACAGGGCTTTAACATCCTGCCTATAGGAGTAGGGTTTTTGCTACTACTTGATAGTTGCTCAGAGAGAAATATGAAGTATGGTTGGGTTATCATTGCCCCCATCCACTGGCTAGACTGTGACAAGAGGTAAGGACCAGGTTTGCCCAGTCACTGGCTTCCAGAGTTACCAGACAGCCAGAGGACGGTTTTGGAGAAAAGAAATTCTGTTTTCCTGTTATTTTCTGTTCACAAGTCTTTATTCAGCCATGCAATGCAACATTTTGGAAAGGAAGGTATGCATGAATACTCCATTTTGCCAGAAGGGCCTTGAAGCATGAGGAGCATTCACACTGAGATAGCAAATTAATTCTTGGGCAGAACTTTGCTTGTGGCAGTACTTGAGTGGCTATTCTCTGTTGAGAAAATGTGTTTGCTTTTCCATAGGTTTCATGGGATTTGTAACTAATATGAGGCTGCAATTCCAGGCTGCAAAAAGACAGGAACTGCCGGGGCACAAGCAATACTAGAGCTGGGCCTCACCCTCTAGGCAGCAAAAATGCCAAGAAAAATAAAAGAGAAATCCACCTAGAGGCACAAATCCATCAGTTTGAGACCACATGGTTAATATTAGCAGCAACTGAAACCTCGAGGTTATGATGGACAGTCCTAAGCCATGTTACCTGAAGGCATCATGCAGTTGAGCATGGAAAACACAGATTCCAGGGGAAGGTGACAGTGCTGGCTGGCAATCAGAGGGTGGGAAGCCTGGACTAAAGTGAGAGAGATGGTGAAGAGGAAGGATATAGATGGGAGATGCTCTGAACCAGAACTGTGAGGCTTTGTTTCCAAAACCCAGAGCCAAACAGAGTTTGCTGCACCTCTAGGTTTGTCAGCTCCAGGAAGGAGAAAAGAGAGGTAAGGCAGCACTATGGAACAAGAGATACTTTTCAGGTAGACATGCCTTCTCTCTCCCAAACCCATCTCAGCTTCCCTGGCCCCTGCAGGTGATATGCCAGCAGACAAGGAAGGCTCAACTTGGAGTGCCAGTACTTGTGATGGAGCCAGGCTCCCCAGAGCTCCCAAGGGAGGATTGCATCCATCTTGTACCAGTTGGCATGACACAGGAAGCCAGCAGATGAACACCTGCCCTTAGGAGGTGAGGGACAGCTTCTGGAGCAAAAATGGGGTGGGAAGAGGCAGAGCTCCTGGAATCTCATCTTTTCCCTGACACTTCTCAGATACTTTCTGATCTCAGTTCTGGCCAGCAGCAGACACCTCTCTTCACTAGCAGCTTCTCAAAACATGCATCTTCACTGGGCAAGACCAGAATAGTTTTTAGCCAGCTCACCAGACCAATTTCTGCAGCACCAGACATTTTCATGTGCCACATGGAAGAGTTTGGAGCCAAACATCCACCTGTCCGTACAGCCTGTCCACTCCCCTCCAGCTTCCTGTCCCCTCAAACACCCTCCGTCTTTCTCTTGGCTTGCTTACCGGCCCGACCAAGCAAACCCCATCCAGTCTCTCCGTGACTGCCCTTTCCCCCTCTAATCCATCACCCCTCCTCCTTCTCCTCCACACACCCTTTTCCGCGAGGAGCTGCACCACATCCCGCCGCCCTCATCTCTACCGCAGTGCCCCAGCACAGTCCCTACTTTCCTCCTCCACCTCCTCCTCCCTTTTCCCCCCGCCGCGGTGCCTCAGCCCGGCTCCGTGCCGTGCTGCAGTGCCGTGGCCGCTGTCCCGGCTCCCCGCCGTGGCAGTTCGCGGGCAGCGCAGGCCGCACCGCAGGGCCCTGCAGGCCCCAGGGCTTACAGCTCTTCGCAGGGAATGGATACGGCTCTGCGGCGGACTCCTCTGTGCTGCGGTGCGTATTACACGCTCTGCTTGGGAAACCAGCGTAACGTGAGGTGCTAGAAACTTACGGATGAAAATTCATGCCTTTGTCGTTGCGTCAGCCAAGGAACACGCAGCCATTCGGCACAGCAGGCTCAGAAAGGGCTGATGCGACCCTTGAGGAGGCTGCCTGAACTAACTCTTTCAAGTAGCACCCCCACAGTTGTTTCAGCAGTGAGCAGACTCTGCAAGCACAGGGATAAGTTTTTGCATAACAGGAGTCGTTTCAGTCCTTGTCTTCCTTGGCACCTTCCTAACCATGAGGAAGCCCTCTCTGCCCTCCTCCCCCTTTCTACCAGATCCAGGTGAATGCAGACTTGAGACAGAGCTTAGTCCCTGTGCTTTCTGACAGGGCAGAGTCCACACAACTGTCTGCAGCACATTGCTCTGTAAAAACCTCCTAGTGCTTCGTGGGGAGTGGGACACGGGTCTTTAGGAGGCGCAGAGGCTCTTCATCACTGCATGCACATTAATAATTACGATAGGTGGTGCATCGCCTTCTGCATTAGAATTGTTGTTTTCCTTTTTCAGGTCTAACTTTACAGTGAGGTCTCATTTAAGAGTGTCTTGCGGCACTGTGATCACTTCCTGCATTTTGGTGACACTACCTAGCTTTGAATATGGTAGTTTTCAAACCCATTTGTTCTGAGTTAATAATTGTAAACAAAGGTCTGGCTCAGCTCTGCCATTTTCTCAGCTTTTCTTTCCATTTCATCAAGCTCAGGTCTGCTTTCATAAATACCCCTTGCAGCTCAATGTCAAGGCTTGGAAGATTTCAGGGGTAAGCAAACAACTAACAAGGATCAAGACTTTCCAAGATGTGAGAGAAAAATCTGTTTTAAAGACAACTTCTTCAGGTATGACAGAGAAACTTGGTTCATGCCTAACTGCATCAGCCTCTCATTTTCAAGGGTTACACCTGCTGTCTAGAAGCCCTTATCCTAACACATACAGTGCTCTATGACAAGAGGTTCTGCTTTCTCATCCCGACCTAATACAGGCTTTTTATTCCCAAGGTAATCATAAAACTCAAAGGGCAACTCCTGCCATGTCCTATGGCCTCAATAAGCTGCATAACTCCTTCCACAGCTTTGTTCATTTTTCATCCACTTCTCTTTGGATGTCATGGCTCTGGCACACAGTCAGAATGGTGGTAGCTGACAAACTTTCTTTTTGGAGCTGCTCTTTCTGGCATGAGAGGACAGGGGGCTCCCTTGAAGATATAGCAAAGTCAAATGCTTTGTCAGAAATTGGATGAGTTCTACAAGCTCTGTTCCTGCCTGCATTTGAGGGCATTTTTTCTTTATGATCTTTTCCTGAATCAACAGAGATGGCTGTCCTGTGGGTCCACATAATCCATACAATTCAAATACGGGTTTTTTTTAGATTTAGAAATGTGTCTTGAGAGAGATTATAATTCTGGACTGTCTAAAAGATTAAAACAATTATCATATTTCCTTTAAAACTACTAGAAATGTTTGGAAGCCAATACACTTTGTGCCTTTTTTCATTATATTACTGTATGCTGGTGTGGTGCTGTTGGAAGCTACTATTTTTACAGAAAATGCAGCAGCACTAATTTTCTCAGCCATATTGAGCCTCATAAAACTCAGGGTCCTATAAAGTGCATGCATTTTACTTCAGATCATCCCTGGCTAAAAAAGCAGAAACTGCTCTGGTGGCAGACCAGTCAACAGATCAGACCTCACCTCTGTCAAAGTATCATTAAACCACCTTCTCCATGGGAAAACAGTGGTGAGAGATTTTGCAAGGGGTTATTCATGTACCTCAATATCACCTGCCAACTTCTACCATCCTGTCCTTCTCTAGAGTGTCACAGCAGGGCTCAAGTCTTCTGTTTTGAAGTCTCCTGCCTGAGGGTTTGAACTGGGATGTGAGCCTTCTATCTGGAGATGCCTGCTTGTCATGCTGAGTCTTATATTGTTGAGGTTATTGCCAAATGCTTTGTTAAAAATAATATTTATTCCTTCGAGAGGTTTCTTAAGATTAGATAGAAATGTTTACAGGTAGGAACCAAAGACAGTATATGCAGGACCATCATTTTGAACATCAGTGACATTTTGGGCTTCTGTTTTCACTGGTTCATAAGCAAAGACAGTACACTTTAAATGTAGACCTAGAAACCAGGTTCCACATAACTTCCAGAATATTCTATCCATAATGACTTCTTATATGAAGCATGATAGTCCTCTTGAATATCTACCTCTATCTTAAAATTCCATGTTGTCTACCTCCAGCTATTTCCTTTTTATATTAGCGTTTACAAAGCCATGCTCATGAATATGTACAAACAAAACCCAGCCAGACTTCCCGTTGCAGCGCAGCACAGGCAGTTCAACACAGCAACCTTCCACAAGCATCTCCCCAGAGAAGGTGCTCGGGTTGGGCAGAGGGGGCTCACCACTCTCGCACCAGTGGAAATAAGGCTACAGAGGCAGGAGGGGTCTTTGTATGGGTTCCCAGCAGCAGAGGTCGACACCTACACAGTGGGGGACCTCAACGTCTATCCACACACATTGAAGGGTCCAGGGACGAAGAACAGGGAAGGTGGAGGGTCCAGGGTTTAAATATGGGTAGGAGGGGGACGGAGCCAGGTGACAGGAACCAATGAACAAGAAGAGTAGGCAGGAGGACAGAGACATAACCCAATAGGGAAGGTGGCTAGGGGAAGACAAACAGGGGGGTAAACCAATGGGGATACAGAGACTGGGGAACTTGCCAGAACGCAGCCTTTATACGGCAAACTGGGGAGAGCAACGGCCAACAGGCCATTAACCAGTGGGGTTACAGAACTTGAAACTTGGCCATATAAGGCAAACAAGGGGAGTGGAACTGGGGTAACTGACATCTGGTCCTTGGACTTCCATGGGAGAAGCCAAAGCCTATGGGGCACCCTTCCAGGACATCCACAACTTCCTGCCTAAGAGCACTGAGTACGGAAGAAATAAAGGCATTTGACATGCATGCAAAATAGCCTATATCCTCAACAGAACTCTTCCGAGTAATATCAACTAGCCTTGAACTATGGAAACAATTGATGTTAAAAATGAGTGTAAACATAGCATAGCATATCAGATGCTTTCACAGTTTCTGAATTTAGTCAGAGTATGCTTTTCATATAATTTGCAAAAATTAACCTTTGGTCAATATATACTCATAACAAAAGTGATGTGAAAGTAATGTTAGGTAGTAGAATGTCCTGTAATTATTTGGTAATAATGATTTTCTAATTATTTGATATAATTTTGTAGTTATTTGGTCTAACTCATGGATATATCTTAAAACTCTGTAAATTTATCAAATAGTTTAAAGTTCTGAAACAGCAAACTGGAAGGTTTTGAGACCTATACAGCTCTCTCTACTGGATGACATCTTTGATATCTATCATTTGCCTTGCTTCTTACAAGCCAGAGAAGCTGAATATAAAACCAAATGTTTACATCTTCACCTCACTAGAAAGCATAATTAATTTAACTCATAAATATGCAAAAAGTAGTTCTGCCTTTTCTACCATGTCAGAATATCCTATTTCCTGTAACTGTTTTAATGGCCTGACTGTGCTTAGTCAGAAGAATTAACCTAAAGGTATTTAGGTAACTTCACCTATTAGTAAATTGATGCTGGGTTGGAATAACTCCCCGAACTGGGCGCAGACTCTGACAGTTTGTATATATTAGGAGGAGGAGGAACATATGGCACAACAGCCAAAATGCTCTGCAGACTACTCCCATGATGCAGGAAAAATGGGCTGGGAAGATGTCCAGTTCTCCAACAGAAGGCTGATAAGCGTAGGACCAGTCCCTGGCAAGTCAAGGAATAATGGGGCAGAGTGCCAGGAGACAACTTGCCATGGCTCTGATAGAGCTTACAGAACAAATGCCACCTCCACTAAACTTCACAAAGGCCCAAAACCACCTTTTAGCTGCCTCAGGCCAAACTGGGCTGCTGTCATCCTTCCCCATGTTATCATCCTTGTATCTCTTCTCTGGAGCAACTCCTCACATTCATTTTCAATGCAAGTGAGGCAACACCTCCTGATTTCATATGGTCTGTAATGTTTTGAGGCTCTCAGTAAGCCCAGAGAGCTTGATGCATTAACACCAGGTGCAAACAACATGATAATCAGCAAAATCAAAAGGAGCAATAAAAAGACTGCAGTTTAGTTTAGAGTTTAATTCCTCTATGGGTAATGGGGATGACTGTTTATATAGGAATGCTATCAGACCCCTTACTCTGTCAGTATGGTAAATAACCATTTATTACTGCAGCTGGATTTACCTTACTATGATCTGACAGCAGCACAGCAGACTGCCACACTGCTGTGAGCTCATCTCCTGTTGTGACATCATGAGCAAGCACTTGGCAGCTGAAGCTATGCATGACTTCATGACTTTGTTCCAAAAGAATAATGCTGCTTAGTCCTGTTTGAGACAATGAGGCTGCCACAGTAACCCTCTTCTGCACAAAGTTGAGAAAAGTCCATGGTGGGCTTCCTAATGATACAATCCCATTTTCAGAAATTCAAAGAAGAAATTCTAGTTCCATGGGATTCAGCAAAGCTTTGCCCAAAATCTCCAGAGTTAAGCTTTTAACATTTCAGCACTAGTAGTTCTTCTACAGTTGATTTTTCTTTTTTTGGTGGGGGTGGGGGAGGGGAAAGCTATATCAGTGGTGAGGATGTTGCTCAGAAAGCTCTCCCATGCCCTGGGAGTTGCTAAGCTTGCTTTTATATCTCTTATGTAGAGGAATCAAGAGGCAAGCAGAATAAAAGCAAAACTCAGCTTGAAAGCATAGAGAGTGAAATCCACTGAAATATCAAGCAAGCTCCTCTTTCCTCAGGCCAAGCTCATCCATTAACCTGAAGCAACCTTCAGAGACATGTTTTTCATTCCAATGCTGTTTCAAACAGCTTTTTGCATTTTCGTCTCTGTGGCACATTTTATAATATGAAACAGCAAAAAGTTACCAGTTTATAATAAAAGGTTACTGCCACACCTTCCAAATTCAATTCCCTGTTCAATTGTTGACAAGCTCTGTAACTGAGTAGGTCAGTGTCTAATTATCATGTACAAAAGATCAGAAAATGTGTTGAAAAACACAGATGTTTAAATTCTGAGAGTATTAGTAGAAAAAACCAGATGAATCTTTATTAAGAGAGAAGAGTGATGCTGTAGAGGAACAAGGTGAGGCACACAAGGAGCAGTCAAGAGAAAACTATATACTATTCAACATTATAAAAGATTTCTAGCAGGGAGAAAAGTGTTACTTCTACACTCATATCTCATCACAGAGATGATGGATTTACTAGCCAGCAAGATTTTGTGGCAATCCTACTGTGAAAAATGAGCAAGAACAATGTCATCTCCTGTATGTGTAAACTTCTGATTTCTTCAGTGACTGAAGGAATAAAAGGTGTTGAAGGAGGCTGAGCTTTTGTTTGGTGTAGGAGTCCAGGCAGCACTGTAAGCAACACAAGAAAGCACCATTTGCAGGTATTTATTTAATTTAATTACATCTTATCACTGAAGTCATATACATGTCAATTACCTGGTGGCTATTATATGAAGCAAAAAGTCTAAGTTTTAGCAACCTTAACAGACAGGCCAAGAGGTAAATATCAATATTGATGGAAGGATGGTTATCACCAAAATGATACTATTAGGTTAAGTAATGTTATAATAACCTTGCGTGAACATTTGATTACATATGTATTTAAAGTTTTTTCAGTTATATGAAGATTTACCATGAGGAAATCTTGAGTTTGTCAGCTGATGACAGTATCAAAGAAAGGTAACTCTACTGATCCTATAACTGTGGTTTGTGGATGCCTATATTTTAAATAGATAATTTCCAAACAAGCTGAGTTCTTTAAGCTGAAACAGCTACATGAGCATTCACTTGGGGGAATAGACATTTCCTATTATACACAACCAAGAGATTTCCATGCTGGACTATCTGTACTAAAGAACCTGCCCAGTTCCTTACCATAAATAAATAAACATATAAATGAACACATAAATAAATTCTGAGCAATTTCAGTCTCTTGTCATGCAAAAAAAACCCCACTAGTAAAAGGCTTTTCCTGTCTGAACTTAGAAAGAAAGAAATTAAGATAAGAACTGAAAGTATATACATACAGCAGCATTTGAGGTTATTGTTAAATAAATTATTTTTCAGTCCCTTGACATAACACCACAAATATACTTCTGACAGCAACTTCTGGAATTCCTCAGATTAAATCCACCACCACAATTTCATTTGATATAACACTGTACCAGATCAGGACACCTATGAGACAAGGCTGCGTGATCGAGCTTAAAATAATCAGAAATTGAAACATTTATCAGATTGTAAGACCATCTTCTGTAGCCTAAGTTCACATGACCTCCTGTAAGAGCTGTAAGACTCTACCTTGCTGGCTCACAACCAGCTTCAGAAAAACTTTTCCTTTAGATTTTCTTTACATGCAGGCACTATTTTCTGGACCTGACAGCATCACCATCAATGAAGTGATGTCAATACAAAATAAAGAAAAATAAACAAAAACAAAAACTCAACAAACCACACCAAAAAAGGGCAAGAAATTTGGACTGAGCTGTAAAAGCAGACATCCAAAGCTTCCTTTACTCAGAGCAAGCAGCTGTGATTATTACTGCAAACCTGTAAGTACAGGTGGAAGTTTTGGGATTTCTTAAGCCAATAAAAAGATCCCTTGCTCTTAATATGGAAAAGGTACCACCTCTGAAAATTTCTTCCTTTCTGAAGACAAAAAAGTTCACTTTTTCTGCAAAATGCATGTGTAGAGTCCTGAAAAGTATGAGAATGGGTGACTGACTCCTGCAATGGAGGAAGGCCCTGAAGAGATGGGCAAGAATGACATGCTGAAGGAAGAATGTAAGGAAAAACAAAGAATTGTCGTAAAGAAAGAAGAAATTATCTCAGCACAAGAGGGATTGGATAAAAAACCTCGCTTTAGGAATACAGCTGTACCATTCACTCCTAAGATCGAATAAACACCCTTCCCTGAAATAATTAGTCAAGAGTAGTGTTTTCCTGAGCTAACCAGGCCAGTGTGGAAGTTAGTCTTTATGTGACTCAGCCTAATATAAAGTATAGAAAATAGACAACTCAAAAAATCATCTTGGAGCTGGGTGTAACCTGCATATTTCTTCGCAGTAACTGTGAGGACACAGTGTCATGACAGCAAGCATTTAGAGACTAGTAATGGGAATTTGTACAGTATATTTAAATTGTGATTCCACTGATATTGCAACTGCTATATTGTGATTGTGCTGCAATTCCAGTATATTGCTATAACATTCTGCTAAATCAAAGTCCTGGATACATCTATGAGAACTCGGTTAGAGAGTATTCAACTATGGCTGCAGGCTACTAAATGAGCCCAACATAAAAGACGACACCATTACTGGAGGCAAGACTGCTTCCTTTTTCTGGATTACCTGTCCCAGGTCATTGAATTGAAGAGCTCCCAACGGAAAGTCAAACATCTCTGATAGCCTCAAATACTGGAGCACTGGTTCGTCTACAGGTGACTAGTACAGCCTCAGACTCTGCATCTTTAATGGTCACATCCAGTGAAACCTGAAAGGAAATGAGAAGCCTGCCTGATTTGCTCAAGTTCTCCATGAATTTTAAAAAAATCAAACCAAATCAAACCAAACCAACAAACAAAACAAACCACAACAAAGAAAAATCCACCACCACAACAACAAACAACAACAACAACAACAAAAATAAAAATCAAACCAAACAAACACTTTAATGACTGGTCTGATAGTATTCTCCATACTCATCCCTGACTAAAAGACTAGTGGAACCAATTAAGAGGCAGAGGACAATCACTTTTCACAAGTTCCCAAAACATGTGATCCCAGGCCTTCCAATCTATTTGTCCTTTACAATAGGAGGAGGCAGCTACGGGAGAATCCACGGCTCATTTTGCACAACAAAAAGCCTGATACTCAATGCTAAATGAACTAATAGTGGCAAGACTGTGAACAGACTTAATTAATAATTTAATTATGACAGTGTAATGTAACTATACTCTAGAGAGATACTTGAAACTTTCATTCTCAGTAACTGATTTCAATGCTTTCTTTAACTCAGTAATATTTAATTACTTTCTTTGGTAACTGTTTCAAGAGAGCCACAGCTGATCAAACAGCAACTTTGCAACACATGTTTTTGCCCTTTTTTAAACTCTTTCGGCCTGCATAACACTGTAAAGACTCCTGCCCAATTTTGTGCAATAAAATGCTGCAGTTCTATCAAAGATCTCTATATGAAGATAAAATTTCCATTGAAAGCATTGAACAAGTGCAAAGGGAAATCTCTAAGAGCAATTACTGTCATATTTTTGAGTAACATATCCTGTTTTTCTCATTTATAAACAAATCATCATCATGGCAGAGTATGGTAAATAAACAGATGTGCTTGAAACAGCAGGGGTTACATACCTGAACTTGCACCAACATGCTTCAGCAGATTGTGTGTTGGTGGTTAAAATTAGACCATAGCTCACCCCTTTCCACCCTGCCAAAGCCACCTGTTGAAGGTGTAAGCTGTCAGGAAACAGATAAGGCTACAGACTAAAACCTAAAACAGATCTCATGAAAGAAAGAAAGCAAAAGGGCAATTAGGAGTAACAGTGTGGGTCCAGAAAAGCAACAGGAGGAGTTCTTTGGAAAATACTCAGAAGCTGTTGAAGTTTTAGTTTTAGCCAAGCAACAATTTTCCTTTCCTTCTTCCTACATTCAGAATGGGATTTGCTTTGCACTTTCTTCAGCTGCAAGATAACTCCTTCACGATTCACACAGGACACCAAGGCCTTAAATCCTAACAGAGCCGAAGGAAAATGAAATGTCAGCAAGACAGAAGATTTCTTGGACATTTTGATTTCCTTAATTTGCTGCCAGTTTTTAAGACCACACCAGTGACAACATAGACAAGATGGTAAGTGGAAATACAGGAGTAAACACAGCAGTGACTAAGAACTTCCTCAGCATGACAAGAAGTAATTCAAGTATTTAGCTATTCATTTTTTCCCCATAAAACATACCTCTGAGTTTGAGAAGTCCCAGTTAGACAGGGAAATACAATACCTTGTAAAAGTGTAAGAAGAAAAAAAGCAAATGCTACACATAGATCAGATACCCTGCCACAGCAAAAGGGAAATTGGGGCAACAGGGCGAAGTAAGCCAAAACTTTTTAGAAGGGGCTCCAATTCTTATCTGTTGAAGCATCTACCATTTCAAAATAAATCTTTCTGTAATTTAAGGATGAAACACTTTTTGCCAATTTTGCTATTTTCTAACTTGCTTGAATTATTCCACTTATAAAATAGGATTCAGTGAAGTGCATTTAAGCAAATGTCAGCCACTTCACATATACTTGAACAATCACAGACCATCCTACAATTACAACCTCTGCTTTGTAACTCCCAATCACATCTTTCCAGACACGTTTATGAAATTGGTGCTAATGCAGGTACCAGTTGTGGCCAATGCAAACAGTAACTGTTGCAGACCTCTTTAACAGATGATTGTGTGGATGTAACAGATCCCAAAACAAGACGAAATTTTATGACATGCTTGGAAATTTTAACATATTGTGCTAATTAGCTAGAATATTCTTTTCCTAGCCTTGCCAGTAGCAGAGAGCCTCTATCTTCTCTCTCTCTCTCTATACTGTTACCAAACAAGAGATTGTGAAAGAGTGAGGAGTAGGGTGCAGTGCAAAAGTCAATTGCTAAAAGACAATCAGTCTTTTCTCCCCACTTCAGAGCTCTGTGGTACTGAGAGCCCTCAAGGGTCCACTGAACTCCACACCTAGCCCTGACATGACTACACCGGGAGTTAACAAGACCTTTTTTTTTTAANGGTGCAGGAGAAATTCAAGCCTGTTGTCAAAATAGGCTGCATCTCTTCTTAGAAAAATCCTCTGGTAAGAGGAAAGGAAGACAACTGGGCAGCAGTCCCCTCTTCAGCATGTTACTTTTGAAGTTGTCCAGACAAGGAATAATCAACCCTCTCAACAGAAAAAACATTTATTTGAGTGAGCTGTTAAATCAACTTCACCAACGCAAACAGCTTAAAGACACAAGGACTCCACACAGCAGTCATCTATCAGTGTACCTTAAATTTAACTTGCAGACTTAGTTTTGTTGGTCGGCTTTCCTTAAAGGGTTATGAAGTGAAAATACCCAAAGGAAGGGCCAAACAAGCACAGCACCCAGAGCACAAGGTGGGTGGGGAAACAGAACTTTGGCCTAGGAGGAAGTAAATGGTGCTGAGCATTCAGAGTAGGAATGTCTTTTCAGAAGCAGCTGACATAATGCTCATTGCACTCAGAGAGGATTTATTTCTCCTCATGCCTTGATTTTGGACCTGTCTTTAACTTGTATCAGGTGTGGTACTGCTGGCCCTCTGCTGCCTCTCCACTACAAGCCAAACCCACTGCTTTAATGAGCTGAAGTGCCCCACTAAAGGGTGCAACCAGCACCTGAACTGGAAGACATAAGAAGGATGGTAGCAGGAGTACACAACCAAGTGTTGGGGTGGAGAGGCGAGTGGCAGGGGGTGCGGTATTACAGCAATCCACTGTGCCTCGGGAAGTCGCTTGAAATTCCTGAAGAGTAAGAAGAGAGGGTATTTTGTAGAGAAAACAGACAAAATCTGCTATCTGGTAACACATGCCAACAGCATAGCAATAGTTTTTTAAATGTCTTTTCCTTGTCACTTTTGACTTTTACCATCTTTAAACACAAAGTGTAACAGCAACAAGACTTGGGAACCCAACATCTGAACAAGGAAACTAGTAGAAAATAAAAATGCAAAATGTCAAGACAGTTTTGGCAAAATCCTGGGAAAAGAGAAGAGAGAGTAATTAAAAATCTAACATATCATCTGCTTTTCAAATTTTTAATTAGGTATAATTGTACACAAAAGGAAGCATTGGCATTTTTGTTCATTTTAAGTTTATGAAATGGTAGGGAAAATAGACACATGGCATGAGTGAGGTCAGAAGTATCAAGACTGGTTTGAAACATTTCAAAATGTCTTGCTAACAGGATATTAAGGGAAGCTTTTAAAGCCATCATGAACAAGGCTTGTTTAACATCAGAGCTAGAATCCACACTGCATACAAGTTTGACACAGACTGAGAAAAGCAATTTTCCTCATGTCTCGTATATCCAGGAATTTCAGCTGTGAAGCCTACATTAGGGTTAGCCATTTTCTCTCATTTTGAATGAGTTCATTGACTAAATAAATTATTAGAAAGCAAGTGCAAACTGCTGCACTACTTTGTCATGCTAAATCTATTACTAGAGAGTCTTAATAAGGCTGAAGAAGAGGCAGCAGCATTTGAGATATTATAAACCAGTCTAGCACCAAGCAACTCCAAAGTCTAGTTCCCTATTTGCCCTTTGGTGGATGCCCTTTGGGGAGTGAAAAAAGGAAAGAAATAAAACCACTGTATACTGCAAAGCCATAAATGCCTGACTCCCTGGATAAAGAAAAAACTTACTTCATTTCCCGAAGCTACAAATGGTTGACATGCGAGTTAATTTCAAAACCAAGGACAACACTCTACCAGTTACAGTGTTTATGGGAAGAGGACCCTACAACATACTGGTACTGTATATTACCAGTATCCTTTTGCAAGCAGTCACTGTAAACAGTACATTTTCTTATTGTTCCTGCCAACAGTGCAGTAACATACATGTTCAGTTCAGCCCTGCACTTCAGGACTATTTTTAAGTGCCCTCAAAACAAAAGCCACTTCTACAGCTCTTGTTATCTATGCTAATGAATTCTCCTCATCGCCCTCAAAACACACACGTGGTGAACAGTTACTCCAAAAGAAGAGCTTCATTTACATACCTCACCCAAAGGGATCCAGAAATTAGACTTTTTGCAGTGCTTCAAATGCATAGCAAACTGAAGTTGGAAGTTTTCCCAGACTGAAATGTGCATCTAATCTATCTTTCTGCAGCACTTGCAGATGTTAGCTGACCTAATTTTCCTCTTTCTAAAATCAGTGAAAACTACTTACTGGGGATTACCAAAGCCAACATTAAAAGTCTTGACAAAGTACTAGGTGTACAACCACCTAAACTTCACTCTCAGCCAGATTCAGTTACCAGCCCCTGTAAGCATAAGACAGACATTGTAAAAAAAGTAAATTCTTAAGTGTCTTCAATCTTGCATCTTTTCCTTCTGGAAGCAATTCAGATTTTGTAAATTAATTGCATATTCTAATTCTGAGATGCTTGCATTTTCAATATATTAAAAGTGTATCAAACTGAAATGGCAATGAAGAAAAAGTAAGATCTTAGTTTTATGACTGCTTAATTACTGTTTTAGAATTCTGGAGAGTCTTACATACCGAATTAGAAAGAATTTAGTTTTTATACTAAATTTCTTGGCCTACCAAAGTGAAAACTGATGTTCATGACTGCTAGGCAGGTACTTCTACAACTTCAAAATAGTCATTAGGCAGAATCACATAGCCTTTTCCTGCCAATATATCTTTTTCTTTCTGAAACTGAACAATTTCTCTCAGTTTCTCAATTTGTCTTTCCTGACGCCGGCACCGCTGTTGCGCTGTTTTGAGCTTCTTCCGCAGTTTTTCAACTTGCTCCTCCAGCTGTTGAATTCTTTTTCGCTGATGAACTGTATCCTCTACAGTATAGTTATGATCGCAAAAAACAGCAAGATTGCTGGGGGTCTGGAGAGGGGGCATCAATAATCCAATACTTGGGTCTACAAATCTGGCATCTATTTGAGACAAATGAAAAGAAGGAGTTGATGGAGATTGTGGTAGCACTGGAGCTGCTGGTGGTGGTGGTGGTGGAGGCGGTGGCGGCGGTGGCAGTGGAGGAGGAGGCAGTGGATCCTCTGGCTGCTCTGCAAATTCTTCAGACTAGAAAGAACAAGAGAAAGAGGTACATTTTCATGTTAACATTGTTTAGAACACAACTCCCTTATTACAGTCCCAGAATAACCTAAACAACCAGGATTTAAATTAATAAAATAAATTTCAAAGACAAGATTTTCAAAACTGGCAAACATTTCTGGGCCTGCTTTGTCTGGCTTCTCAACTGGACATATTTTTAAGCAGCTTCATTTTAAGGGCTCTTTGAAACTCAAGCCCTTGATGTCTAAATACTTTTTTTTTGAAGATTAGATTTTTGAAATCTATATCATTACTAAGAAGCAAGAATACAGACTGCAGTTCCATAAAACGGAGCTCAGATGACCTAGTAACTCATTGCTGCCATCCCATTTCCCTTTGCCCCTCCTTCTTTCTGCTGCATCATACCACTACATAATTGAACCTACCAGCTAACTTAATCAAAAACATATCAGAAGCGGACAATCTTCTGCTGAGGCAGAATAAGGGTCAACTACTGAGTGGGCTGATAGGCTGGTAGAGCAGAGAGATAAACACAGTAAGTAAGTAAGACCAGTCTTCTCAACAACTTGAAGGTAGTCTGTTACTGGTTTTGGGCTGCAGCATAAGGGTTTGGTTAAGAGACATCATGAACCAAAATAAACAGCTCTTCAACAGCAAAGCAGCCCTCTCATCCTTGGTATTTACTCTTTGCTCAAAAATAATTGCTGAAATGACAGAAAGCTATTTGATCTCCCACAATCACTGCATAAATTTTTTGTCCTTTATTAAATCTCAAAGCAGTGCAACAAAAGGTATGACATATATCTGCCCTGGTATGTGGAAAAAGTGAGAATCACAGATTTATAGAATGGTTTAGGTTGGAAGGGACCCTAAAGATAATCCAGTGTCAACACCCTTCCAGCATGGGCAGGGACACCTTTCACTAGACCAGGTTGCTCAGAGCCCCATCCAATCCTTTAACACTTCTGGGGATGGAACATTCACAGTTTCTCTGGGCAATTTGGTCCAGTGCCTCACTTCCCTAACAGTGGAGAATTTTTACCTAATATCTAATCTAAACCTGCCCTCTTGCAGTTTAAGGCCATTCCCCCTTGGCCTGTCACTACTTGCCCTTATAAAAAAAGTCCCTTTCCAGCCTTCTTGTAGGCCCCCTTTAGATACTGGGAAGTTGCTATGAGGTCTCCACACCACCTTCTCTTCTCCAGGCTGAACATCCCCAATTTTTTCAGCCTGTGTCTCTAAGAGGGCTGCCCCATCCCTCTGGTTCTCTTCCTGGCCTTCTCTGGACTCACTCCAACAGGTCCATGTCCTTCCTGTGCTGGGACCCTGGGGCTGGATGCAGGGTTCCAGGTGGGCTCTCACCAGAGCAGAGTAGAGGGGACCTCCTCCCTCTCCTGCTGCCCACGCTGCTTTGGGTGCAGCCCAGGCTTTCCAGGCTGTGAGCTCACACTGCCAGGTCACATTAAGAAACAGAACTGCACAACTGGCAGATGGAATGGACAGGGGAGAAGCAGAGTTCTCCATTTTGGCAGCAGCAAAATATCAATTGGCTCAACTCCACTGCAGGGTTTTTTTGCAGATAAAACTGCAGGTTTTATCACATTGCTCTTGGTAGGTCCACTTGTACAGGTCAGGACAACACAGATCCCAGGCTATCTGAGTATAGACCACAGCAGAGAATCAGATTCTTTCTTCCCCAAAGGAATTCAGTATAATTCAGAAATGCTTCTGTGCACATGTTGATTGAAAAAACACTGTTGAAACCAAAGATTTTGCATATTGCCTGTTAAAAAGAAAGCTTAAAACATTCTCAGTAAAAGAGGCACTGAAACCATTTTCTACCTACCCACCTGTTGCCAACACTATTAGTACAAAGAAACATGTAAGGAACGGGAAAGTGTTGATTTTAAGAACTGCCAACAGTCCTCACCATCAAAATATCAAGCTCATTAGATTTGAAGGTCATATCATTAACTTCCTTGATTTAACATGCAAGCAAGATAGTACTAGATGTGTGGGTGTGTACTTGTCCCTCATATAAACTACAACACTTGGCAGACAGTAACTGAAAAGGCAGTTTGGTGATTGGTATTGAAGGAAAGTGGTGATTGGCATTAAAGGGAAGTTTAATATGCACTCAAATATAACTGATCACATGAAAGTACCAAATCAGCCAACTACCAGTCTTATTGCTCAGTTATAAAAAACTGCTGCTGTTAGACTACTTAATTCACATATGAATTTTCTAGAGCTTGACCCTATCAGCTGTCACTATCAAGTTTTTCTCCAAAGAAACCCTACAAGGCAGAGCCAGCAAACAGAAACTCACTCTTGCAAGAAACAAAAGCAAAAATCAGATCGCTGCTGGACTGCTGAATTCACAGAGTCCTCTATTTGAAGCAGTAGAGCATACGCTACCTCTATATCCAAATTATTATTGTCACAACATATCACAGAGAACAGATCTTTGGTATCTCTATGACATCATCAGTGATTACTTCTTACAGCCAGTAAATATTTCTCCTAAGACATAAGTAAAGAAAAAGAATAACAATAACAAAAAATAAAAGAATAACCAAATAACATAGTGCGAAAGATAAAAACCTGTATTTCAAAATCAGTGTGGATTAAACTCAAAAACAACCACTACTATTCTTTGTTATTACATTGTTACTTGAAGATATGTGGCAGTTTATTCAAAAGTGCCATGAGACAAATAAGAATAGAACTAAATTCTTCAGAATTAAAAGGCACTCACTCTTCTGTGTTTTTGTAGATCCAGGTATGACAGCGAAATTGGGAACGTGGCTCACTACTAATCCTGCTGCACCAAGAGTACTTTTGCAGACTACCCTATACACCCATTCAGCTTTCAGACTGTAAAAAAATTTGCAAGTATTTTACACACAACAAAGAAAATGTGTATTGCACAGATAAGCAAGGAAGTGTAATCAAACAAAAACCACAGCCATATTTCCCTGTAAATTGTCTATCTCCTTACATTCTGTTTATAGTCTTTTATCTGTTATTAGCTGCTTCTCATTTTTCAAATGTGTTGCCTTTTTATTTGTGCATCACTCCAATATTATATATAAAGAAAAAAACTGAACAAGAAAAAACTGAGTTTTCCTCTGTGTGCTTCATCCCATTACACTCTTTTGCTCCCCAGACCTACTCTGCCTACCACTGTTCCTTTACCACTTTCTCTACGGCAGTAAGAGATTAAATATTTTGTAACCTTTAATGGAGTTAAAAATCAATCTTTTCCATTCTTGTCTTGAAGTTATTACATCAAGAAGTAAGAACTTAAAAGTGACTTGCATCTCATGGTAAATTGCTCCAGGGGCACAGCAATGGGAAGAATACCTCACACAGAAGACTCTACCATCAGAAGTAAGGGACCAGTCTGGCTTTTCAACACAAGTTTAAGGCAAGACAGAGGCACTCTCAGGACAGACAGATAACAGGTGTAGGTAAAGTTCTGCCACTCACTTGAACTCTGCAAAACCAGAGGGCAGAGCCCACTTAAGAGGACACCTATATTTTCACAGTTAACATCCACCATGTCTTCAATGCTAGCAGTAGCCATCAGTCATGGGAAGAGAATAGTGCCATTTGCAAGCATTAATGAAGCCTCTCTCAGACTCCAAATATGTAGAAAAGGCTGTGGAACAGTTTAACTAAAGGGCAATATCTTCTTACTTTGCTGCCATTCCATTTAATTCAGCACATGGATGCTGAATTAAACGGATGCATGAGCAGGTCAGAGCCAGTGTCCACCTGTAATGCGGTCTGCACTCCAAAGCTTCAGAGAGCCTCACAGAAAACAAGAACAACTGTTGGAGGTGTTTCATTTACCACAGCCCTCCTGGCCACCCCAGGTGCACAGGCTCAGCATCCTGCCAGCCTTCATCCTTCCCAGCCTGTATCCTCAGCCCTGCCACGCTGCAACCAGTGACACGCACGAAACGCTCCAGCACCTGCAGCCGCGGGTGCTTTGGCTTTACCTTTTCACCGGGTTCAGTGTAACAAAATATTGTGGGCACAGCATTGTCTTTTAGGAGCTTGTTATTGCATTCCCTCTTAAAGCAATCGGGAGTAAAGTGTTCTGAGCAAATGCTGCTGTACTTGGTCGGCTTGAAGTTTTTCCTCTTAACTGCAGCTTCCCACTTCTTGCAAAGATCGGGTCTTGTAAGAGGAAACCTGCAAGTAAGAGGCACTTTCAGCTTTTCTGGAAAGTTTTATAACGCGAGGGTTGTCCGGAGCCAAAACCCTCCTGTCCCTCAAGGTGGTTGGGGGGGAGGGGGCGGTCCTCAGCCCGCTCTCGCTCTGGAACAGGCGGCTCAGAGGGTCCCGTCCCTCCGTTTCCCCAGGGAGACGCCGGGAGGGGCGGGCGAGACTCCCCACCCTCAGCGGCCGCGAACAGACACCCCATGTATCCGTCCCTCCGTCTGTCCGTCTGTCGGTGCCCGCCCACCGC
>VZTR01001689.1:66352-78462 GCA_013400775.1 Chaetops frenatus | reverse complement strand
GAAATTTTATGAATATCCAATGTAAGCCTCCCTTGGAGCAAACTGAGTGCTTCTTTTCTTGTCCTATTACTTGTTTCTTGGGAAAAGAGACTGATTCCACTCCTTTCAGTTAGTTCCAGGAAGTGACTCCTTTCCCCCAGGCTAAATGCCCTAGCTTCCTGAGCTGCTCTTCATCAGACTTGTACCCCTGACTCTTCACCAGCTCTGTTGACCTTGTCGGGACAGACTCCAGCCTCTCCATGTCTTTCTTGTAGTGAAGGATCCAAAACTGAACAGAATCACAGAATCATAGAATCACAGAATCACAGATTCAGCTAGGTTGGAAAAGACTATTAAGATCATCAAGTCCAATTTATGACCTAGCACCACCTCATCAATTAAACCATGGCATTGAGTGCCATGTCCAGTCTTTTTTTAAACACCTCCAGGGACAGCAACTCCACCACCACCTTGGTCAACCCATTCTAATGCCCAATCACTCTTTCTGTAAGATTTTTTTTCCTAATGTCTAACCTAAACTTCCCCTGGCACAGCTTAAGACTATGTCTTATCACTCTGTCAGCAGTTGTCTGGGAGAAGAGGCTGACGTCCACTTGGCTACAGCCTCCTTTCAGGGAGTCTAAGAGAGTGATAAGATCTGAGCCTCCTTTTCTCCAGGCTAAACAACCCCAGCTCCCTCAGCTGCACCTCATAGGGCTTGTGTTTCAGACCCTTCACGAGCCTTGTTGTTCTTCTCTGGATGCATTCAAGCATCTCAACATCCTTTCTAAATTGAGGGACCCAGAACTGGACACAGTAGTTAAGGTGCAACCCCAGGGAGACAATTGCTTCCCTGGTCCTGCTGATCCAAGCAAACTTTCTTGGCCACCTGGGCACTTGCTGGCTCATGTTCAGCTTTCTGTTGACCAGCACCCCCAGGTCCTTTTCTGCTGGGCAGCTTTCCAGCTGCTCTGTCCCCAAAGTACTGCTGTATGGGGTTGTTGGGTGCCAAGGGCAGGAGCCTGCCACGTGTCTGGTTGAGTCTCATNGAGCCTCATACAAAACTGACCTTTGATCCAGCCTGTCCAGATCTCTCTGCAGAGCTTTCCTACCCTCAAGCAAACCAACACTCTTACTCAACTTAGTGTCACCTGCAAACTTGATGAAGGTGCACTAAATTCCTTTGTGCAGACCATCAATAAAGATATTAAACATGGCTGGCCAAATACTGAGCTCTGGCAAACACTAAGTGAATATGGTTTGATTCACCAACACTGTTTTGGCCTCACTATCCAGCCAGTTCTTAACACAGTGAAGACTGTATATGTCCAAGCCATGGGCTGCTAGCTTCCCCAGGAAAATGCTGTGTGAAACAGTGTAAAAAGCTTTACTGAAGTCTGAGTAGACAACATTCACAGCCTTTTCCTCATTCACTAAGCAGGTCAGCTTACAATAGAAAGAGATCAGGTTGGTCAAGCAGGACCTGCCTTTGATAAACCTACACTGGCTAAGCCTGATCCCCTGGTATCCTGTACATTTCATGTGATGGCACTCCAGATGATCTGCTCCATGACCTTCTCTGGCACTGAGGTCAGACTGACCAGCCTGTAATTCCCTGGATCCTACTTCTGGTTGTTCTTGTAGATGGATGTCAAATTTGCTACACTCCAATCAACTGTGACTTCCCCAGTTATCCAGGACTGCTGGTAAAAAATTGAAAGTGCTTGTTGAGCTCTTCTATGAGCTACCTCAATATCCTCAGGTGGATCACATTCAGCCCCAGTTTTATGTATGTCTAAGGGGTGTAACAAGTCCCCTTGGATTATGAGGGCTTCATTTTGCTCATATAATCTTGCCCATTTGCACATGTTTACTTTATCTAGCTTTAGAAACAGAGCTTTTACCTCACTCATAATTTGTCAATTTGTGGATAAAATTGAAACCCACATCACAAAAAGGTCTGCTACAAATCAAAAGTCTGTAATGTATTGAGAAAATTAATAAAAAAAATTGAGATTTACATGTTTTTCCTGTCTCCTGGAGTCCTGGCTGCATCTTGTTGCTTGTAGCTACAGTTTCTGTGGTTTCTCTTCGCTACCCAAATACTTACTTATGCTAGTGAGAAACAGCCACTAGTTGGTGAGGATAGCAATTGTTCTAGGAAGACAGAGCATTATTTACTCCAGATTTGCCATCTGGAGTGTCTGGAGAGAACCAAATAAGCTAACAGTTTGTCAAGAACATACAGAAAAACAAAAAAGAAATGTCCAAAAGAAAGCAAAAGGGAAAGAACGGGCAGGACAAAATTTGCTGCTGCGGAGCCTCATAAGCCTGATGGTTTGGTTTTTTTTGTTGAAGTTCTACCCTGTAAGAAAATTTAATGTAATAGCTCTGAAAAGTAGTGCAATTTATAAGCTACCCATGCTGCACAAGCCAGTCCTGTGACAGCCTAATAGACACCACTGTTAAGGGGATTACTTAGTCTAGTAAAATATGATATATATAAGAATAATGGAACTTAGATTGGGCTATATCATATGTTATTATTCCACTTCATATTGTAAATAATACACATCTTCCAGTGTTTTCTTACCCTTCACATGTTAGTGGTCTTTTTTCAGCCATCCAATCTATGCATATTCAACTATTCCATTATTTCCTCCTAAATGATACCATCACTTCCCTGACTGTTTTTAATCCTCTTTTCTGAAATCTCTTGAGTATTTTTCTGGCAACTAAGTGCCTTACATTTAATGCAGCATTTGGAATATACTTACACTGCAGTCAAACAGAAAAGAAAATTCTCTGTGGCAAGATACCTCTAAGAATTTTCTGCCAAATTGTGTTAGCTATTTTTGCTACAATATCACGTTGCATTTCCAATATTAGCTTGCTGTAACTGTGACCACAACATTTCTGGATTCATTATTTTTTCCTAGATTTATGAGGAGTTAATTTTGCAAAGACCCACATGATAGCCAGCATAGAGTATAGAAGTGTTGCACTCCATTACAACAGGTTTTATGGTGGGCAAGAAGTGCAGGCAGTGCCTCACTGAGTGGAAATTAATTTCTTTCTTACATTTTTTAACTGTTCAGGAATAATGGAGCACTTCTTTCTGTTTTCAGAGAATCATAGGCTCGTATAATTTTTATGGTTGGAAGGGATCTTAAAGATCATTCAACTACCTTCCTATAGGCAGGGACACCTTCCTCTAGACCAGATTATTCAGAACCCCTTCCAGCCTGGTCTTGAACACCTCCAGAGATGGGACATCCTTAAACAGACAGTCAGGAAGAGAATAAATTTCATATGTCAAATCCTAACTGGGCCTTTTCTTGATGAATACATTCCTGTTCCTGGATGATGTAGTCACTCAGCAGACAAAGCATCAAAAATCAGTTTCTAAAGAGAATTTCCCCTGCCCTCCCTTGCAGATAAATAAATTCTTCCATGTTTCAAAACCATAAATGAATATTCAAAATATCCATGCCTTATCCTGGAAAAAAACTAGGTCTAGAAATAAATTTTCATAGACTTAACTTTGTCCGTGTGAGGTCCTTGCCAATCTCTGACAGCATTTTTTACAATTTGAGTAATATGATGAATGAAAAACTGGCATTATTGATCACTGAGGCTATTGCAGGTTGAGGCAATAAAAGGACTTGAGTGAAGAGGATGAATGAATTAGATGTACTGAAGGCTTTAGCTGATTCTCCCCACTTATCCACTGCTTCTGCAATTCTCTCTTTATCCCACATTGGTAGTGGAAAATGCACAGTTCTGACGGCTCTGGAGTGCCTTAGCTTTTCCCCAAACCCTCTAACACCTGAAAAATATGTGTATTTTCTCTGTACTTTATGGGCCTCTCTTTAGTTACATCACTGTACCTCTAAGATTCAATTAGCACCTTTAGCACAAATATTCTTCTGCCAAGGCTCCAAGGGAAGTATCCTAGCACTGCATTCATGCTGTTTTTCAAGTGTGATCCTGGCTGTGCAATCTTGTCTTTGCAAAACAAATGTAACATTATTTAATGGATTGTTCTGTTCTCAATAAAGTATCTGTCCTTTCATTTGCCTTTACTAATAAATTAGGTCTGTCCACAGATGAGGAGACAGTCAATTGTCAGATGTTAAATACTTAGCCCAAGGACATTGCATGTGTGAAAATGAAGCTGACTTGGCAAGCTGCTCACACAAATCCTAATTCTGTAGTTGCTCATCTCTTTTGGTTAACATTCACACTGCTGCTGTTTTATATACTCAGTGACAACTTCTGTCTTCATTTTTCAATTGGAATCCAAGTGCACCCCAGCCTATTTGGGTGACAAACTGGAAGTACTTTGAAAATTTAATCTGTTGTAAGTCTTCATGCCTTTCGAGGCACAAAATAATTAATGTATTGGTTTTTATTCTCCCTTGTATCCAGTTTTGCTGCAAATAAAAAAAAAAAAAAAATTAGAGGCATCACATCTGCAAAACAGATTTTAATCAAGCAGTGATTTGTAGATGCATGTAAGCAGTGTCAGGTAGAAGAGGGATTCACAGCATTCATCCTGTTCTGCATATGGAAGCACGACACGAACATCAGCTTCATATGCTGATCCACAGTGGGCAAAGATTGCTGCACACAGCTGCTCTTCTGTGAAATGTTTGCACTTCCAGTGTGCTCCCTGGTTGTCTTTATTCTGATTCTAGGATAATATCATTCAGCCCTTTCTGGAACACTTTTGAGTGGAAGCTGGGGAAAAACAAGCTACACCGTCACAAACATAGTGAAGTTTGTCAACTTTATCAACTGTTTATCAACAAGTCTTGGCAGGCTTCTCCACATTTTTCTTTTCTTTGTTTGTTTGTTTGGTTGGTTGGTTTTGCTTTTCTTTTTGCTTTTGTTTTTTAATTGGAAGAGACACTTCAAAGCTTGAGGCATACCTTAGTATATGTATATATACTAAAACCTCATAGTCTCTCAAATGACTTTTAGCTCTTCTGGACCACATACCCCATCTCCAGTCCACAAGGGGAAGTTCTTTTAGGTCCTGAAATTTCTTTTTTGTGATATATCAGAATCAAATTCCTATAAAATTTTCTTTCATAGGTGGTAAAATTACAGTGTGATGTGCATGTCTGCATTACCACGTTCTGGTAAAACTCTAATTTTTAAAAGACTTAATAGGAGTTTTAGCACTTATTTCAATACAGCATGATTTTGTCTTAAATTTCATCCCTTGAATTAACAAATTCACTTTCTCAAGCACTTCTTTAATCTTTCTTACTGTGTTATATTGTAAGAGCAGTGGGAAAGAGAGGAGATACATGAGCAGTATTTCTGAGAAAACACAGATTTACTTGTGATTTTTAAAATGGTAAATGAAATAACACTTTTTTACTCATGCTCCTTAATCCTGTTTCCAGGTAGTAACATGAGCCATAGTAAGAGAAGACTTATTAATGAAGGATTATATTTACATATATCTAATATTCTTATATTTTATTTTTTGGTTTCATCTGTGCTTTATAGAATTTGCATTAGTAAAGGACTTAAGAATAAGCTTAATATTAAACCTGAGCTTAACTACTTCATTATTCCACACAACATGTAAGCTTATGATTAACACTGGCTGAAGTCAATGACAGCTTAGAATAAGCATGCTTTTTTCTGAACTGCAGCTTACCTCACAAAACCTGGATTTTGGAAAATTTTACATAAAACCTCTTTGTTGATATTTCTCAGCTTTTGTTTAGGATTCAAGCTCATCCTCTGCATTAAAGGGCAGAAGTATACCTCGTAGCCCTTTAGCCTTTATAGTTATTCCCAAGTTTAGTACTCTCTGTGAATTAATTAATTTGCTGGTTTTTCCCTCTGCAAAGTCATTAATGGGGAATAGAACATAACCTGACCTCCTAAGGCAGTAAAGAAGTAGTCATTTCCTCCTAAGTCACTATTTTCAGCTCACTCACTTCCCTTTGTTTACTATCTTCCATCAGTGGTTATTTCACATGATAACATTCATATTCAAGCCAATTTAAATTAATTTTGAGAAAAGAGCTTTTATAGAATGTAATATCAAATGTTTTCCTTAATTAATTGAAAATTCCTATCATATTATGCTTTTCTTTCAGCCACTAATTTTTTAATTCTTTCAAAGAAGCAATCCAGTTTATCTGGCAAATCTCTATTAAATTATTTTTCTGCTTAGCTCTAAAAATATCAGGATGAATGCCAAAGCTCTTTTTCACAAACATTTTTCCACCTCTAGAGCAGAATCTGTATATGTTATGTAGGTAGTGAAGGTAGCAAAATAATAAAATCAATCACAGGTGTACAGGGGTTTGATATTATAAGAAATTATTTACCAAAAAAAGAAAACAATCAAAAAATATATGGATAGCCTAATAATCAGGACTTTATAAATTGTTTCTGGAGGTATTCTCTCCTAAAAGCTTTTCTCCTGATGTCTGGTAAATGCTGATGTCATGGTTCTGCACCATAACTGTTTCTCTGTAATGTTTATGTTAAAAGTTCTTTTCTTCCTTATGAAAATGTAATAAGAGAAAATACGTGTTTTCTCTAGGACGCAATGATCTAAAAGTAAAAATTATCATGGAGTTATAAATGTCTAGTGTATATTGCTGTTGTGAACATTTAGACATTTGTTTTTGTGAAAACGAAGTCAATATGGATGCACGTATAAATAGCATCCTTATAGACTTTAGATATTTGCAGTGCCAAAGCAATTGAACTGCAGCAACCTGAGCTTGTTAGTGCCCATAGAAGAGGTTTGGAGATGCCTCAAAATAATCTCACTGCCAGAATTGCACCAGCCAGTGCTGTGAGGGCACAAACTTGTATAGGCATGACCACAGAGAGTGAAGTTGTATCCATGGATCTTGAGGAATCGATATACTTTCAAAACATACCACCCAGTTGTTAGGGAAGAACATAAATGTATTGGCACAGTGCCATAACCTCCCGCAGCTGCTCTGTGGTTGCAGCAGGTCACATCAAGGAAAGCCAAAGAAAGCAGACTACAATGCTTGAACTGGTAACAAAAACCTCACTTATATCACATTTTGTAAGGCTCAGAATAGGAAATGTAGCCTTTCACTTCTTGATCCTCAAGGGCAATAAAATTAGAAAACAAGCAAACAAACAAAACAAAACAAAAAACCCAAACACAAACAAACAAAACCCAAAGAAACAAACCATAAACTTGTATATTCAGATTTAAAAACTTACTACTTATCACCTGATACCTGTTTTGAAATAAATTTGATTCCTTAGAAGAGGTGTAGTGCAGTAGATATAGCAATGGGAATATTTCCAAAATTAAAAGAGAGTTTTTACGTTTTACAGTGATGTCTTTCATAGATTACTAGTGATGCAACTGAATCCCAACCTCATCATTTTGAAATTAACTAACATTTGGGGCCTAAATTGAATGGTACTCAGAGGATCTATACATAGGGCTATACTGTTCTGCTATTACTCATAGTTCCCTGCAAGAATTTTGTATGAAACTGAAATCATAAACAAGAAGATAAAAACCAAGGAAAGAAAAATGCTTTTTATTTCTCATTGTTCTCTGTGTCTTGGCAGTGACATAATCTAAGATCAGTTAGTGACAATGGAGAGGCTTCATTCCTATGCCGTGTTTTGGGGGAAATTTTGTTTATGGTAAAGATGCTTTTACTGAATTCAGCTCTACATTTATAGCTCCACATCATCATCATCATCATACTGCTAATGTCTCTCATCATTTCTGAGCAATACAGTCACATAATCCCTCTTCTATTATTTGGCTTCCTAGATATCCAATGTTGGTATTTGGCCATACCTTATCAGATATCCATTCAAGATAAGTAGGAAGGGAAACAAAAAAATATTTCTAAAGAAAACAAAGACAATATTAATTTAAGAATTGAGATCATTGCAAAGCTTTCTTTCAATGAACTGTTTACCATTTGGACTGGAAACTGGTTGAGACACTTTGAGAAGAGCACTTATCACACTAATGAATTCCCTTTGTTGTAACAACAGAAAGGAGCCTTTAATCACACCTAATTGACATATGGCATAGCAGGATACAAGTATTCTTTCATCAGTAACTTAAACTTCATTAAGACTTTAGACATAAGAAGGTACAATAATCACAGTAAGATAAAAGGTGTAATAAGGCTATTGAACACAAGTGGCCTCATGGACAGTGATTAGATTTAAGAGCCATCAAATGAAAGCTCTGCCTACCTTTAGGCTGTCCAAATGAAACTGACAATTCTAAGAGGGGAAAAAGAGAATAATTTATCTACATGAAAGCTACACTAATGTTCTCTTAAATCTTGGATGAACGACAGCTCTTCAGGACTTAACTTCTAAAACTGCATTGACTTCCATACCTGTCCAGACAACTACAAAAACTTGTCTTGTATTCAAGTCACGTTAATCTTTGATGATTAAGATCCATACCCTCCTGCATAGCACTGCAGATGTGGAAAGAAGTTCAAGAAAACTTCTAGTTCAGAACACCTGAGCTAAGATAGGTCAGAGTATAAGCAGATGTTTATAAGAGATTGCTGATTTTAATGCCTCACTGAAATATTACTTTGAAGGAGATACCAGAACCAGGTGCTATATAGCTTTTTCATTCTGTTATTCTTAGAGACACTTTTCCTATGTCAAATCCAGATTTTTCAAGAAAATTTATTTCTCTTCACTGCATTCCCAATTGAAACAAAAGTTACAAGACTTTGGTCTTATCTGCCCCTCTAAACTTTCTCACTCCATCATGGTCAGTGTGTTCTTCACTGCTGAGATATTAATGAATTAATTACAATTATGTTAAGGAGAGACCCCAGGGATCATCAGCTATTCCCAGGCTCTTCAGTTCTCATAAGGAAAAAGATACTACTACTTGAATTTTTCAGTCAGCCGGGATTTCTTGTACATCAGTGTTTCCCAGACTTACAGATAAAAACCCTCTTCTGTGCCTATCCACTGTCTGAGATCTTTCACATAGCATCAGGGAACAGGGAAAAACTAACTCACTTCAGTCTTTGGCATGGGTTTAGATCTCCCAGAGCTGAGGAACAAAATAAGGCAGGAAGATTTGGCTGATGGCACATTAATAAACCAAATTGCTGCCAACAAGTGTAAGCATAAGTCATACTTTGTCCTTTTTATTTTGGTTTATATTTTAGTTTTGTCATAATAATTTCATTTTATTTTTAACAATTTAATTAATATCAGCAATAACTTTTACAGCCATTTATTATTCTAATGGAGATTGAGAACTGCACTTTGACAAAAACATATTTTGTATATCACACCACTTTAACAGAATGGTGTATGCTTTTTTTACTCCAAATATTGAATCCAGTTGGTAAACCGCCTTGACAAAAGAAGGAATTAGGACTTTTTTCTATCACGTCCTTTCATTCTTTATGTCTTCATACATTGATTGTTTAAGAATATAGTATAGAGTATCTTCTGGGATGTTGCATTTAATCTGACTAGTCTATAAATCTTTACTTTTTTTCATTTTGATGAGTTTACAACCATCCTAAAGTCAAATAAGATTGAGGCTTAAAATATTGTAGTGGTTTCAGTTTACTTCCTCACACAGCAGCCCCAATTTAATGTAGTGGTTGAGCACTTTGGCCTAGCACTAGTGCGCCCACTAAATTTATTTACTCATTTTCTGCTGTGAGATAAGGATTAGGAGAAATGCAAAGCAGGCTCAAAAACTTACAGGTGTAAAGAAAGGTTTATTAACAGAACTAAAAGGAAAATAATAAGAATTAGAATAAACCTTCTCTTCTCCCCCCACCTCATTTCTCTTTTTTCCACCAACAACATAAGAGACAAAACCTGAGACTTTCAGTCAGTTTATCCCTGAGATTTTCAGTCAGTTTATCAACTCTAAAACAGGCTTCCTTCAGTTCAGTTAGGGAGAGGAGTCTCTCCTGCCATGCTATGGAGACTTTTCCACAAGAACATAGTTCTTTCGTGGTTTTATATCACAGCAAATCAGCAGCCAGGAAAGGAAATCTGTTCACAATACTTCCCTTGACACACAGTTCTTCCAGCTACTGCTTTCAAGGGCTCATCTCTGTGTTATGGGGTACTATTTTAAGGATGAGCTGTTCTAGTAGAAAAGCAAAGGATCTTCTCTTTTCTCTCGAGATCTCTAGAAGCAAGGTTTCTCCTATCCCTGGAGCAAGGGTTTTCTTCTGTTTCTGGGAGTAAAAATGCTCTTTTATTTGTTCCTTGGTCAAGGATTCTCATCTCTCCCATCTTTGTGGTATGATTCCCCATTACCACAGTTACTTCAACCTTTACTTGCTTCAGCTCAAGTACCTTTGCTCAGGCTGCAGTTGGAATGTTGCATTCCCCCAGTTGCATATATGAGTTACAAGGAATAGTCTAATACATCACCATGGACTTACAAAAGAATTTCAACTTAAAGCATCTTCTCTTTCTCTTCCCTCTGGGTTTTTGGCCCCTTCTTCACTGAGCTGGTAGGACCCAACCAAGTGGGCCTGGCCCGGCCTGGGTCCAGCCAACCCCGCCAGGCTGCGTGGGCCTCCTGTTACCTGCTCAGAAGCCAGAAGCAAGAGAGAGATTCCCAGGCTTCTCCTTTCTTAAAATGTGAATCACAGAAGCATATTCAGCTTTTAAAGTGGCTAAACAGAGTGTCTACCTTAGAGCTAGCCAGCTAATTCGTTCTCTCATACCTGCAGGAAGCAGTCAGAATCCTTGAATGTAAAAAATTTATTTTTCAACCCACAACAAATATGTAGCCCTGAAAATTCAAGGCAAAAATTAGCTAAATAATACCGCCCCAGTAGCCATCCCACTGCTCCTGCTCACTCAAGCTGAAGGAGATAGAAGTGTTGAGGATGGAGTGCCGTTGAGCCTGGAAAAAGGGATGGCAGAAAGGTCTAAGACAACATTTTTTATTTCTTTGTTTTAGTTGTCAATAAATTGACTTTCCTTAAATCTGTTTTGCCTTTACCCATCTTTAAAAGCTCTACACAGGAGATTTTTCATCCTCTTTTCTCACCTGTCATGTCATAGGGAAGGATGAGAGCATCTGGATCAGTAATTGGCATCTAGCCAAGGTCAACCCATCACAAAGTAGCATATTAACTTCATGCATTAACTAATATGGGCCCCCTGATCTACTGGAAATTAAGTGTCAAATGCTGATTAGCTTTTATGAACCCATATTTTCATCCAAAAAGTTAGAATACTGCATTAAAATTTCACTTAGGGGAAAAAAGATAAAGCCCTCATCAGATAACATTTTTTGAAATTTGGGTATACAGTTTCATGAATGAATAAGCCATTTGTATTACTGAATTGTTTCAACTATTTAAAATCATAAAACTATCCCAGAGAACTATGTAATCTTGCAAATAATTTAAATTTCTAGAGTAAAGAAGACTAGCAATACTCTATGGACTGCCTGAAATTTAAGATCTATTCATATGTGCTTTCTCCAACCCCTTCTAATCTGGTTCACCTGTAGTGAAAGAAAAGAGAGTGATTTGTAGTTGAATTTTACATTATACTCCATTATATTCTGAAGGAACCTTTCTCTAGTGATGACATAGAAATTCATCAGCTAGTGTTAACTTCGTGTGCATCATCCTTGCTAGGTATCTGAAAAAATACATCTTATTGAGAGGGGAAGAGACAAAGAATTTTTAAAGAGTCAGTTGTACCAAAACATTAATTATGTGATTTATATAAGCATTTACAGCTGAGAATTTTTAAGCTAATAAGCTACTCACTTCTGTCATGTTTAAGAAGAAAGATGGCAAACAAACCTCTAAAGTCAGTAGACTGCAAAGAACTTGTAACTTTTCTTGTACTATTTCATGAGCTTTCTGATCATCAAAACATTGTTTAAGCCAGATGAATTTTTAGCTGTGCTTCTTTAGGTCAAATTTGGGAGGAAACCTCCAAAAGGGGTCCCTCTGGAAAGGCAGAGCCAAGCCACCCCTTCCCCACCTGGGTCGGGAAATAAATTTCCTTGGAGAAAAGTGGAAAAAACTATTTATTTAATAAAACAAAGCACCCACAAGCATAAAGAAGGAACACTCTACACAATAAAACCCTCTTGC
>VZTR01001689.1:0-20634 GCA_013400775.1 Chaetops frenatus | reverse complement strand
GGTGACATGAACTCCACGAGAGACTTGTGTTTCTTGTGGAAAAATCTCCATAGTAAAACAAGAGAGACTCTTCTTCCAATTGAACTGATGAAAGCCTATTTTAAGAGTGGTAAATTGACCAAAGATTTTCTAAGCTTGTTTCTCTGTGTTGTTGATGAGAAAGATGGTGGTAAAGGAAGATAAATGAGGTGGGAGAAAGGAACCATCTTGGGTGGGGGGCTGGGGAAGAAGAAGAAACCACCTGGGGGTTGATTTTGATTTTGTTGTTTTTTGTTAATAAACTATTTTTATCTTTGAAGTTTAGGCCTGTTTTGCATTTCTCTTAATTCTTATTCTCATGAAACCACTACACTACACTCTCGCCTGGTGTGAGCAGGCGAGCAGGTGAATGTGAAACCGCTACATTAAATGGTGTTTCTGCCCGGTTTCGAACAAACCCATGACAAATATATATTTCAGAAGATACATTTTTATTGATTTTTCTACTGAACTATTGTGTGCAAAATGTATGCCAATACTTGCCTTTTTACCAATATATATACACATATATTCATATTAACTGTAATTTTACATGTCTTCATCACCCTCTAATATTCTACCTATGTACAACGTGTTGCACCCTTGTATTTTGAGATAATTGATATTAAGACTTTTCTGAAGTAACTTGGGTTTCTTAACTTATCCATGCCGTATTTTTACATGTTTCTTCCAGGAAGTTTGAGGCAACATTTTTGCCACTGTGAATTTTCCAGTTAAAGGGTTTGTAAATGCTCATATATGCAACACATATGTTGTTCTGTATGCTTTTTAACAATAGTCTGAAAAGCAAACATTCCATTATATAGATATGTGAGTAATTTTTTGCCTTACCTGCACTATCTGCTGATTTTTTATTTTTACTGCACTTTATGTTTCTGTTAAATTATTGGGGTTTTTTTCTGACTGTCTCATGGCTTATACAGGTATCACATTTTATTGGAGTGGCTTTCAGGTTATTGGTTTGAAAGACGTGTGGGATTTACTCATAAATGTCTGTCCTTTCTTAAGTCTCTCACACTTTCCTCTTTATTGCAATTCTGGCTGTGTCCCCAGACCATACGTTCTGAAGATATCTTTGAAACTTTTCTTCAAGTTGGTTTTTTTTTTTTTTTTTTTGTTAAGTCAAATCTCATTACTCTTCTCTTTTCATTTATACCTATTTTACATTTTCGCTGGAAATTCATTTCACTGATAAATTGTCACAGACCTGAAAGGGAAACAAGCTAGTACTTGCACAATATTTTAAGGTCTGTAGTAATACCCAGGAGAAACCCAGCACCCCACAGTGCCTTTACTCATCTCCTTTAATAACTTGTTTCAGTTCAGGTGTAATTTTTATGTATCTTGAAGAACCTTTTAAAATAAATTCCACAACTCCTGAACAGTTCCTTTCTTTCACCTCAGTATAAAGTTCAGTGAAATGCTTGAGGATGCAGTTCAGTGTTAGCAATATTTTATAATAGTTTTATATCTCCTGTTTGGATCTTCTATTTAAAGATAAGTGAAATCCTAGTACCAAAAGATGATGAAAAGGATGATGAAATGGTAACTTTATACTCTGTAACAGCAATATTCTACCCATGGCACACATAACTGAATTTATGGCACAAGGGCAGAAAAAGCTTTGGATCATAAATTATTAGTAGGGGTTTGTAACACCTTTTCTACCATATGAGTCATTGGCTCAATGCAATCACCAGAAGTCAGTAGGTTTGATTTTGTGAAAATATTTTTCTGAAAATACAATTAAGACCATAATTCTCCAAATGTCAGAGATGGAACAGCTGAAAGGTATATAAGTTCCCTGCATGAATAGAATTTTGCAGATGATGATGATTTAAGTTATCAAAATGCAACTAATTCTTTGGACAGAAGCAACAAAGAGAAGGGACAAAAAATACAACTGTTGTAACATTTTTGCTAGTGAGAAGCATCTGAGTATCTAAAATTCTTTCAGGCAGCTCCATCATCTTATCAACTAGTCCCTGAAATGCAGGAGCATAAAAAGAGACTTGCCATGCAGAGTTTCTGTAAGCCACCTTTCTAGCAGACAGCAGAGTGAGAAAGAAAATGAAAATATGAAGGGATCACTCATATTGAGGTAAGGTACAAATGGATATGAGTTTTTGAACAATAACTTACAGAAATGCAGGTAAATTTATATTCACATTGATTTTAATGGCTTTCTATATGAAACAGTGTACTCCAAAAAATAAATACTCAAAGAACTTAAGTGTTAACAAATCAAGAATGAATTTAGCATTGTGTAAGATTCATAGCTTATAGATGAAAAAATAATGCATACACTAAAATCTTTATGCTGCTGTGACTGTTTTAAGGTGATGAGAGTTTCGGCAATAGATAATGTGACATAAAGTTTCATGCCACGTATTTATATGGGGGTTTTTTAAAAAAAATAGCATTATAGTATATGGTAATAGTATATTTAGTATTTTTATTTAATCATGAAAAATGAGCACATGCTTTGATATACTAGGGGAGTAGGATTTTTTTTGTTTTGTTCATAGAGTTATAATTTATTTTTTTTAAACTGACGCTAGAACCAGAGAAGTTATTTATGTTTTAAAATCAATTCTTGAAACTAAAACTACTTAAATCTCCATTTTTTCGAAAAAAAAATCCTGAAACTTTGGATGTTGCATTAGAAAGGAAAATAATTCCAAAAACTGAAACCAAAGGAGTAATGCATGCCTTTACTATATATTTTGTTTGTTTGTTTGTTTGTTTGTTTGTTTAATAGCTGTTTCATAGGTCTACGTTCAAGAAACCTAACAAAGGCTTGGATGGATGTGGTGATAAAAAAAATGGTAAGATTAGACACTAGTAATTGTGATGTCTAACTGTTGTTTATTAGACTAGGAGCCAAAAGAATCACAGGGATCAGAGTGAAATAGCTGCATTAAGGCATCTTCACTAAAAACCTCTTTCCCACCTTCTTCCTTCCTATCCCTCATGTTTGGGTGAAAAGATTGTGATTGCATGAGTATATCTTCATAGCCACACAGGTGAAAATGCACACACACATGTACATTGCTCAGCTGGTCAGAGCATGGTGCTAACAACACCAAAGTTGTGGGTTCAAACCCTATAGGGGCCATTCACTTAATGTAAGGGCTGGACTCAACAATCCTTGTGGGTCCCTTCCAACTCAGAACGTTCTGTGTATTATTGTATGTGTGATTTTCCTGCTGTGAGGGACTGGAATGTTATGGTCAACGACTCAGAACAGTCGACCATTTGCACAGGTTTGTACTGCCTTCCCTCCCCACAAAACCGAAGGGGAGGAGGAGAGATTTGGATGTGTACTGGCAAAACCTCTGACCTCCAAAAGACAGAGAGGATGGACACCCACTACCAGCAGCTACAGACTGGAGTTTGAGCCAGATAAGGGAGAAGACCAGTAAGACACAGAATCCTGGGGAAGTGGGACAGCCTTTTTTATCATGCCAATGTCCTCCCTTGTACAAGGGCTCAGTTGTAAACCTCTTTGCCTCCCTGGAAGGTCACATTCATACAGGACATTCACATTCACATATAGACCTGACAATATTCATCTATTTGATGGGGCCTAGCTGGCTCAACTACACTGATGTGAGTTTTAGAAGGTGTCAGAAACCATCAAAGACCCCAAAAGCACCTCCAGACTAATTCTGGGAGTCTTCCAGCAGAGGACTGTACAGGATCCACAGCCTTGCATCAGACACTGCAAAATTCCCCCTTCTGGGGAGGTGCCTGGGTGTCCCCACCTGAACCAGAATGTAAATTAACCCATTGAACTCCATGTTTTGTGAGCTTCCCCCTCATCAGACAATTCAAGAATGCAGGCATCAGTTTGGCCAATAGACTTCTAAATTAGAACAATCAAGTCCTGTCACTGGATCCACAAGTGGTGAGCTCTTTCTATTCTTATCCTTTCTTTATTTTCCTTCTATATTTTCTTAAGTGATATTTTATTGCTTTTATATTACTGTATTACTATAGATAGTAACTAAAACATGTACATAACTGCGTTCCATTATAACCAAGTTGTTCTAAAATTAACCTACACACAAATTATATATACTTATACACCAATCATTCAGTGCTGTTTCCCTCTAATTCACCCCAAGAGATTTATTTACAAGAACCTGAATAACCCTTGTGTTCAGGGGCAGGTTGTAACACCCGCATTCATGGTTCTGAGATTAAATTATAGTAAGGGAACTGAGCAGCACTGTTACAGTAAAGTGAGTCGTGGTTTATAGGCAGTCTAAAACATCAATTACAAATATGAATTTTTCCATTAATCTAAATGAGGTAATCCAGAAGGATTGATCCCTGAATAAATTGTAGCTACCTTTAGGTGTTTTTCTCTATACAGACAGTACAATAAAAAACCCAAATCAAGTAAGCAAGCAAGAAAACTTATTTTAGTTATGTATTTCTTTAAAAAATCTAAAATGTTTTTATTGAACAAGTTTTTTAACAAGAGAGTAGGGATTTTTCGCTGTAGCACTGGAAGTTTGCACACATACAAATGATGTTTCCTTTACATTAATTATCAGCTCTTCCCTGTCATACTGTTTTTCTTTCTACCTAATTTCTGACAGTAAAAGTAATCTGGACTGAATTAAGATAGTTTGGACTTAATCTGGACAAAGTAAAATGCTGAAGAGTGACAAACACACACACAAAAGCTGAGTTTTCAATTACACCTATGTTAAAGACTGGTAAACTGTATTTAGTCCAACTACTGAGATGTAAGATGCTAAGTGAAGAAACAGATTTACCTGTTCCGAATGCTGATTAATCTGTTAGCAATCTTAAACTATGTGTACATTGGCAAATAGCATGGATCAATAAATCTGTAGACAATCATCGGATGCAAAACACCTGATCCATGTGCTATGCATATATCAAGGCTTGTGGAACTTTTTTGTCTTTTCTTCTTTTGAAGCACTTTGGACTATTCCTAGTCTGGTCCCATGGACTAGACATCCATTTGAGATGGGATTATATTTGGCAGAGTCCTGAGGCTAATTTTCCAGCTTAGCTTCACTCTGAAGATATCCTATCCATATACCTTAAGACTATGCCAGTATGTCAACAACAGCAGACAAAAGGAAAAAAAAATGGGAACTAGAGCTCTCCCAAACCCATCTGAGACACTAATACAAGCAGATCCTGAGAGCCTAACAAGGCTTGGCAGAATTGCTCCATCCTTGTCTTGTGCCAGTGGCAATCTTTGGCTAGATAACAACATGTTGTCACTCTGATGCATGGTAGTGCCTCTCTCTGCAACCCAAATTATAGATGATAGGGCCACAATTTGTGTGTGGTAAACTGAAAGCTCCAGGTAATTTTTACTGTCAATAAATATAATTCAATATAAAAACATTCACACCACTTTTTCTGGATAAGGTATTCCACTTTGAGAGAGTTTAACTCTCTTTAGTGGAAAGTCATGTACCTTCTTCTTCCATAAATATTGAGGTGTTATGTCAATCACATTTAATTTACAACTTTTGCCTTCAGCTAGATTTTAGCCTTGAGTGATATTGTTCAGAGTATTGCAAGCTAACTGAGCAAAACCAAGGTAGTATTATCCAGCTATTTCTTACTGGTTTCTTGTAAACCTTTCTATCATAGGGATGATATTAAAAAAATGTACCTAAAAGACAGGTCTATCTTTGATCATGCTTTCAAATTCTGCAATACAAATTTTGTCTTGCTGTTTGAGCAGCTGGGTCATGTTCCTCATATCTTCTCAACCTTAATGAAGAAAAGGTAAATATTTTCAAAGGGCAGGGGAAAAGTACAAAGATTTTTGAGGCTTAAATTTGGTCCAAGAGGGGCTTTGTTTTCATAAGAAGGTGAAGAGACACATCAGCAACACTCCCAGGGCACAATGTTCCATTATGAATGGAGAATCTATTTGGAATACTTCTTTAAAAAGATTCTTGACATACCTAAAACACTGCCTGAAAATTTCTTCATGTTATCTTCGCCAAGACTAACTTCAGAACAAATATTCAGAACATATAATTTTTTTTTCATCAAAAGTTAACTAAAAATAAATACGGCAAGTTGAAAGTCAGCATATAAAACACCCATCTATACATGCATGTATTTGCACAAATTATTAACATATTTTATGCCAATAGTGAATGAACAAGTTCATTAAGGAGGGAGCTCCTTATTAGAACTCTCACCTTTAAAATCAAATGAAGACCTTGCCTGATTGTACATGAGTTAGAGTGGATTGTAATTCTTCTCTTCCTAATTAAGCTGATTTTCTAATTTCATTTGATATGCAAAGATTTGCATCATCCTCTGCAGTCCCCTGGTTTATTACTGATCTCCTAGCATGGAAAAAGAGCCAATAGAAGAAATGAGGGGGAAAATGACTGTAAAACAGAATGAGAATGCTGTCTTTTCAAGCAATTTTACTGCAATATTTATGTAAAGACAATGTCTCTGAATATCATAATTCCATAGTGCAAAAATATTTTTGATTTCTGTAAATATGAATTTAATAAGACCAAGTCTGATCTACCTTTATTGAATTTTGAACCAACAACAATTGTCCCAACACTCACTAATTCTGAAGGATTGTTTATGTTCCTTCTCAACAAAAATACAGAGTAGTCATTGCTCTTTACTTGATGTTTTTCAGATGTCTTAGTGAGTCTTGATTGTTATTAGTTACAACATTCCAATATGCTACTCACATACAAGTATCTTATAAACTGTACCACTTGTGTTAAAGTCCAGGAAACTATGTTGTCTGTGAAGGAGGAAAATGGAAATAAAAAGATATTGCACCTGGAAGGTGACACTGCAAGTGGAAAGCAATTCTGCTGGCTATGTAAATTATGGTTATGTTTATCATGATAATGAGAGAAGAAAGTCAAAACAAGACAAGATTCAAAGTGGGCTTTTAGGAGGAAGCTTCTGATTCCTAGCGGGCTTCTGCCAGTGTTTGAGCTAACTAGTTTGGGCATGTCTGTGTATGTTGTCATCAAAGAGGACTTGAAAATAAGTATGTCTTAAATGGATAAAATAAGGAAATTATCATCTCATACAGCCATTATTGAATATAAGTGTTAAAACAAAGATCAAGGAAACAACTACTCTTACAAAACAGTTTCTGTGGGCTAGACTTGCCACAATGTAATGCCTCAGGATCCCTCTGACAGAGAAAAGAATTTCTGTGTTCCAAATAAGCCATTGGAAGCTTCTTTAGAGTGGAATAAGGGTAAATTTGCAAAGTGCAACACCTGATGCTGAGGACTTAACATTTACATTATATGTGTTTTGAAGAGTTATAGTACTTACCCAGTAGTAAAGCTAATCTTATGGATTGAAGCCAATGAGAAAGGGTTAAGTATTAAGTGCACTTCGCATCTTCTAGGTTTTGCTTAACTTTGAAGCAAAAAAATTTACAAGCTCAAAGACCTTTTGGTGAAACTAACTGAAACAGCATGTGGGAGTGGGAAATTTGTTTCACAAAATCAGTTCTGATGTGAATGAAAGTACACCCAAGAATTTCTTTGAATTTCTGTTTACTAGAAAAAACAAATTGCTTACAAAGGAATAAAAAGAGATGCGACAAGACAAATTCAAGAATTCACATACAGGAATTCTCTCTTTTATAAAAAGCATAAGGAGATGTGATTGATCAACAAAACTCTGCAATGGAAAAAACAGCCCAGATGAGATGGGCAAGTGTGCTTGGAAGGTAAGGGAAGAATGTAGGGAATGACTGATTGGTGCAAAGAAAACTGAACCTCAATGCTACTCGGAAGAGTGGGTGGCCTTTATTTTAGATAAATGGGAATGTCAGAAGGTCAACTGTTTTTGTCAGATGAGTGTACCAACTCATTGGGTAAATGGCCTTCCTGGAGCTGACTAATAGACATTATTGCCTTCTTGAGTTGGCAAGGCAAGCCTGGTGAAAGTGTAAATGTGGCTTAACCCAACAAAGGATAGAAAAACTGAAGAACAACTAACACACACTTAGAAGAGGTCAGTGGACTTCAGCCAGCTTCAGGCTATTGTTCCTCTCTAGTGAGTGGGAATGCCCAGCATGAGGATGATGAGCATGCAGAGAGACCAGTAATGGGAAGGAGATTTGTACTGTGATTCAACTGTATGTTGCAACTGCTATGTGCCTGTAATGTGCTCTTAGTACACTGCTTGTGTGCCTTTCTTAATGAAAAATACCATGTAATGACAGCAAATTTGGTGTTACAGGTTGAACCCTCCTCATGCAGTTTCTCTGAAAGAAGCTGGAGAGAGAGCATTGGACTCTGACAGGAGAATATAAACCTTACAAGGTGTTATTTTTTTAATTCAGGTGAGTATGTTTGGATTCTATCAGGAAATCTTCAGTAAGCCCAAGGTAGAGACAGCCATTTCTATTCTGTTTTGAACCTGTTATGAATTTCTCTTGTAGCATTACCCTCAATTTGATCATTTGCATATCTAAAATAATTGCAGCTAGCATTTAAATTTAAAAGGTACATTTAAAGAGGACAATTATACACACATATTGCTGCTGTACTATATTATCATCATCAAAGAAAGAATTCATTTACATCAACAGTGTGAAAGTCAAACAAGCAGTCATAGGAACAGTATAATGAATAAAAAGAAAACTACCTCAGCTGCTAATAGGAATAAAGCTTTGTCACAGGAATAGCTTCACTAATTCCAGTGTGGTTTCATTTTATTCATCAAAATATCATCCAGATGAAAATTTTCAATAGTTATAGTGAGTAATATCTAAAATAATACCTTGTGGATTCTATCAATTTTTCTTTTTCCCTGAATGCATTTGACTCTTTAAGTGAAATCAAAGTAATAAAGAAATTAATCATGTGATTCTGCTTCTACTGTGGTTAATTACATATATACATTGATCAAATCACTGTTGATGATTTTTTTGTTAAAAACTCTTCAAAATGGTTAGCAGCATACCTACTGTGGAAATGTTCCTACCAGTTGTTATTGGGCATTATATTCACATTCTAACATATTTATATAAGATATATAGGAGATTTTATGAATTATCACACTGTGCAGGAAAATGGGTCATCTGTTCCATTTTTCCTAATTCAGGGAATGGCAATAAGGCAAGAACATGAGAACATTGCAAGTTTAGAATTATCCTTATACTGATATATTTTTCTCAGCTACAGGCCACAAGGGATTTCAGAACTAGATACTGCATTTAGAATGCTGCATTTAACAGGCACTGATAACCCTCTTATCTATTTGGAAGTAATTTATACCTACAATTATAAGTTGTGTGGAAAAATAGTTAGTTTTCTTTTAAGCTTGCTAACTGATAATTTCACTGAGTGGGCTTCTTGTGATCAATCACTCTCTATTCATCACCTTAACATCCTTCATCTTTGTGTAGCCTCATTCTTTTGGCCCCTCATCTATTACTTTTTCAGCCTGATGCATTCTCTTCCATTAGTACTTCCTGATTCCAGCCTGAAACATTTTTGTTACCTTTCCATGTTTTGTACTGCAGTATCTGAGTATCTGTTCCATCTGTCAGTGCTCCAAGACATTTTCTATGGCGTGTGGTGGATCCATATCTAATTAAGAGAGAGTGCACGGTACAGCAATAGGCTAATGAACCACTGCAAGGGCTTGCTCTGAGCAAATCTCCAGTTGTTTAGTAGTAGTGTCACAATGTGGAAGATTGAACAAAAATGTTATGAAAGTTTATATGTCAACAATACCAAAAAATAAACAAAACTACTTTCGGTGTGAAAGGCACTAAAAATGTAATGAACACAGTAATGTAAATCTTAAAATCTGTCACTGACAGACAAACTGCCTATCACCACTGGGAAGTCCATCCAGAATCTGTGGACACCATCAGAATTCATTTGAATGGAAGTACATACAGAGTTTAAGATGTATGGATTTTTACTGTGGATCCTGATATTTTATAGGTGCTCAGTTTCTTTATAACTGTATCTTATTAAAAAAGTCACTCTGCTATGAGTAAAGTCCCTACTTGTAAATTTTTTTCAGGTGCTTATTCATCGCAATTGCATTCTTAATGGTTTCACTTTTGAAATAACACATCTGTTGAATAAAAAATCTTTCCTGAAGCTTCTCCAATTGTTTTGCACCTCCCAGCCATACACATCCATAGAAACAGGTACATTTTCCACATCATTTCCCACAGAAATATTTATTATTATTATTAAGTTTATTTGTTCCATTATTTAAAAACTTTTGTATTATTAAGTTGCCTTCTCATGATAAACCATAGTATCTTCAATAAGACCATTCACAGGAACTATGGTAATTTTTGACTGTTTGGCAGTAATAATAATTTTATTAAAAATAATAATATTTAAACCCCAAAGTTTTTACTTTTCACAGCCTCTTGAGGTCTTTTTTGCTATAGATCACCAATTTAATCTTTCACGCACTAATCAATATTCCATAGTCTTTTCTGATCACTCAAAGCCTCTAGAGTTTCTTGAAAGAGTAATTTGAATATGCAAATTTCTTGATTAACTGGGATTTTCATTTATGATTTTCTTTAAAATATTTCCATTTTGTACTCTTTGCCCTCTTGAACAAAAGCTTTGAAGAGACAAGGCATTGTGTATGCTCACACTTTCTCTTTGTTGACTACAGGTATCTCTTCTGTCTGTTTTTACAGGAAATTATGTTAGTGGCACAACCAGCAACCAAACGTGGTGGAGAGCTCACCTGGAACACCACTCCAGCATAACTTATCAAATCAATTATTTTTCAAATATAATTCCTTAATGGTGACAAACAATCAATCAAATTCTAGTGCTTCTCCAATCAGGTTATTGAAATGTATGTGGGAGTTTTTGAATCCCTCCTGTTTTCTGAAACTTGGCACTTGGTAAGTTGGCACGTTTTCTTTTAAATTCTAAAGTGACTTCAGTTTTACCATTCTAACATGAAATACCAAAGAGACTCCTGTGAACTACTGCCAGGCAACACTCCTTGACATGAAGGCATGGTCCAGCTTCCTAAGTATCTGAACATATATAGTACAGGAAGTACCATTAAAAACATGCACCTTGAGTTATTATCGTATGTATTGGGTGGTTTTTGGTTGGTTTTTTTTGGTCTGTTTGTTTCCAAAACTTTTAAATAAAAGTGCAATTTTAATGTTTAATGCTGATGCTTTTGTTCTAAACAGTCAATAACATGCAACAGTTCATTGTCTTTATATAGATCCTCATAAGACTCTTGCTAGCTATCCATAATTTCCTTCATGTGGTTTGCATCTCACCTGTTTTTATTTAGTCATTTTACTATTCAGGCACACAAAACAGGTGACCTTTCTGCAGTTCTTCAAAATCAGTATATTTTGCTTATTGGGGATATTTGATGATACTGGGAACATTGACAAATTTGTCTCTTAATAGTCACATCTTTTTTCTGATCATTTAAGAGTTTATTTTATAGCACTTGTCCTAACCTAGACACGTAAGAATGTACTTGTAGAGAAATGCTTCATACAGAACTGTGATACTAATGTTATGAAATTCGAATGGTTCAGTATTTGGGACAAGCTGTAGTCCAGTCTGAAAATCCTTGTGGCTGAAGTTTAATAGATATGCTCCTGAAATACATGCTCTCCAATGGATTTGTCCAAAATAGATAGTTGTACACATTTCAAGACTATCCATGGCACAAACCAAAGTACTTTGCAGACAATGTTGACTCTTTTTTAAAAAAGTGCAATCTTCCTCTGCATAAAAAATGCAGTTTCAGATAGGAGTGATAGCTTAATTCCCATAATTTCTCGATCTCTTTAACCAATTTGCAGCATGCAAAGCCCACTTTTTATCCCATGAACAAGTCAGATTCTTTGTGATCCTTTGGTGAAGGACACTATCCATATGCATTAAGTCAGTGAGAAATTCTTGCTATAGGACACACTGACTCCTGCAAACAACTCCAGGGGATCTGTGAGGTATGATTTCTCTCTTCCTTTTTTCCTTTTTTTGATCAATAAATTGTTAAATTCTTGTGCTTTACTGTCCTTTACCATCTAATATTTACCTTCAGCTATTCAAATGGAAGCTGCGATTTTATTTGATTTCTTTTTGTGTCTTTAGTACCAAAATCAAAATATTTCTTTATGCAAACTAATAGCTCTGTGATATCATTTTCAAGTTGCCTTTGAATTCTGCGATGAATACATGTTACTTGTCTTGTGGAAGGTAAGAAATCCTTCTTACCATAGCACTGCTTCTAATAACATAACTCCAGAGAAAAAGGATAAGCATAGATATGTGTGCTTCTATTAGCTCCATATAGTGTTTCAACAATTTGTGGTTAATGCATTTCAGATGACTGAACTCATTAGTATGGATTGTATCCTCTTTCTAGCTAAATTCCTGATCAGAGTGGAATGGAAACCATAATACTGTTTGGTTTGGGTTTGGTTATTTGTTTTGTTAGTTTGTTTTCTTTCTTATTTTTAATTAAAATGTAAGATTCTTCTCTTCTCATAATTGATATGAAATATAAGATCTTGATTATCTTTTGCAGAGGTACAGATACATCTTCTTGTAGAACATAGTTCAAAGTGTTTCCAGTGTATCCATAGGAAGAATGGATTATAAATAATGAGTTTATTGTAATCCTTCATGTATTTAAATACTACTATATAAAGTAAGTATTACTTATAATCCAGAGGGTTAAAAGTCTTAAACACAGGCAAAAATATGCAGGCTGTATGAAACTGTCTTGATTTTTATTATGAAGTCCACAAAACAATGGAAATTTTATTTGGACAAGGCATGTTCCATTTGATTACACTAATATGTAAAAATATGGACTAAATCTTAACTTGTTATGAAATATTTATCTAATGTCAGTGAAGCTTATGCAGAGTCAAATTAAAATTGTGTTTTTCAACCCTACTCATATGACACAGAGTTGATGTTGCCTCTGTTGCTGTTTGCTTCTTCATTATTCATTGACTGAAGAAAAATTGTTTGTAGCTCATATGGGAAGAGTATATTTATTACACCTTGGTTAAAAAACATTAACCTTCCTGTGCAATAGTGCCACAGTATATTTTTTACAAAAGATTTCAGTACATTGCAATCATTTTTCATTTGTCCATACAAATAAATGTGAGCATTATTTTCTACAATTAGTTGACTTGAATGAAGCACACTTACAATATCACAATATCTGTATGTGTGTGAAATACTGCATACTGTTGTATTTATATATCTTTCATTTTCTTCCAAAAATAGAGATTTATTGTTTTCAGTTTAACTTCCAGCTGTTATTTTTGGTTAATCTCTTATCTCATTGCTTTTATAAAACATCAGTGAGTTTGTATCATCAGTTACAGAGTTAATTTTGCCACCAAGCTAAAGGCAAAGCTGAGTTACATGTCATCATTCCAATTGTAAAGTATATCTATTAATTTCGCTTTTTGTTTCAAGTCTTCTAGTCTCCTCTGTTTACCTGTTTTATTGGTATTTTTGTCCCAGAATGCCACCATATTCTTTTTTACTATATGCATTTACTCTATAAGTATTACTATGTGTTGTTTATATCCTTCTCTCTGATAATATCCCAAACCTTCTCATTAACTTTTTCTACAATTCTTGTCCTCTTAATAGTTTTGACTCCTCATGGGGAGGTAAAAGAGAAAATTGGCAGTGAAGTTGAGCCCAGGAAGAAAGGAGAAGTGGAGAAAAAGTGGTTTTAAATTTTGGGTTTATTTATCACTACCCTACACTGATTTGATTGCTAATAAATTAAACTAATTCCCTAAGCTGAGTCTGTTTTGCCTGTGATGGTAATCAGTGACTGATCTCTCCCTGTCCTTATTCTGACCATTTTTGTTTTATTTTCTGTACCTTGTCCAGCTGAGGAGGGAAGTGATAAATTTACTTTGTTGGGTACCTGGCATCCAGTACATACACTGAAAATAAAATATTTATTATCAAACTTTTTTATAGAAGTGAAAAAATTTCCATGTGCTGACTTGGTTTGTTTTAATGTAATGTTTCTAAGTAATCTAATTCACTTAAAATACTGCTTTACATTTCTAAATAGAAATATTTCAAAACATGTCACCCTTTCAGAAATATTATGTTGATTATTTCCACACCAGATAAAGCCGATAAGGCTGATTGTCCAATATGAAGCCATGCTACTAGCACTGTTTCTGTAAACCTACTCTTTTGATGAGACTATTTTTGAGCCTGTTGTACAACTAAGTTTACTAGAACAGGCTGTATGTGTAGTCTCTGTGTAGAGTTTCGCTATGTATAGATTTTAGAAGGCACGCAAAAGCTATATGCATTCAGGTTATTAAACAACATGTAAACTTTAATTTTACACAATGCATGTTCAGAGCTGTCAGACAGTTAGAGATTTTGTAATAGATTTTTTGAAAATTACTTAAAAATTACTTCATTTTTTTCTATATTCTTCTAAGGCATACTATTGAGTCTTTAATACTTTAAGAAAAATAGAATTCTCTAGTAAAAACAAGCATCATGGAAAATAGCTATCATTTTTGCAAGGGTGGAATAGGACTCTTGGACTAGAATTCCTTGCTAAACCATAAATTATTTGCAGCTATTCTCTTTAAATCAAAAGTAAATAGACCAAAGACTGGGCCAGCTACAGCATAGGAAAATCTTAAGGAAAAATTGCTTTGCTCATGATCCACAACTTGAGCACAAACCTTTATTCTGTCTACAAGATTCCTGAATGTGGAATCCCAATAATCAGGCCTAATATGGACTGGTTAAAATGAATTTACACATGATAAGAATCTATCTGTCACGAGGTTGAACATGGGAGGAATAAGTAAAAGCAGTCAGAATCATTATCTTAAACTGCAGGAAGCTAATTTAATTTCATCATAAAATTCTTTTTAGGAATAGATGAATGACTAAAGGAGTTAAAAAGCTGGTTTTTAATGACTATGACTATCTTCACCAGGGACAGGATTTTTAATCATCCATTGTAGTGAAAAATTCATATTTATTATGTATGGTAAGACAAAACCCCACCAAAACAACAGAAGACAGCATCAAACAGTCTAGAAGTTATTTCTTCTTATCTCATCATAAATTCAAGTCCAGATGATGTGCACACATTAAGAATTCTGAGTTAGTCGTTAAACTTTTGAATAAAAGTCAAATTATTTTTTCTATAAAATCAGAGCAAATCTTAAATCTAAAGAATTTGCTAAATATTCCTTTTTCCACCAGAACATGGGTAGACATTATCAGATGTTGCCTACTAGGGAAACTCTGTGGGAAAATTTGCTTATATGAATTTTTAATTACCACAGAGAAATATTTAATTGTTCTGGTTAAACTTTTAAAATAGGAAAAACACCCTTAAAGTCATTACCATCGTTCACTTTTTAAATAAAAAGCTAGATCTCCCAATTCATCATCCTTTTCAGAGGATTTCTGACTTAGGCATCTGCTGTGACACATCCCAGAAGGTAAGGGTAACTGGGGTTCTTGTTAATGGATCTCTTGGGGTGACTTAGAGTGAAATGACACTGAAAGATCAGTGACATGTAGGGTTTATTTGGGAACAATTTGGAATGGAAAGGAGCTGTGTAGCCATTTTGATCATTGGTATCTATAGAAATTTAGCAATATAAAAGCATAAAAATAACACTTAAAAAATGTGTAAGGAAATGGTAGAAAGAGAAGGAAAGAATAAGAGTAGAAAGAAATCACCACCACCCATGGATCCAGTGAGAAACTTGATTGTAACAATTTATATGTCCATTGGTAGAAGCGATGTCTTGATCAGTCTGGGGTGGGGGAGTCCTGTGAAACACGAAGTTCAATGGGTTAATGAACATTCAGGTTCAGGTGGGAACGCCCATATCTTCCCCGAGTGTGGGTCAGAATTTTACACTGTCTGATGCAACACTGTGGATCATGTGCGGTCCTGCGGTGGAAGGCCCTAGAAATCGGTCTGGGGGTATTTTGGGGGTCTTTGATAGTTTATGACACCTTCTAAGACATGAGAGTTGCCTCTCACTCAGTGTAATTGAGCCAGTAACGCCCTGTCAGGAGGGACGAATATCCTCAGGCTTACGTGTGAATATCCTGGTTCCTCCCTAGGGGGACTTTTCACACCTGAGCCAGTTATGCCGCATCAGAAGGGACGAATAATGCGAATGTCCCGATTCTCTGCCCGGGGCAGGTTTCTTTTACAACTGAGCCAGTTATGTAAAGGAGGACACTGGCATGATAAAACCCACCATCCCGCCTTGCAGAATCTGCTTCTTATCGGCCGTCCTCCTCATCTGACTCAAAACCCAGCTTGCAGCCTCCGGTGGTGGGTGCTCAGCCCCTCCCCTGGGCTGCTCCCTTGCACATCAGCAGCAAAGCACCTGCTGTTTTTGCAAATGGCCGGTTGAGTCACTAGCCATTAACATTTCAGTCTCTCACAGCAGCGTGTCTTTGCAGAGTCTTTTTCCAAGTTAAAAAACCAAATCTCTACTTTTTAGAAAATTGTCAAGGACTGAAGGAATATGAAAACTCAGTTGACACTGATTTCAAGAGAACAATGACAACCTACAAGAGCAGAGAATGACATTAAAGATGAATCTGTAATGTCACTACTATAAGTCAATTAACGTGTCAAATGTTAATGTCTGATCTATTCCCCTCTGTAAATAAATTTCAGCTTTCCAAGGTTAACAGTTTTACTACCTACAAGAGCACTCAGTTTTCATGCAGCAGTTTTTAAAGAAAAAAAGAAGTCTAAATTTGAAGTTTTCTTACAATATGGAACTCAAATGTGACAGTTTTACATCATTTTCTTTAATGTAACTGAGCAAATAAAAACCTGTTATGGCTTCAAAGCTAGTATATTTATCATGCCTCCATTTTTCTCACCCTGAAGCTTCTCCATGTAATAGATTTCCAGGTTCTAGTGCCCGTAACAACTGCAATCTCTCTCTATTTTTAAAAGGTTCCTAATAGAGAGAGCTGTTGAAGTGCTTGAGTACGAGATGTTATTGTTTGATAAATATCTTGAGAGCTTGCAGTGACAACAGTCCTAACAGTGAGGTGTTTTCTGAGAACCATATTTTTTAATTATCTGAAAGGTAAGAACAATAAATACATTTTATGTCCGCCCTGTATTTGCAATATATGGCTGCTAAAGCCTTGAGGATAGATGTATTCCAAACACACTATTATTACACATTACTTTAGCAACAATTATTCTCTTTTAGCTATCATAAAGCTGTTCATGTCAAGCGACACTTCTGTGTGTGAAGACACACACAGACTAAAGGTAATACAAATCAAGCTAATTGTTTACTGAGCATTCCAGAGATACAAAGGGAGTATTTCTATGTACTTCTAGGATATATAGAATCTTGATCTGTTAACTGGGCCCTGGTGGGTCTAGCAACACACTAGAGCTCTGTGTTGTGATGCTTGATTGCAGTCTAGATATGAAGGATCTCACCATGCAGTGCCTGACCTGCTTCTACCTACACCCCACAGTACTTAACAGCAATATACAGAGCACGGGAACAGTGTGTATTGAGGGACAGGATGTAAAACTGGGGCTGGGGATAAAAAAAACCCCACCGTGTCAAAACAACAAAGAGAGCTGAAAATTTGAGTGTTAAAGGGGTTTTAGCAAAAGGCAGAAAGAGACCAAATAGTTGCTAAATTATTTTTGAGGATCTGCGTGCAATTTTCTTTTCACTGCCAATGCTTTGTGATTTTGCAGTTATTTGCAATATGAAGGGATACACTAAAATAAAAATATCTATTGCAGGGAATATTATGAAACTTGACAGAATGGAGTGTGTATTCATTGGCTCTGTAAAGTAAGAGACATCTAGGAAGAAAGTGAATAATATTTGAAGTATTTTATGTGACTATATCTTGGGCAAATTATTTAGAGTCGTTTGCAGGAGTGGGGAGCAGGAAAGGAAAGGAATCTGAACAACTGAATTGGAAGAGAACTTAGAGAATCTACCACTAAGTACTCTGAGAGTACTCTCTGAACTGAAGAACAGTCTTATGAAATTTAATAAAAATCAATTATTTTTGAAGTTAGACAAAAACCAGGCAAAACTATTATAGAGATGTAGGACTGATACTGTCAGAAAGGCCTTCTTTATGTCCATTTGTATGAACAGTTTCATAAATTTCAGTAGGCTTGGATTGAGAAATATTTACCAGGAAAACAAATGTCTGAGAAAAGTACATGCTGAGTAGGGATTGAGTGTACAAGCTCATGAACAAGATCTGGCAACTAGGAGTCCTGCTGGATATGCAAGGATCAATAAAGTCAGGACAGCACGAGTTTGCTTGGTCTGTAGGAGGCCACTAAAACACAGGAAAAACATCAAGAAAATGTCATGGAAGTCGGGCTGCATCCAAGACCGCAGTAGCATTTGTGCAGAGGAAGACTACTGCATTACAGAAACACCTAATGAAATAGACATTACTCTGAAGAATTGCCAAAACTCCTGCCTAAAAGCCAAGTGACATTAATATGCCCTGAGGAAACAGCTGGGCTTTGTCCCCAACTGCAGCTCCAACTAGGTGACTACGAGGGAAGGTGAGGGTGAGTGAATGAGTGAGTGAGTACACTGTGTGAATACTTATCTTTTGTTTATATTAACATTTTGATTGCATTAATAGTAACTATTTAAGGAATAAAATGCTCCTTAGGAAGTCTTCAGATGTTGTGAAGTGTATCCCCCCTTGACTTTATCCCCCATTACAAAAAACTCCATTTTATACTCCTCCCAATACAAAATAAAATAAAATAAGATACTTATGCAATATATTTGCAGCAAAAGCACAGTTCAGTAAAAAGTAGAAAAGGAAGACTTCACAGTGATACTTCAATTAGCATAAATTCATAATAAATATATCTAGCCTTTCAAATACACTGACTTCAATTCCATGGCTCTGATGTCATTAAGTTGAAGAACATTATTACATCTTTGGTACTCAACATTCAGGGAGGCAATGTTGGCCAGCTGACAAGCATATTCAGCTGGCTTGGCTCCCAAATCTAACCCCAGGCTTCAAATTGTTAGTGAAAAACAGTGTAGGCTTTACATATTTAAAATTTGTAGAAAGGCAGGAAAATAAAAAATTTGTATCTCCTTTTTTTACAAGCCACAAAGAAAATCAGAACCAACAATTCATATTCTTGTCTGAGTTTCTGCATCCAGAGAGTTTAAAGAAATTATTGTCTTCTGATTTAAATCATATGGAAAGGATAATTTCCTTTATGAACAGAAGTTTCATAATGGCAGCAAATAAAAAAGCATCATATTATGGACTCTGTTAAAGTAACATTTTTATTGTGCTTTCTCCCAGTAAACATTTTTAGATTTCAAGTCAGATATTTTGGTACTAAAAAATGTAGCTTTACTGCTTAGTTTGTCTTTGTATTTTCAATAATGCATACTAGAACTCTTTGAGGAAGACAAAATAACAAAAAGTAGTAAGTAAAAGTAGTAAGTAAATATGATGAGTTAAAGTGGACAAGGGAAAGGTTGTTTGTTGACAGCATATTAAAATAAACCTATTTTACATTTTAGCATTCCTGTATCTGATTTATTTTCTATATATTTTCAAGGTGATTTTATTTATATATCTCTTCTGCTTTGCATTTTACCAGAGATGATTTGCATGTTGTGACTGAAAATTCTTTCCTATGACATTTTTTCCCTTTCTGGTGCATGTCAACCTCTTCTCCCAAGCAATAGCAACAAGAGGAGAGGACATAACCTCAAGCTACACCGGGGGGTTCAGGTTGGACATCAGAGGGAATTTCTTTATGTAGAGGGTTGTTAAACATTGGGGTTGACTGCCCAGGGAGGTGCTGGAGTCACCATGCCTGGAGGTTACTAAGAAATGACTGAACATGGCACTTAGTGCAATGATCTAGTTGATGTGGTGGTGTTTGGCTAAAGGTTGGACTTGATCTTAGAGGTCTTTTCCAATCTAAATGATTCTGTGGTTCTGTGATTCTAGTAATATTATCTCATCTTTTATGTTGTGTGTCAGATTTTTCCCTTCTTTGCCTGCTTATGCTACTCTCTATAATTTCTCAGTGATCTTTTCTTTTCCTGGGCCTTTATTTGTGGAGATGAGGAACTGGAAGAAATACTGCAGCACAAGATTTCCCATTCATTATTTCCTTTATTTGTTATATTTATTCAGTTCTAGAACTAATTTTAGTTCTGTGCAAAGTGCATAGTAATGGAGATGTGAGCAGCATAGAATCTACTTATTTTCCCTTATCAGCACCAGAAAAATACAGCACAGCAAAAAACAGCAAAATAATTTCAAGTCCCAAAACATGGTATTTTTTTCCTTTTCTTTTTAGTTTATTTATTTACTTTTAACAATAACGTAACATAAAATGGGAAAAAATAACCTCACAGAAAATGCAAGTTTCTGTACAGCTTAGATTTTAATATAATTTTTAAAGATGGATTTGGGGATTAGCGATGAATGTAATGATATAATGGGTTCCTGGGATTCTTTATTTCCTTTCCTTTCCTTTCCT
>VZTR01001688.1:58620-73660 GCA_013400775.1 Chaetops frenatus | reverse complement strand
GAAATGGCCTCGCAGGTGGCAGCGGCTGCATCGGGCCGCTCTCCCGCCGGGCGGGAAGGGACGGGGGCTCCATCCTTCGGTCGGGCATCCGTGGCCTTCCGCTGGGTGCCGTGGACTGCCTCCCCGCGCCGAGGTGTGACATCCTGTCTGGGAGCTCCTGCGGGTACCGAGGTGTCCCCTTTTCCAGGGTGCCACCCGTGCCGGCTCTAGGTACGAGCTGCGCTGCCCTCTGGTCTGTCATGGCATCCCGCAGCTCTGGGAGAGCAACCCCGTGGCACCAATGCTTTGCATCCTCGTCCCCGCTAGCCTGTCCCAGGGGATGCTGCAGCCTTGGGCATCCTTGCATCCGTCCCGTTGCCACACCACCGCTGGCTTCGTGCTCGGTCCTTGTCAGGCTGGGGGGCCAACGCCAGCGGCATCTACGGTGCTCATGGAGGCTTATCAGCATCTGGCAGATCCCGAGGGGAGTGGCAGCCGTCCGGCCCCTTGGGCACTCCCCCTTCCCAGGACACGGGATGGGTTCCCGGTGTGAATTCAGGGCCGCAGGGCGGGTAGTTTTTGGCTGGCTGGCGGTAGGTGTGTGATGGGGAGGAGGTCTGGCCGCCTAGCCTGCACCTCCCTCCTTTGAGAGGTCCCCGTGCCGTGAGAGGAGCCAGGCTTGTGGCAGTGATGATATCTCAGCTCCCCTAGAAATGCAGCCGCTGCTGAGGACTGGCAGTGGGATGCAGTATCTGCAGTATCTGCTGGCAGCAGCCTGTCTGCACTGGAGGGGCTAGGGGCTCACACCACATCCCTTGGATTCCTGCCCCTTATCTACACTGCCCATGCTTCTTCCCTATGTCTTAAGGTCTTCTGCTGATTGCTCCAGAGTCATGGCAGCCTGGGGATAGGCCCTGGGGTTTTTGACTATTGCTGGTGGTGGACAGGGACCCTCAGTGCGGGTCAGGGGTCGTTCAGCCAGCAGGGGTACTAAGCACCGGTGTAGGATCTGCAAACACCAGTGCTTGTTGCACAGACAATCAAAGTGGTGTTTTGCAAGAGTGTCTGTCCCTTCCAGTGAGGTCAGGCCTCAGTGTTCCCCTGGGGCCTCCAGCAGCCCCAGGCTGGGGCAGGGGTGAGGGCCGGGGAGGCAGATGCCTGTGCCCTTGCACTGTCCAGCAGCACCTGGCACCCGGCAGAGCCCAGCGGCTCGGCCCCCCTGCACTGCACGTGCGTGCGATGCACCGGGGCAGAAGGCAATCGTTTCCCATCTGTGTCCTGCGCGGCAGCTGAGCCCTGCTCTGGCCCCGCTCAGCGCCCAGTCCCGGCGCTGTTCTGTGCCGCAGCCACTTCAGCTTCATCTCTCGCTGGGGGAGAGCTCAAGGGGCCCCCGCTCCTGCCCGCGGCCCCTGACGCCCACCTGCCGGGGGGCCAGCAGCCAGCTGTCCGCAAGGTCGTCTGTCCACACCGGGTAAATCTTTAACTGCTTCTTGGGAAACACCTGGGAGCCACTGCTCCTGTGGGTGCCAGGGGGTTCAGAGACGCTGCAGGGGCTAGGAGCCAGCAGGAAGAGACCCTGCCACCAACCCACCCAGCCCTGGGCCCTGTGTCCTCCAGCAGGAGTCCTGCTACCCAGTGGGCAGGTAGAGGGGAGTGATTTGCCTGGCACATCCCCCTGGTTCCTGGAGGGAGAGGGAGGCCTGGGTTGGGGATGTGGCCACCCCACCAGTCACATCTCTCTTGGTGTCTTCTCCCCTCTGCTCAGCTTGCTCTGACGGTGGATTGAAGGACACCGGTGCTGGTGCCACCGCCGGCGGAGAGCGGGCAGGCAAGGGACCCTGCACTGGGCAGCCGGCACCGTGCTCCAGCCTCCAGGAATGGCCGATAAGTGCAGCGAGGGGCTGCTGGTAAGTGCAGGGGTGAGGGGAGCGGGCTGGTGTGCGCCACTGCCTCGGGGACCCAGAAAACCTGGCGCAGGGAGAAAGACACTGTGGCTCCTGTACGACTTGGTGTGCCCTCCCGGGACATCCAGTTGGGGTTGTGGCACCATGGTGCTCTCCCAGCACGATGATTTTTGGGCTGATGCTCTCTCTCCATGAGCCTGTTGCCTGTGGGGCTCTTCGGGTGTGGTGTCTCCTTTTGCCTGGAGATGCTATCTCCTGTTTTCAGGCGCTCTGCCCAGAATTATCACCCGCCCCAGCTCTGCAGGCAGGCAGCTCTACAGCAGTGCAGGTGTTCCTCCAAGCCAGGTGCTCCCAGAGGGGCATAGATTATGGGTGCTTCCCTTTTGCCTTCACCCAGTGGGCTGTCTGAGACTAGGCTGGTAGGGTGGTGCACTGGCAGAGGAAGGTTTTTCTGGGTACCAGTGTAATGCCTGACCTTCCATCCTCACAAGCGTTGTGTTGCAGGGTTCTGTGAGCTGCCCTGCACTTGCCTGTGCCATGGGTGGCTTTGGAGTTCCGGGCAGATGTGGGATGCATGCATTCCCACTGCATGTCTTCGTTTCGTGTCTTTGTTGTGATGGCCCCATCCTTGTGGCAGCTCAGGTTCATGTGACAGGCTGCTGTGCTGCATTGGGCAGGTGAGCCCCCAGGCTGAGCTTGGCTTTTTCCCTTTTTCCCAAAGGATAGGAGTTGAATGCTGAGATTGACATGGTCACCGGGCCCTCCCCTTCCCGGGGGGCTTCCTGAAATAGCTGCACACTCCAGCTGGAGGGCTGGGAGCCAGGGTTTGCCTGGGAAGCCAAGAGCCAGGGGAGCGGCATGCTCCAGCAAGTGCTTCCAGTGCGCCTGTGTGCACGCAGTTCCTCTGCTTGTGTGTCCCAGCATGGCCCCGCTGGCTGTGCCTGCAGTAGGGAGCCCAGCACCCATCCTGCCCCCAACAGAGAAGGGGCTGGGGCAGCTGGTGGGATAGGAAGGCAGGTTTCTTCTGGAGAAGCCCTGGGCTGGTAAGAGGGAGGTGCTGAGGATGTATCCAGGCACAGTCAGGGGTCTGTCATGGGGACACACTTTTGTGCATGGTGCTTGCCATGACTTCATGCTGTTGATGTTTTCTTGCTATGACCAGAGCAGTCAGCATCACACTGGGGCGAGGGCTGAGCCTGACACCTGTGTCAGGGAGCCAGACATTGGAGTGCCCACCCACTCCCAGTAAATCTTTAACCTGCTTCTCGGAAGTACCTGACCAGCCCACCACAGGGCCAGGGTGTCAGGTGCAACAGGGTCTGACACGTGCTGTGTTGGCCACCTTGGCTCTTAGGCCTCTTCCTGGGGCTCCCCTGTTGGCAGCATGCAAGGATACCCCTGCACAGGGCATTGCTGCTATGGTGTCTGTGGGGGGAAGGGAAGGTCCCTGTGAGAGCCTCCCTGCTCCTGAAGCATCCTGCATCCTCTAAGCCCCAGGAGGAGCTGCAGGGGGCCAGGTTCTGACTACTGAGCTGCCTTAGTCCCTGGGAAAGGAGCATAATCTCCTTGGCCTGCCTCCAGGGCCCTGCCAGTAACCTCATAAAGTTTGGTCCCTGCCTGTCCTCTCATCCCTGCCTGCAGTTGCAGCTCCCACCCCCAGCCCAGCCGGGCTCTCACTGTGCAACCCCTGCCCAGCACTGTGTGCCTGGGGCTGGACAAGTTTACAGTGCCTGCTGTGCCCCACCTGGGCAGGGACAGGGATGATGGAGGCAGCAGCTGGGTGATGTGTGGCTGTGCCTCAGTTTCCCCACCTGTCAGCTGGGGCCTGGAGAACAAGGGTGATGTGTACTGCTTTTGCAGGATCTGTGTTTTTGGGTGCTGCTGTGAAGCTCTGAATGCTCACACTAAAGCAGGAGGCAGCTGGGAGGGGCTGTGCCCACCCTACTGCTCCCAAGCCCCAGAAATGCTGTGACTGTGGATACCCAATGGAGTGCAGGACAGCTCCAGGGGCTGGATCAGTCCCTGTGTGGCTGGGCAGAGGGGATCCCTGTGAGCCATAGGGAGGGTCTGACTGCCTGTCCCTCCCAGGCCTTTAAGGACATTTTGTTTTGTTGTCCTTGGGGTGCTTTGTTCAGACTCCAGCATTGCCAGTGGCTCCTGACTCCCAGGGCTGCCTTGCTGGCACGGCTGGGCAGGCTTTGCCTGCAGCTTTCCCAGCTCAGGTAGGTTCCTGCTGTCACCCAAGAGCACTGTAACTGCACATTGGGGCGCTGCTCCCACTGCACTGCAGGGGGGTAAGGGCTGGGGGGTCCCTGCCTGTTCCAGACACCCCCAGCGGCGCAGTGCCACTGACCAGCGGCAGGAGCTGCGGAAGTGGCTTTTGGCTGTGGGAGCCCTTCCCGGAATACCAAGGGGCAGTGATGGGGGGGCTGGCGGGGGATTTTTCTGCCTGAACGCCCTGGGAGAATCATGTCTGCCCTGGTAGAATGGGGCCAGAGAAAGGCAGCCCTGTCGGGAAGCGCTCAGCTAGGGGATGGTGGCACTGGGACAGGTCCCTGGGCATCGTTCCTACCCCAGTCACCCTGTGGCCTTGTCAGGGGCCTGGAAGACCTGTGGACCACCCCCCATGCACCCCATCACTCCTGTCTCTCTCGTTCAGCCCCAGCACCACCAGCCAGCCAGAATGCCAGAGTAGGTGAAGGTCCTATTGCAGGCCCTTTGTTTCTAGCTGGGTGTCTCCATGCAGCTGGCTGTCCCCCCGTCTGCTAGCTGGGCTGCCAGGGCAGCGGCATGTTGCTCCCACAGGGCAGGGCTGGCACAGGGTCTGGCATCCCCAGGACAGGGTGGTGGGTCCTGCTATGCTGTGCTCAGGCTGCTCTAAGGGGCAGGGGGTACAGCGTGCCCCCGGCAAGACAACCAGTGGTGGTATACAAGTGGCCCAGGCAAAGTGATGCAGCTGGACTGAGGCATGGAAAGATGCCCACAAGGTGCCCACACACCTTGCAGGGTGTCCGGGCACAGAGCTGCCTGGCTGCATGTAAGGCAGGACTGGGCTGGGGTCGTTGGGTCTGGCACAGCGTGGGATGGCTCTTGGTTTGCTCTTGTCGTGGGAGGCACAGTTGGGTGCTGCCATCCCATGGGTCGGACATGTCCCAAGCTACTGGGTGGCTGGTGCAGGAGGGAACAGGAACAAGCACTGGGTGCTGGCATGTGGGAGGTTGAGTGCCCACCCCGCACACGTGTGCTGTTCACGTGTGTGCCCAGGGCCGCTGCTGCCCGGACCCCAGATGGTCGCCTGCCCGTCCCCCACCCTCAGTGCACCATCATGCGTCGCTGGCGCCTTGGCCACGCTCCCCAGCCAGGACACAGGGCTGGGAGCAGCTGGGGCACCCTGAGCCTGGCTGCAGGGCAGCCTCTGCCTGGCCTCCTATGGGACACAGCACCCCACCAGGGTCCCACCCTGCACTGGCAAAAGGGTGAGCAGGGAGGCTGTGGGGTGCCTGGGCAGTGAAGGGGTCGTGGCACAGCCCTCCTGCCAGCCAGATGGTCCCCCTCAGGGCAGTGACCTTGTAAGGGTTGCTATGGAGGCCCCATGATGTCATCAGCAGTATGACGTTGAGTGAAGTAGCATGGCAGCAGGTGGGGGATGTGCCAGCAGACAGGCTTGTCCCTGTGTCCCTATCCCAAAGCAGGGCCATGCCCCGTCCCTGCAGCCCTTGAATGCCCAGGGTTGGGATTGGGCATGCAGGGCCAAGCTGCTGTGTGGATGATGGGCATAGGGGCAGGAATGCATGTGTGGGGCTCTGCATGCTGAGGCATGGAAATAGGGGGCTCTGAGGGAATGTCGTCTTCTGCTATGCTTCAAGAGCAGCTCCTGGCCCTGACCAGACGGGCAGCGGTGCCCGCAGGGAGGGCAGTGCTGCCCACTGGAGCGTGCAGGGCTGTGAGCAGCTGGACCCCGCTAATGAGGCCTCATTAAGTGGGACAGGGCTGAGCCCGCTGTGCAGCCTGCTCTGCCTTGCCCTGCCTACACGAGCCTGGGAGGGCACCTGGCTCGTGGGGGGTAGCAGAGGCACGGCCGTGCCTGCGGGGTGGGCCAGGCAGGGATGGTGCCAGGGCAGGTGGCATGGTGGGGTGCCGGTGCTGCGTCGGGGCGGGCGACAGGGGGCCGAGCCTGGCTGGGAGGCAAGTGGGGAGCAGTGCCAAGGGCTGGAGGCAGCGGGCGGGGGAAGGCGGGAGGGCGGGCGGCTGCTGCTGCGCCGGAGCCCGAGGTGCCAATGAAGCTGGGGACTCACGGAGCCGTCCAGCCTGGGCCCCCGGATGGCAGCTGCGAGCAGCCAGGCCCCCGCGGACCCTCTCAGCAGGTCAGTGGGCAGGTGAGAGCAGGGTCTGGGGGGGCAGAGTTGGGGGGCGGGCCAGGCTGAATGGTGGCCATGCCAGTGCTGTCCTCCCACCACCCATGGGTCTCCAAAACCCTTTGTACTGTCTTCGGGGTGGTGGCTCTGCAGGGCTGAGTCGCAGCTGTAGATTTGTGCTGTGGTATGCTGGAGAGGTACCCCCAAGCCCCACAGCCTTTGATGTGGGGTGCTCCAGGGAGGGAGGGCAGAGCATGGCACCAAACCCCTCCATGGCCTCAGTTGTGTTGGGATCAAGAAGAGATTGCCTGACGGTTACGTGTTTGTTATCCCTGGAATCTACTGATTTTGCAGAAAAGGTGCACAGCACCTGGGTTGCAACTGAGTGCTGCATGGGCAGAGTATAGCGAAGATCCTCCTTCTCCACCCCTCCCCTCTTCCCTTTCATGGTCATCAGTGAGCAATGTCAAAGTTTGCCCCGGCCCTGCCCTGGCACCCCAGGGTGGTACTGATGGCTCGCAGAGCACGCTCAGGACTGTCACTGGGGCTGGACACCCTTCTGCAGTGAGGAGTGGTGAAGGCTGTGTGATACCCCTGGGAGGTCCTGGGGTTTGGGCGTGCCCCTCATCACTGCTTTAACCCAGCCCTGGGACTGTCCCCAGCACCATGCCAGATGCCTTTTCCCCAACAACGTCTCTGCGACACCCGGACAGGGGCAAACGTGGGGCTGGGAACCAAAGAGGGAGGGTAGGGAGAGTTAGGATGTGCTGGTGAGGCTGGCAGAGTCAGGATGCGCAGGGCACAGCAACCTCTGATGCAGGGATGACACTTGTGGATTCATTACCCCGTGTACCAGGGACAAGGACTGCAGGACCTGATTATAGGACCCCCAGCACCCAGGATCAGTAGACAGTCAGCAAGGGCTGTCTGACACCCCCTCTCTAAGTGACTCCATTCCTTGGGACCCCCACCTCAGGCTGGGGTTCATCTGCCTCCAACATCCTGCACCCTGCTTTCTTGCCCTGGATGAGCCACTATTGTGGCAAATGATGTAATTAGCATATTTTTCTGTCTTCCAGCAGCCCCTGCCTAAAATAGCCATGATTTTGTTGCCATTGCCATGGCAATGAGCAATGACATCAGGCTGATGACATCAGGGCTACTGGTACCCTCTGCTGGCATTGCAGGAACAGCCCTGACAGCCCTCTAGTTGGAGGTTGGATGGAGAAATTGGGGGTCCCTCGCTGGTTCATGGGGGTTGGATAAGGTTTGTGCCCCGCAGAGTGCCTCTGCTGGGTTGGCATACCCCCATGGAGACAGTTTGAATGGGGAAAAAGAGGAGGGGGTTCTTTCTGGAGATGCCTCCCATGAGGCCATCTCCTTCCAGTATCAACCCTGCCACCATCACAAGCTTCCCGGCCATAAATCAGGGCCCCTTAGGGAAGTGGGGGGCATCCGGGCACCCCAGCCAAGCTGTCATTGTGTGAGGCTATGCTGCTTAGCATGAGAAAGACTTTGGTGCCAGGCGGGGTGATGGATGATGCCTGCTTTGCTGGACTGGGGAAGTTTTGGCCGTGGTGTGTGGTGGGGTTCCCTGGGGAAGGGGGAAGAAGGATACCCTGGGCACCCCGAACGTCCCCTTTTGGAATGTTTTGGATATTCCCTTTTGAAACTTCCCTTCTGGAGACATTTGGGGTGCCTGTGGTGTCCTTCCTCCTCCCTGATGCTATCACCCAAGCCAGCCATCCTTTGAAGCTGCATTGGATTGATTACACGCATGGCAAATTTGGGGCCTGGGAGCAGGACCTGGTGCCCCCAGAGACTGCATTGTTGCTGGGTGGCAGCTCTCGCTTTGCATTCCAGCTCTGTCCCCTTCCTGCAGCAGGGAAAGGGGGGAGTTGAATCTTCCCAGATGTCTGGGTTCTCTCTGTCCACCCCCTTCTTTTACCATGTGGGGTTGGGAGGATGGTTAATGAGTGTAAAGGACTGGATGACCTTCCTAGATTTGGGGAGGGGGGGTTGTAGCGAGCTGATGGGTGAGCATGCAAGTGTTTGCGCACGTGTGCTCGCTTGTGCATGCATGGGCACACATGTGGCCACCCCCTTACTGGGGACAAGTGCACCAAAGCCCAGTGCTGAAATAAAGGAGGAGGGAGCAGCACAGGCCTGGCAGTTTTATTGCACTGGTGCCAGGCAGCTCAAGTTTGGGGTGCTTCATGAGGCTTGGGAGTGAAACCAGGGTCACCCGAGAAGAGAGGTGGCTTGGAAGAGGGATGAGGTCCCCTTTGGGCACCAGGGCTCATGGCTGAGCCGAGGCCATGTAGATCATCTGGTCCCCTCACCAGCCCCTTTGTCAGGGAGGCTGGAGCATTGCCCCCACTCCTGCTGGCTGTGCTGCTCGTTAGGAGCCTCGTTAGTGCGAGCAGCTTAATCAGAGGCTTCCCGATCAGATCAGCCTGCTCGAGTGGGCAGTGTGCCTTGGCACGAGGACACTGCCGGTGTCCTGTCCCCTGCCTTGGGGACCCCTGAGTCCTGCTCTTGCACAGCACCCCACAGTAAGAACCTCTGCTGGGAGGGAGGTCCCCCAGCACCCAGAGCTGCTGTGAGCTTGTTTCTAAAGGACCCTTAGCTCATAGGGTCAAGTGGGAGCACTCCGGTTCCCCGGCTGGGCACGGCAGCCTATTGCCCCTATAGCCCTGCCCAAAGTGCCCCCCGATCCCCCGTCGCCCCTGTCCTGCAGCCCTGCTCCCCTGCAGCCCCCCCGCAGCCCGCGGCGCGTGCGGGCCCCGCTCGCAGCAGATGGCTTTGTTTGGCAGCGCGGTGCCGGAGTCGCTGGGCATCACGTCCCGGCTGTGCCGGCCCTAATCAAATGATACGGTTAGGTGCACCGCGCCTGCTGCCTGCGCCCCGCCGGCGTGAGCAGATCCAAACTGACGGCTCCCGTTTGTGGCCCACTCACTGCCGGCGTCAGCCATTGTGGGGGGCACATGGAGAGGGGGGGCAGCTGGGGGAGAGGCATGAGGTGGCCCTGGGCACTAGAGTGTCCGTGGCAGCACTGTGGAGTTCCAACAGGTTCCTAGGGCTGCTGGCACCCTGGGGTGCTCCTGCAGGAGCACGGGTGCTGTCGGACTATGGACTGGCAACCCGCACCCTCACCCCATGCACCTATCCATCACCTGGCCTCAGGTGCGGAGAGGAGGGCTTGGGGCACCCCTGCACTGCAAAATGCTGTCTTTCTTCAGCCTAACCTGCCAGAGCTCCACAGCATCCATGCAGGACATTAGTAGGACCCCAGGGCTGTGCTGGGACAGAGCCATGGGGTGATGGGTGCCATCCCTGCTGGGGTGACAGGCACTCATCTCCTTTGTTGTTGTCTTCCTTGGTGTGAGCTCACATTGTGTGGCAGTCTGCACAAAGCGTCCTTTCTTGCTCCCTTCTGTCCCCCCAGTCCCCTGCAGTGAGGTACAGCTGGACACTGGGGCTGTCCACGCAGGGGACCCAACTGCATGGGACCCTCTGTGAGCTGCCCCAAGCATGGTGCCCTTGCTTAGTGCTGAGCTGGCAGCAGGACCCTGGCTGTGGCAGGTGCTTTTTCTGGGGGGGTACTCGGGCCCCTGCCAGCTCTAGTCACTGCACCTCACTTCCCACCGAGAGGGGCTTCTGCTTCAACCCGGGGGTCCCACAGTTTCTCCCCCGAGTCGTGGGCAGTGGCCACCCAGCAGGACCTCTCTCGCTGGGCGCAGGGAGGGGGGCCATGAGAACAGAGGTCCCTTTGTGCTCCGGCGCCTGGACCTGCTTTGTATGAGTTGCAGGCTCTCCCTTCGCTGCAGCCGGGCTCTGGGCAGACCCATTCATGGGGGGGCCGACATCACTGCCCTCCCCCTCCTTGGCACTGCCTCTGCGTGGCGGGCGGCAGGGGCAGGCAGGGGGGCTGGATGGGGAAGGATGCCGGGGACCTCCCAGCCCCGCTTGGCGGCTGTCACCCTTCCAGTGGGGCCAGCGGGGGGGGTCCCCAATTGACACATCCCACGGCATCTCTCTGCAGAACGGCGCCGTGCCCGGGGAGCAGGGCAAGCAGGAGAAGAGCGTCAAGCGTGGCAACTGGGGCAACCAGATCGAGTTTGTGCTGACCAGCGTGGGCTATGCCGTGGGCCTAGGCAACGTCTGGCGCTTCCCATATCTCTGCTACCGCAATGGGGGAGGTGGGTGTCAGGGGGCCGAGGGAGTGGGGTTCCTCTGGGCAGGTGTGGGGGTATGCACCCCAGCCCCCCATGGTATTTCTTGGGATGGTGCAGGGCATGGGAAGCACAGCTGTGCCTGGGGTTGCTGCCCACTCATCCTCTGGTTCCTGCTCACCAGGTGCCTTCATGTTCCCCTACTTCATCATGCTTGTGTTCTGCGGCATCCCCCTCTTCTTCATGGAGCTCTCCTTTGGGCAGTTTGCCAGCCAGGGCTGCCTTGGCGTCTGGAGGGTCAGCCCCATGTTCAAAGGTAAGGAGCTGCCTGTCCATACTGGCACAGGCCAGCACGGGACACCTGCTGTCACAGTGCCTAGCAGCTGGTGTGATCCTCACTCACCATGGGGTGCACACACACCTCTGGCACATCACATGGCCTGGGCAGGCACCTGCAGCTTGTGCAGTGCTGCACACGCGTGCCCTGCGCACGGATCACGATCTGCATCACACTGGTCCCCTGTGCACATGCCCACCCTGGCTACGCTGCCCTGCTCAGCCTGCCTGGCATCCCCTGCTCGCACTACACGTGCCCCTGCACACGCGTCGCATCTCCTGCTCCAACCCCGGCCCTGTGCTGGCATCCGCTGCAGGCGTTACACGCACAGCCCTGCATATGCCACATGTGTCCCCAGCACATCACTCTTGCAGAGGCCACTCAGGTCCCCTGAACACACTGTGGCATGTCCAGCTGTGGGCATGCTTCTGCAGTTGTCTCCCTGAACCATGGACAGCGAGTGCTGTGCACACATACTTGCTCTGCCATGGCTGGACCCTGCTCCAGATGCATCTCCTGGCTTACCGGTGTGCTCCCATGCTGCTGGCTCCCCTGGCCCATGCCTGCAGGCTGCCTGCCAGGTGACGTGCCTACAGTGTCATGTCTGAGTGCAAGCAGCCCATGCACACACTCCTGTGTGTGCTGCACAGTAGCATGCTGAGCCTGGGGCACGCTTCCCTGTGCTTGTGTGGCTGTCACATGCCACCAGATAACTGCAGGCCTAAGGTCACTGTTGTTTGGAGGTAGAAGATCCCATGCACAGTGCCACTCACACCCACGCCACAGCCAGGCGTTGAGCTGCAGCGTGGCTGCAAGGCTGCTGACAGCACTGCACGCAGCCCACTCCTCCCATGCCACAACCCCTGGTGCTGTGCGCCGTGCCCGTGCCGTGCCGCCGCACCCCGCCGCTCACCCCTCCCCGGTGCTGTTCCCAGGCGTGGGCTACGGGATGATGGTGGTGTCCACGTACATCGGGATCTACTACAACGTGGTGATCTGTATTGCCTTCTACTACTTCTTTGTGTCCATGACGCGTGTGCTGCCCTGGACGTACTGCAGCAACCCCTGGAACACGCCTGACTGCGTGGGGGTGCTGGACGGGAACCTCTCCAGCCGTGCTGCCCTTAACATCACCCAGCTCCTCAACACCACCCAGAAGCGCACCAGCCCCAGCGAGGAGTACTGGAGGTACTAGGGCCTGGGCTCAGGGATGGGGGAGGTGATGATGACTGGGCCCCACTGACGCTGCTGCCCCCTCCCCATACAGGAGGTATGTGCTGAACCTGTCGGATGACATCGGGAACCTGGGCGAGGTGCGGCTGCCCCTCCTGGGCTGCCTCGGTGTCTCCTGGGTCGTTGTCTTCCTCTGCCTCATCAAGGGTGTGAAATCCTCTGGGAAGGTACCTGTGTATTCCCTCTCCAGGCCCTTCCTTGTGGGTGTGGACATGATTTCAGGGTAGTTCCCTGTAGGCATAGCCCCTTCCCTACTGGGAATGAACCTCCCGTTGTGGTCATGCCCCCATCCCTTCTGGGCACAGCTCCTCCTCTTTTAGCATTGTCCCTGCCCTCTGTGTAGGCTCCTCCCACTCTGGGAAAGGCCACACCCCTGTGACCTGGCCACATCCCTTCTGGACACAGCTCCTCCCATGTGGCCATGGCCCCACTTCCTTGACTATAACCCCTCATTTGGACCATATCCTCTCCTGTCTGTCTGTGTCTGTCACTCCACACTTTGGATCATAACCCCAGCCCACAGCCACACCTTAGCCACACCTGCCTGTGTCCCCAGCCCTGCCCCCATCCCCACCTCACTGAGGTGCTGCCCCACAGGTGGTGTATTTCACGGCCACCTTCCCCTATGTGGTGCTCACCATCCTCTTCGTGCGCGGCATCACGCTGGAGGGGGCTGTCACTGGCATCATGTACTACCTGACGCCCCAGTGGGACAAGATCCTCAATGCCAAGGTGAGCAGGACGAAGGGTGGCGGGCAGCCAGGGCTGAGTGGGGCTGGGGACACAGCCTTGACTATCCCACTGCCCACAGGTGTGGGGTGACGCGGCCTCACAGATCTTCTACTCGCTGGGCTGTGCCTGGGGCGGGCTCATCACCATGGCCTCCTACAACAAGTTCAACAACAACTGCTACCGGTAAGGGCCTGACTACAGTCCCCCAGGCCTTCCCCTGCCCTCATGTTCACTGCCAGCCCTGACTCCTTTTCCCATAGGGACAGCATCATCATCAGCATCACCAACTGTGCTACCAGCGTCTATGCTGGCTTCGTCATCTTCTCCATCCTGGGCTTCATGGCCAACCACCTGGGTGTGGATGTCTCCAAAGTGGCTGACCACGGGCCAGGCCTGGCCTTCGTCGCCTACCCTGAGGCTCTCACCTTGCTCCCCATCTCGCCACTGTGGTCCATTCTCTTCTTCTTTATGCTCATCCTCCTGGGGCTGGGTACACAGGTAGGTCATGGTGGGGCCAGCATGTTCAGATGGGGTGGCACGGTGGGGCCAAGGTGGTGACATGCTGCCCCTCTGCCCCATACGTAGTTCTGCCTGCTGGAGACTCTGGTCACGGCCATTGTGGATGAGGTGGGCAACGAGTGGATCATCCGCAAAAAGACCTTCGTGACGCTGGGAGTGGCTGTGGCTGGCTTCCTGCTGGGCGTCCCGCTCACCACACAGGTAGGTGACCCATGGGACTGTTGCCACGGGGTGCCATTGCCATGGCCACCTTCATCAGCCACATCCACTTTGTTGCCACGTAGTGGCAGCCAGGCCCTAGGCCCCGGTAGTGACATCCAGGGCCATGGTAGTGACAGCAAGGGCCTGTTCTTGCCACACCAACACTGGTGATGGTACCCAGAATTGTCTCCATGCTGACTCTGGCATCAGGCATTGCCATGCCAGCTGTGGTGGTGGTGGTGGTATCTGAGCTGTGTGTTGCCAGCACAGTCAGCATGGCTGTGCTGTTGCCCTGCTAGCAGCAGAGGTACTGCAGGGGCAGCTGTACCAATGGGTCTGTCTTTCAGGCGGGCATCTACTGGCTCCTGCTGATGGACAACTACGCCGCCAGCTTCTCCCTGGTGGTCATCTCCTGCATCATGTGTGTGGCCATCATGTACATCTATGGTAGGTGCAGCTGCCTGCAGCCAATCGGATGGTAGGGCTGACCCAGCCAGCCAATAGGGAAGGGCTCGCCCCAACATTTGGCCAATCAGTTCTTTGCTCTGTGCTACATGGGGAGGCTGTTGCCCAATCGGGAGCTGCGGCCTGGGGAGGCTGCTGGGTCCCACCATGATGGCATTCGGGCTGGAGCTGGGTGGGCGGTGAGGGGGCTCAGGTCATCACCAGGGCTGATGGTCACTTTTCTCCCCAGGGCATCGCAACTACTTCAAGGACATTGAGATGATGCTGGGCTTTCCTCCCCCACTCTTCTTCCAGATCTGCTGGCGCTTCATCTCACCTGCCATCATATTTGTGAGCATCACAACTCTGGGGCACTGGGCCGTGGGAGGAGGGGGCAAGGAGCTCACCTGGGCATGGCATTCCCTGGAGAGGAGAGTGCTGGGCTCGGGAGAGCAGGAATAGGGCAGAGCAGGGAAGTTGTGGGGGCACAGAGCAAGCTGGCTGCTCCCCACAGGCTGATCCTGCCTATCCCTTCCCAGTTCATCCTGGTCTTCACAGTGATCCAGTACCGGCCCATCTCCTACAATGAGTATGTCTACCCTACCTGGGCCATCAGCATCGGCTTCCTCATGGCGCTCTCTTCCGTCATCTGCATCCCCATCTACGCCATCTACAAAGTGTGCCGTTCTGAGGGGGACACACTGCTTGAGGTGGGTGGCCAGGGGCTACACGCCTTTGTCTATGTCCCACCTGGGGCTGCCAGCAAGGCTGACCCTGACCTCACTGGAGCTGTCAGCAGTGGCTGGGTGCAGGCAGCATGCAGAGGGTACCACATTTCTGTGCACCCCTGGAAGCTGCTGGCATATTGGTGCCGACTAGGGCAGGGGAGCGTGGTGGGTGCTAATCTTGTCTCCATCCTCTCTCTTTCTAGCGCTTGAAAAATGCTACCAAGGCAAGCAAGGACTGGGGCCCAGCGCTGCCAGAGCACCGCAGCGGGCGATACGCCCCAGCGTTCAGCCCTTCCACTGAGTCCCACCTGGAGGTGCAGCCCCTGCAGCCAGAGAAGGGCCAGAGTGAGGCAGCGGCTGCATCCCCCGTGCAGGGCAGCAATGGCTCAGCCCACAGCCAGGACTCCAGACTGTGACCCCCCACAATCCCCGC
>VZTR01001688.1:0-41148 GCA_013400775.1 Chaetops frenatus | reverse complement strand
ATGGCGGCGGCACCGGGCGGCGCGGCGGGAGCAGAGCGGGCCGGGTCACCTGACCCGCGCGCGGCACGTGACCGGAACTGCAGCGCTCGGACGGAACCGGCGTAAGGCCACCGAGGCCACCGCGCCCGCTTATTGGCTGCCTGGTTTGACGGTGGCGGGAGAACTACACACACCATGATGCATCGCGAGCAGCGCCTCTTTCCATTGGCTGTCCTCCCCTCTCACGCCGCTGTGGGCGGGACTTCTGGGGGCGGGGCGGGCCCAGCCGAGTTCCCATTGGCCAGCGCCGCGCCGCAGCGCGGAAGCGACCGCAGGGGCCCGCGTGCCGCCATGGCCACAGCCTTCAGCAGCGACGGGGAGGCCGCGCTGCGGCGGGAGCTGCCCGCGGCCGCGGCGCCGGCACCGCGGGGAGACCTCGACGCCTTCTATGAGATGGGCCGGGCCGCCGCTTTCGTACGGGATGGCGGGTTCCGCAAGGTGAGTGGGACCGAGGATGGAGCCGGCCGGGGGCTGCGCGCCGCCCTCTCTCCCGGTGCCTCACAGGATCGTTATCGTTGGAAGGAACCTCTGGAGATCCTAGGCAGGGTCACCAGAGCAGCTTATACAGAAACGCGCCCAGGTGCGTTTGGAATGTCTCCAGTGAGGGAGACTCCACGACTTCCCTGGGCAGCTGTTCCAGTGCTCTGCCACCCTCAGTGTAAAGTGTTCTTCTTCATGTTGACATGAAATTTCTTTTGTCTTAGTTTATGGCCATTGCTCCTTCTTCTTTCGGATTTCTGTGCACCAGTGAAAAGTCTAGCACTGTCCTCTTGGCACGCACCTTTGAGATATTTATATGCATTAATGAGATCCTGTCCTCCTGCCAGGCAGGACAGGGTTAATTTTTGCAGTTTTGGGAGGGAGCCTGACCATTGCTCAGAGGTTATTCTGTACCACCTCCCATAATCTTCTGGGGACAGGGAAGGGGTCCTTCCTGGGCCTGTAGTGTGGCACAGTCGGGTATTATCAGAGCCTTGCATTGAGCACTCCCGTGTGAATCATTTGTCTCTTGTACATTGTTATTAATATTGTTGGTTTTCTTATTTAATTTGCTGTTTCCAGTAAATTGTTCTGATTTTGACCTGTGATCTCTACCCTTTGTGCCTCTGATTCTCTGCTCCATCCAGCTGCAGGAGGAAGGGGAGGGGGGAGCAAGTGAGTGTCAGTGTGGTTTGGAGAGGCTCAGTGGGAGCACAGAACTGGGGAGTACCATTCCTAAACCACAACAGATCTCCTCTCAGGCTTCTCTTGTCCAGACTAAACAGGCTCAGCTCCCACAGTCTCTCCTCATAAGAGAGATGCTCCAGACCCCTCATCATCTTTGTGGCCTCTGCTGGACCTTCTCCAGTAGCTCCTGGTCTTTCTTACACTGAAGAGCCCAGAACTGGAGACAGCACTGCTGATGTGTCTCACCAGGGCCAAGTAGAAGGGCAGGATCATCTCTCTCAACCTACTGGCCACACTCTTCCTGATGCATTCCAGGATCCCATTGGCCCTCCTGGCTGTAAGGGCCCTTCCAGCCCATGGTCAACTTGTCACCCACCAAGACTCCTAACCCTTCTTATCTGCAGAACTGCTCTCTAGTAGGTCAGCCCCCAGCCTGTGCTGGTAGTTGGGGTTATTCCTCTCCAGGTGCAGTACCTTACACTTGCCCTTGCTGGCTCTCATTGGTTTCTCTCTGCTTAATTCCCTATCCTGTCAGGGTCCAGCTGAATGGCACAGCCTTCAGGTGTACCAGCCACTGCCCTGTTTCGTATCATTGGCAAACTTGCTGAGGGTACATTCTATGCCCGTATGTCCCTTCCTCTCACCCTCCCCAGTGCTTCATTCCCTGTCTGCCTCACCCCTTGCTCCCCCCAGGTGGCCCTGCAGTTCCCTGACGAGCTCCTGGCAGACGCAGTGCAGGTGGCAGCCCGGATGGAGGCAGCGACCGGGGCCGAGATGTATGTGTTAGGAGACACCACCTACGGCAGGTCAGTCGGTGTGGGGCTGTGGGGGGGCGTCCTGGCCTTCCCCTGTGGGCAGGAATGGGGAGCCAGGGAGCAGGGAGAGCCCCGTGCTGCAGATCCCATCTGACACCGGGTTCTCCTGGCAGCTGCTGTGTGGATGAAGTGGCTGCGGAGCACGTGGGCGCCGAGGCGGTGCTGCACTACGGCCCAGCCTGCCTCAGCCCCTGCAGAAAGCTCCCGGTGCTGCACATCTTCGGGCAGCAGCCCCTGGATGTCAGGCGCTGCACAGAGGCCTTCCGGGAGCTGTACCCTGAGCAGCAGAGCCGTGTGGTGGTGCTGAGCGACGTGGTCTATGCCCATGCCATGGGTGAGTGCTCAGGGGGGCTCTGGTGCTGCTCTGAGCTCTGCAGAGCTGCCAGGGTCAGACCAAGCACGCATTCATTCCCCAGACATCGGCAGCTTTGATTTCTTTCTTCTGCCCTGATCTGTTGTACCTTTTCCACTTCAGGACTGTGGCAAAGTTTTGTTCTCACTCCTTCCTTCAGGTGAGCTGGAGCAGCAATTGTGCCCCGATTACCCCAATATCATCTTCTCCAGGCTGGTGTGTGGAGACCCTCCTAGCCCCACAGTGCCTGGGGAGGAGCGGAAGTTTGGTCGCCAGTTCTTGGTGGAGGCTGCAGGAGGGCTGCAAGACTATGCCATGTTCTATGTGGGAGCTGAGGGCCTTGCCCTCACCAGCTTCATGCTGACCTGGAACCGCTGCCCCTTCAGCTCCTTTAACCCCGTCACCGGCTGTGGCCGCCGCGAGACCCTCAATGTCAACCGGGCCCTGATGCGCCGCCTGTACCTGGTGGAGCGGGCCCGGGATGCTGCTGTGGTGGGCATCCTGGTGGGCACCCTTGGCGTGGCAGGCTACCTGACCGTGCTGCAGCACCTCCGGGAGCTGCTGTGCCGGGCCGGCAAGCGCAGCTACACACTGGCCGTGGGGAAACCCAACCCTGCCAAGCTGGCCAACTTCCCGGAGGTGGACATCTTCGTCCTGGTGGCCTGTACTCAGAACTCCCTCCTGGACTCCACTGACTTCTACCGCCCTGTTGTGACTCCCTACGAGCTGGAGCTGGCCTGCAACCCAGCCCGTGAGTGGACGGGGAACTACTTCACAGACTTCCGAGACCTGCTGCCAGGTAATAGCTAGAGCCAGCTGCCCAACACCCTCCCAGGCCGTATTCTGCCCAGCTGCCCTGCCTGTAGGCCGTGGTTGCTCCAGGACAGATGGGCCATTCCAGCGTTACCGTTCCCTGGCAGGTGCCTGTGCACACGTTGAGCTCCCACCGGCTGTTCCCGCAGCGGAGGCTGTTCCCGATGTCTCGCTGATCACAGGGAATATGCGTGCTACCCACCTCTGTGACCCCCCGACCTCTCAGTTACCCCCCAGCACCGCCCTGGCCTGCAGGGACCAGACACGGGCACTTGCAGAGATCAGCCCCGCAGGTTTGTGTTGGTTTCATGGTGGGGCTGAGCCCTGCTGCAGGGGCAGGGCCACCTTCTTGCTCCCAGTAACAATTCCCTTTCTCTCTCCTCCCAGCCTCCTTCCTGGAGTCCCGCAGCTGGCGGGGCCTGGAGCAGCAGCTGGGACAGACCCCCATCTCCAAGGCTGTGCAGGGCCGACGAGGGATTGCCATTGCCTATGAGGATGAAGGGTGTGAGCACCCGTGACTGGCAGCATTGGCACCCAACCAGGAGCGGGGCCATGTGGGGGCCCAGGCATTGTCTCCCACTGGGTGTTGGACCTGCTGCCAGCTGGCCCCTTCCTGGATGCAGCCTTAGGTCAGTAGCACTGCAGTGGGAGAGCAGGAGCTGCACATGTGTTTGGGAATGCCTGTGGCACCCTGAGGCTCATGGCCAGGGCAGCAGCAGGGCCAGGAGAGACAGGCACTTGGCACAGACCCAGTCTCTGAGGGCTCCTCCATCCAGGGCAGCTTTGTCCCTACATGGAAACGTCACAACTTTGCAAGAGATGACAGTGCTGGGACTTGAGACTTTTGTGGACTACTGCTGCTAACTAAAGCTGAAGAGGATTAGTGAATGAACTCTTTTTTAGAATAAAACACGGGCTGAGGAGCGCAGATGGGTGATACCAGCTGTCCCAATGTGAAAAACATCATGGTGCCCAGTTGGGGAGCATGTCCTGTATGTCAGCTAAGACCAGCCTAAGGGAACAGAAAACCAGAACTAGGACCTCTGACAGTGAAAGCACAGGCTGGGCTGGGGTACTAAGGCAAGGGCAGTGACTGAGCATGACCAAGCCCCTCAGCTGCTCTTATGAATGGGAATGGGGTGCACACATACTGTGCTGCAGGAAGGACCCTGTGTTTGGGGTGGAGCCCAGCCCCTCTCATGTGAGGCAGGGTTGTTTGTGCTCCATGCTGGGCAAGCAAGAGAGACTGTTTTTTGCCATCCCTCCCAAAGTCAGGGAGACACTGCGGCATCCCAGCGTTGATTTAACCCCCTGCACTGGGTTCTTCCCCAGAGGGAAGAGGGAGGCAAAGTCTAGGCACTGCAATAATGACAGCCACAACATAGAAATATTCTTAATATAATTAGGTGCAGGGCCTCCCCCCTCCCAACCACACGTACAAACGAGCAGGGGGCAAATTCCCCCTGCCCAGCCAGCCACTGCTGCAGGCACAGGGCGGCCTCCCCGCTGCGGGGCACGGGCACCCATGGGGAAGGGCTGGGGAGGGGCGGGTAGCCCAGGGATGAGGCAGCCTGTGCTGGGGCAGTTCTGCCCAGGCTTCCCCTGCCCCGCCACCACCTCCTGCAGCCAGCACTCCTGTTCCCTGCGAGGAGGGAGCATGCTGGGGGAAACAAAGATGCTGACACAGATGCGGCCACCAAATCTAGCTGAGGAGCGTCCCGAGTGGGTTAATTCTAGGTGGAGGGTTATTCTATGAGCCGTACTGCAGCAGGGCAGGGAGGATGGGGGGCTTTTCCTTGTGGGGAAGAGCTGGTCCAGGCAAATCGTCCATGGTCCTGGCCAGGTGCTCAGTAGTCTGCTGTGTATTCTGTACCATGCAGCCCTCGGCACAACAAGGTGAACTCCTTCACCATCTCCTTCACTCGCCGCTTGTTCACACGCTCTCTGCTAAGACAGAGGGGGGGGAACAAACATGAAGTGGGAGGGCTGCACTGGGCCATGCAGGGGGGTCATTCCCACCCTGGGGGAATGTGGGGCACAGCTACCAGGGCAAGTGGCACACGAACCTGAGGATCTGCTGGCTGAAGTTTTCCTTCTGCTCTGGAGTGACTCTGGCTGAGGGGAAGCCATCCTGCTGCATGGCCTCCTTGATCCAGACACTCAGGAGGCTGAAGCAGTGCTTGTTCAAGGCAAAGAGGATTTCTGCAAAGTGATCCATGAGGCTGCGGGAAGCCTGGCCACCGATGCCCTGCCACAGAGCAAACAACATGCTTAACCCACACTGTCACTCTCCCTGCTGCCACCCATGCTGCTGGGCTCCCTGCCCCTGGCTCTGTAGGGATGCTGCTCAGGAATTGTTGCCTGGGGAGCCCGTGGTCTCTCACCTCCAGCACTGCCTGCAGCAGCGCTTTGCCGTTCTCATGCACGACCTGTCCCACCGGGGCAATCTCTCCACAGCGGGGCAGCAGCTCTGTCTGCAACACAGAGTCCAGAATCGCTCAGTGCCAGCACAGGCTCCACACTGCAGCACCCGTGCCCAACCTCGGCCCCAATCCTGCATTCCCAGCTCTGAGAGAGGACTGCATGATGGCATCATACTCACAAAAAAGCCACAGGATGCTTTGACTGTTGGGGCCTCGGGAAACTTGAGTGAAAGGACACCTGCAGGCAAAAATTACTCAGGTTAGCAGCCAGAAAGCCCCCTGACCAACCCAAATCAGCCCTGTGGTCCCCAGCCCTTGGCTGTTTTGCACCCAGCTCTACAGGAGGAGCAGGCTGGCTTCTCCTCAGAGTGATTTGCAGCACATGCCCATGGTACTCACCACATTGAAACACTGCTTTGACATCCAGGTTGCTACACAAGAAGAGGTCCGGCTTCCTTTTCAAAGCCTGCAAGGCACACAGACAGGCAGCATGAACCCAGTGCTGCAGAGGCAGCCAGGAAGCCTCCAAGGAACCCGGTGCCCCAGACAGCCTCTGCCTGGACACACTTACCTGGGCACACCCCCAGCAAAGGACAGATTCACACAGTACAGCAGGAAACCATCACTTTACCCCTCCCCAAGAATATCATTCAAACAGCCAGGCAGTTTGCTACACCCAGGATTCACTGACCCCACGACTTGAGGATAGGTGCCACAGTGGTGTGCAAACACTCTCAGAGTGCTCCTGTCCCATCAGAGCAGATCAGGCAGCAGCACCGCTCCCAGGACAAGGGCAGCCATGCAGGGCTCAGCAGAGACCAGCCACCCATGTGCTTTGCTCCTCTCCTGAAGATGCTGGCATCCCTGGGGCCACAACAACTGGTTCGAGAGTAGCCCCAGACTGCACCAGATGAGAACGAGATGCCAACATTTCTTGGCAGTTCCTGAGCAGCGGTGTCTGAGATCAAGAAAGCTTGGGTTTTTTTAATGCCACACAGTGATTCATCCAGCCTCTGTGCGGGTCAGGCACTGCTGCTGGAGACACCCTGAGCTGTGGTCCCCCTGGTGCTGGCACTGAGCAGTTACTGGGTGTAAATGTTTCAGCCTGCACCTTCCACACCATGGGAAGGGTTTCCAACCTGCCTCAGTGAGCCCTGCTGTATTAGGCAGCCACATCCATGCCCTGACCACCATACCCACTGCTGCAGAAAAGCACTGGGAATGGCAGCCATGCCTCCTGCCCTGCTGTCACTGCAACACCAGGGACAGCAGCCACAGCACTGGAGCAGCCCTGCTGTGTGCCTGGAGCTCAGAGAGCAGCATACCAGGGCAAGCAGCCCTTAGGCTGAGCTCTGTGTGGGGCCACTGCTGCCCTCTGAGCCTTCTCCCAGGGATAAAAGGAAGGACAGCTCTCAGTCAACAGCACCCAGGACACACAGCCATCTGCCCCGTGGTCTCTACTTGGCGCAAAACAGACTTAATTCCCACCCCTTCTTCTCCAGGGCAAGTCCAGAGCTATCTGCCCAGTGCAGATGCCGGAAAACAAGAAGCTGAGGAGCAGGTTTCAGAGTTACCCCATCTCCTTTCTGACCTTTTCTATCACACACTGCGAAAGAGGATTCAGTTTTGGGCCCCGAAGGCATCGCTGTACCAGGTGGAGATGGCACAATGGCAGGGACCTGCTCCCTGCCAGATACAAGCGCATGGGGCGACCAGGGGCCACGTTATACCTGTGTGTGTATATACAGGCTGTGCTCCTGAAGCACTGGCACCAACATCAGAAGGTGAACTGCTGGCTGGGCAATGGTTTAGCAACATATCCACTCACTGAGGCTGCTGTTGTTCAGCTGGGCCCATACAGGACAAATGCTTGCAAGAGATGTTATAGTTTTAGCCCTGGGAGACTACCCCTGCTGGGGCCCTACTGTGAGCTCCAGAGCAGGGACCACGAGCCCTTCCCCCAGCAGCACATTGCTCAAGGGCAGCTGGCTCCTGTGATAACCACCCAGCTGCAAGTTCCTCTACCCTGCCTGTCCATGGGCTTTAACCTGAGTCCGCATGCTACAAGTGTTCCATTTGGCACGAGTCTTCCAACGTGCTCAGGTTCCCACCTACCTGCAGGGTGCTTCTCCCAGCCAAACCAGACCCGCTGCAGGCAGAGCCCTCTTGCAGAATCAGTGCAGCATCTGCTCCTCACTCCATCAGTGCCATGGGGAAAAGCATGCCAGTATTGGGACAGCTCCTTCCCATAGGACACCTTGCAGAGTGCAAGCCCAATGCAGAGCCGGGTACATATGCACATGTCTAATGTAAAGAGAGATGCTTTTTACCCCCACAGGACCGGGCACTCTGGAGCTTCTCCCATAAGAAAGCAGCACCAGGTAGGTCTGGCTACTCTTTCCCGACACCAGGTATGTCCAGCTACTCTTTCCTAGCACCAGGAATGCTGCTCCAGCTCTTGGACCTCTTCTTGCCAGCCCATCTTCCCTGTCTCCTGCCAAAGCACCTCTGCTCACATGTTCTGGGATAGGGACAGGTCTTCAAATGCTTTCAAACTTCCCCCCCATATCCTCTGCACGAGCAGCCCCTGCAGAGACAGGCACTCTCCAAGAACTGTCCTGCAGGACAGCATAGAGGCAATGTTGGGTTCTTCTCCACAGCAGCTCAGAGACCACCACAGAAGTCTTCAGAGCAGGATCTTCTGTGCCCATTTCTTCCTAGGCAGACAGGCATGGAAGGGACACCCACTTCTCCAGTAGACAGAGGACAGTGGGGACTGCACTGCCAGTTCCTAAAGCTCTCCAGAACACACAACCTTTGTGTCCAGTACCCCATCTCTTCCCAGACCCCACACCTGGCAGAGAAGAGCCTCTTGCTTTGAAAAGCGCACATAAGGCTGGCCAGGCAGGAGCAGTGAGCCTCAGCAAGGGGATGCTGAACCCATGTCCTCCATGGGGTTCTCTGAGTCTGGCTGGAGCAGGTGAGGTGGAGTTCAACAACTGCTGCATGCAGCCTGGACCAGATCAAGACAGCAGGAGGGAGGTGGGGAATGAAGCTGGCTGTGCTTGGCCAGGGACTGTGCCATCACAGAAGGTCAATCCTGCATCTTCTGCCCAGTGAGGCCTCGTGCACACAGACTGCCCCAAGGATCTGTCAGCAGAAGTCACTAAAGAGCTCCCAAGGTCTGTGCAAGTGAGCCCTGCTGGGGTGAGGTGAATTAGGTGGAAAAGCAGGCTGGAGAGCCCCAAAATCCTACCTGCAACTGGGAGTACACATGTGATACCCACTGGTTCCCCACCTTCAGAACCTGCCTGGTTTTGCCAATGCAGACCTGGCTGCAAAGCCCCAGCCACCATGGCCATGTGGTCCTGGGCAGAGGCGCTCCAGCTGCATGGGTGTAACTGAGCCCCACACCCTCCAGGTGGGATGTTCACCTTGGGCACTGCAGCAGCGATGCTCTGCACTGATCCCAGCATGCAGCATGAGCAGGAGGGAGCAGCTGAGAACAAAGGATGCTGGCACTGTTCTGTGCAGCCTTATGGTGGACTAGTTATATTACCCTCAGCTTTGCGTAGTATGGTAATTCTGTCATTTGGTTTAAGCCAGCAGGCTCCATGATCAGCCATGATTGCCAATTACCATTGTGACAAAAGGATCAGCTGCCAACAACTGGGCAGTTCCATGAGCTGCAACCAAGCTCAAACAAAGATAAAGTCAGCAGGAATCCTGTGACAGAGAGAGATGGCAATAGAGAGCTGATATGCAGGTACCATAAGCTTCTCCTGAAGAGGTGGGACAGTACTTGCTGGCAGAGAGGGCAGAAACACTGCCTGCAAGGAGGAACCAGACAGACTTGAAACCAGGAAGATATTTCCACCAAGGTGATCAACCACAAAAACAGATGGTCAGGGAAGTGGAAAGTCTCCACCTTGACACACTCTTGGGTCCATGTTCACTTGCTGCTCCATAAGATGCATCACTTTGCCAAGGTGTCTGCAGGGAGAGCAGGCTGGCTGAAAACAGCTCTCATCACACAGAAATCTGGTCTGAAGAGATCTGCAGTCCCATCTGAGTTTAATCCTCTGATCTACAAATCCTCAACAGCATCATGGCAGAGTATGGTCCTCTGGAAGAGGACAGGCTGGACCCATCTCTGCTATCAGACAGCTCTCAAAGTCCTGAGAGCAAGCAATCAATCAGGGATGCCAAGGCCAACTGCTGATGGGTTTTAAAGCACCTCACTAGATCATCAGTCTGTGAGAAGGGTCAGGCCAAGGAAGAGGAAACCTTGAGTTCTATGTGTGAAGAGAGAAGACAGGGATGGGATCCTTTGGTCTCCATGGGGTTTCAGGAATACAAAGCCCAGGAAAACAACAGGTCTTGAGTGGGCAGTGTCAGGCTGGCAACCACAATGTCAGATGTCTCACAGTAATCCAAGAAGGAGAAGACATGGAGCTAGGAGCCTCTGAGCTGCTCCTGCAGGAGTGCCTCTGAAGGGTATCTGGAGATCCACACATAGGAGACAGGGCCAGCTGCCAGCACACTGCCCCAGCATTGTCTGCAGATCCTGCCCACAAGGACACGTGTAACGGATTCCCAGCACCCTGGATGGGCGATGTTAGGTCTCACAGTACACCCCACGGAAGTGCAACATGGTTGCAACTTTTCTCTCCAAGAAAGCACAAATATTCTGTAATCAGACACAGAGGAGGACCCCAGGCCAGAGAGAAATTCAGTATTTTCTGAAGAAACAACAAGTAACCTTGGGAGAGTCTTTCAGAGTCACCTAATGTCTTACACCCTGGCACAATCACCTCTACCTACCCTCCAGGAGCAATGCACTTGTTGGGTCTTTTCAAGAACTCCACGCAACAACAGCTCCCCATGTGATCTTCCAGTGCTTCCTGACCCTCTCAGGAAGACTTGCTACTGCCAGACCTGTATCCTTTATCATGATTTCCTCCTGTTAATGATTATCCCACTCAAGGAGAACAAAAAATGGTTTTTTACCTACAACTGGCATATTACCTTTTACACACTCCAAGACTCATGCAGCTCCGCAGGCTCCCATCAGCTTTTCCTCCCCACCATGTGTACAAGGTGGCCATCTTCCCAGATGCTTTTCTCTGTGGTCTCTGATATAAATCTACAGAAATGGTGTGCCCCCAAGTAGGCACAGTGTTCGAACAGAGGTCCTGCTAGCAGTGAGGACACCACCCAGAACCTCATGCACAGACCCCATTTACCACCCTCCCATCATGTTCAAAACCCTTGTTAAAAGGTCACAGCTTCCAAAACCAAAAGCAGAGCAGAAGTCTGGTATCCTTGATTATGTTACGTCTTCCAAGATGAAAAGCAGGGAAGAAAAGGCTGCAAAATGGCTTTGAGATGCAATGGGCCTCAGCAGGATCTGGGCATCAAGGTGAGAACTGTGAGGAGAAGACCCTGCCTGGGGGAGGTGAAGCGCAGCCCTCTTGCCCACTCCAACCCTCAAGACCCATGGGAGGATCAGAGGGGTCTGACAGTTTACCACCTGGACATGCCAGGCACCCTCCCGGGACTGTCAGCAAGGGTAGGATGGCCACAGCTCTGGGAGGAGCCTGGGTGAGTGTTCCTGCACAGCCACTGGTCCAGCACATGTGGTAAGAGATCTCCCCATTACACAAACAGCAGAAGGTGACTCTGCCAGGCCCCTCCTCACCACAGACCCCACTGTGCATAGGTGGGCAGGGAACACGACTCTGACAGGGACACTGAGTAAAGCAAGGACATCAGGGCTTCTCCCTTAAGGGCCACAGGGGGCTGAGGAGCACACTGGGCAGGTGTATATACACACACAGCATAGCACTGGCCCTGCCTGCCCACTGCCAGCAGTGACACAAGTGCCAGCCCACAGCCCCTGCCATGTCAACGCAAACTGTCCCCATGCGCCGCTGAGCCAGCAGCTCCTGCACAGGAACTGCCACCACCCAGAGAGGCTGCTGGGGCAGGAGGCAATGTGGCACTCCCCAGATCCCCATGCCATCACAAGCACGTTGCTCAGAGCCAAACCCTGGCAGCTGCCTGCTCCTGAGGGGCTTCCTCCCACTGGCCCCTGGGCAAGACAGCCAGCTCAGCCTGTCCCCGCTCCAGAGGACCCATCAGAGGGCAGGTAAATGGGTTGGAAAACATCCACTTAATGCTCTAATTTGTCTGTCACCCAAGGGTGACCGCAGCAGCAGCACCAAGCGCCCCATGCCAGCTTCAGCACAGCGAGGGGGTGGGAGCTGGAGCTGCCCTGCAGAGGAGGGCACTGCCCTGGGGATGGTGTGAACCCAGAACTAAAGGAGAATGTTTTGTTTTCAACTTCCACGGAAACAGATGGAGAAACTCGATATTCAACTAAAAGGAAAAAAAAACGTTGTCAACAGAAAGCTAAAAATAGGTTTAAATTGAATTAAAAAGAGAAAGAGAGAGAACAGAAAGTGAATGAATAAGAAACTAAAACACACCTGTGCCAGGAGTTGCATAAATGAATCAACAATATCAGGATGATCCCTGGGCCCTAAAATATAATAAAGATGTAACTTAAGAGAAAAATCATACAAACAGCAACTCAACATCATATAGTTATGTGATACAGAAAGAATTTACAAGTGAAAACAGGAGTGTAAGGGAGGAGGGGTGTGTGGGGAAGGGGATGGGCAACATGAGCAGCTTGAAGCAAGTTAAAGAAACAAAACATACAAAAAATCATGAAACTTGGAGAACCCAAGAACAGAAAGAAACTGCAAAGGAAAGGGTCTAAAGCCCCAGGGTCTCCAGCTAGCACCTGGGTGCTGCAGAGCCAAGGAGGAGATCTTCATGTCCTTGGGGAGGAAGAGAAGGAGGAGCAGGGGCTAGCTGGGCACCATCTCCACAAGGAGAATTATAGCTTTTGCACTGTGGGGACTGAGCAGGTGTCTTCAGAGCACTGTTTGGTCCTGGAAGGTAACTGCAAGTGAACGACAACACCTCAGCAAATGCTTGACAGGCCTGGCTGGGCTCAGGCGTGCACATGCTTGTCACCAGCATCAGCTGCTCAGGAGACCCTGGCACAGACACCCTCCCACCCCATTCCCAGATGCTCTCCAGGATGGTGAGTCCAGAACCCTCCTGGAGGTCTCCTCCAGCATCCTCATGGGAGAGAGCAGCTCAGTGCCCAGAAGTCTCTGTGCCAGCACCACTCACCCTACCTTGGCATCTGACTGTGCACACTCGCTTCTTGGCCCTTGTAGGCTCAGGCATCCCCCCTTCTCCTGCCACACATGGGCTCAGCAGAAGGGGCTCGCCCTGCTCAGAGCTGGCCCCCCAGCCAAGGGGACAGTCCTGGGCACACACCGAGCTGAACGGCCGCTTGCCTGAGCAAAGCTCACATCCAAATGCTGGCACAGCTCAGGCTCTGTCCCCTCCCCTTTCCTCCTGCAGACGTGCCTGCTGCTGCCTGGAGGCACCGCCACCTCCCAGCACAGAGGCAAAAGCGTTCCAGAATAGACACATCCACACGCCACAGGCACGAGTGGGGACCTGATATCCAAGGAAGCCTGGCTCGCTTGTCACTGACCCCAGTGACACCTCAGCACAGTGGGATTTGCTCAGACCATGGCGTGATGATGAAGCAGGGCTCCTCATGTCTCCCCCCACCTCTCTAGAGAGCTCTGAGCCTTGAACTGGTGAACAGCATCTGGCACCCAGCTGTGAGCAAAGGATTAAGACCCCTTGGGGGCCACATATGGTAATGCTGAAGGACCAGAGCCAGCAGCTCCAATGTACATTTGTCCCTGTCACAATCACCAAGATGCTGAAGGGTGCCATGGTGCAAAGGAGCCTGTTCTAACCCCATTTGCTTTTGTAGGGTGAGCAGTGAGCCAAAGAGGGGCCCCTGCCCTTCAGGAGAACATCAGCATCCTCAGCATCACAGCAGAGACTTGATGGCCACCAGTGACTCTGAAAAAGTAATTTCCCAGCTGTTCACACACACATTCTCCTGCTCATATGAGGGCTTGATTTCAGGCTACTACAAGCAGCACTGGTCCCCAGAGAAGCCCCGGGATCTCCCTGTGGGCATGGCCTCCCTGCCAAGCTGGACTGCAGTTCCAGCCTGACCTTTGCTGCACGTGATACCCAGCCTGGGCTGCTGTAACAGAACAGAGGCCCAGAGCACCCAGGGGTTTCCTGCAGGGAAGGTACCCACCTTCTAGGGACTGGTATGAATCCAAGAAACAGAGATGGCCCCAGTTAGCTTAGCTAGGAGTGAAAACAGCCTTTCCTGGTAAGACGCCTCCAGACTCCAAGCATGCAAAAGCCTGACAACAGCCCCAGCGCGAAGACGGGCTAATCCTACGTACCTTGCTGGAACAGGGTCAGTGTGACTGAGGTAACGAGCAAGAAGAGGGCCTTGATGGGAGGGAAGTGGGCAGGCTCATGGGCAAAGATGTGAACCAGCTGCAAAAGACAGAGAAGGACTGAAGCTTCTGCTGGCCCTGCACACCCCCAGCCTCCCAAGCACAGTTCTGTACCTGCCGGGTGAGTTCAATGGCAGAGACCTGGGGTATGGTGCTGTACATCTGCCCCAGCATCTCACACAGCTGAGGCACCATGGGGGCAAAATCATCCAGGAGGGTCTTCACAGACTTCTCAAATATGGCACAGACAGACTGTGGGAGAAGAGGGACTGCATGAGCCATGGGCATCAGGAGACCTCTCCCAGGGCTTAATGGATGGGTCTCAGGGGAGCAAAGAGCTGGCAATGGGGACAGGGACCAGCCAGGAAAAGGGCTCAGACATGCTCTAGTACTGGTGGCCTGTCCTGCAGCACAGGATGCTTCCAGTGACCAGGAACCACACTTCCCACTGCAGCAGGAAGGCTCCCCAAGGGGTGGGGAGAAATGGCTGGTGGGACACTGCACATGGGCATTACTGGACTGAACAAACTGGACAAGCACCAGATGATACAAGTCCAGGTCAGAACAGAGCTGTTCTCTTTGGGAACACAGGTTGGGTAGATCCCAACTCCCTGCTCATGGCAGGGCCTCCATTATTAGAGAGAAGCAGAGCTGACAGAAGCACAAGACAGACAAGAATGGCTTGATGCTGCTGGTGACAGCAAGCAGCACTGGTCCAGATAACCCAGAAAGACATCCCTCTCACAGGCCATCAACCAGAGTTTGTCCTTTGCTATCCCCCATTTGGGTCAGCAAGGACAGGCAGAGCTGCAGGCAGTATACAGGTGAAGTTTGGTTACCTCCACCACCTGGGCATCATTCAGCCACTTGCTGAGAACCTTCTGTATGAGCTGGAAGACTTGCTGCAGAACCACCACCACCTGTAAGGAACAAGAGACACTGAAGAGAATTGGCCCCCATGGCACTGGGAAGGGGAGATTCAAGTCTAAGCATGGCCTGGACTCAAACTTTCAGGCACCACCTCCCCTCTCCAAAGCTGGACAGCTTTTTTCTGAAGCATCCTGGCACAGCTCACAGTTGGCAGGCAGCACCCAAGCCATCCTCCAGAGCAGCACCTAGCCAAGAGGCAATACACCTCTGTCCACCTCAGGAGTGGTGGGATGAGCTGAAGGAGCTATTTTAGCTGGAATAGACTAGCACTACCCTCTTGCTGGCACGTGCTGCATTCCCCATTAATCCCCCTCTCCTGCAGTGAGTTGTGAGGTTTTGGCCAGTCTGTGGCAGAGTACAAGGAGCTATCGCTCTACTCACTGGGTTGGGTCCTTGCTGCACTGGCAGTTTTTTGACCTCGGTGCTTTCATGGTCATCATCGTGGTGGCTGATGTCTAGGGTGGTGAAGAGGTTGGAAAGCAGGCCCAGGATGTGGATGATGGCCAGCCTGTTGGAGGGATTGGGCTGCCAGGGAAAATAAAGCCAAAGTATGACACAGACTGCACTATTCAATCATAGTCATGTCTTTGGGATGCTGAGGAACCAGAACTGCAGAGGTAAAGTGCCAGAGAGGGGTTCTCTGCACTGCACTTTCCCTTGAGCCCATGTTTAGGAGTGCTGCTTCACTACAGCAGCCCCAGGGCTACAGACAACAGGAGAAACCACTTCTGGATGGAGGCAGCACACAGGCACTCACCGTTTCATCAGCCAGCTTTTCCAGCTGCTGGATGTACGGGGTGATCAGGGAGTGCAGGTTCTTCAGGATCTCCTCCACTTGCAGTGCAGAAAGCAGGAAACCAAGAGCCTGCATCAGCCACATGCACTGGCTTGTCTGGGACAGAGAAGACACAACAGGGGAAGTCACTGCCTAGCCCACAGCCCATGCTCTGACAGCTGCCAGGGTCCCAGGTGGGTGTGCTGCAGCTCCCAAGCTGCTCTATCTGAGTTCCTCTAGGTTCATCTAACTGCAGGAGAGGGGAACAGCTTCCTAACAGCTTCTGTTCCCAGGGAACAGGAGTTCTGGCTTCAGCGAACCTGGTCTCTTCCCAGCTCCTGCCAAGGAAAGACCAGTTGGTGTCCAGAGATCTCCGTGCTGGCATCACTCACCCTAACTTGACACACCATCCTTTGGAAAGCCTGTCTCAGCCACCCCATCCTAGTCTCAGGCAGGGCTGGGGCTCGGTTCCTACACTTATCTCTCTTTTTCCTCTTGGAAGCATGCCTGTCATCTCAGTATCCTTGGGTTTGGAGAGACTGGGAGTAGCTAGAGTTAAGCTCCTCCTCCTTCCCCTCTAGGGGACATACCCTCCCAGCACAACCCCAGCCTTTGTGGGTGAAGTGAAGCCCAGTAGTGCAGCAAGAGGCAGCCAGCAGGTTCTCCTGGTCCTGCACACCATGGATGCAGTGCTGAGCTCCCCTCTGGGGACAGCTTTGGGTCTTCAGCTGAGCATGACTAAGGGGGCATGGGGGGCAAGGAGAACCAGCAGAGGTGTGAGTCAGCCTCTCTTACCTTGTGAATCTGCTTCATCAACACCTCCTGTCAAAGGGAAAGGGAGAGAAAAAGAGGAGGGTGAGTGCTGCAGAAAGGCCCTTCCCTTCCAGGAGACAGGGCTGACAAGAGGAGGTAGGACTGATACAGGAGGTCAAGACAACTAATACCAGTGTGGACAAATATCATGTGCCCCCCACAATCTGCCACAGGCAAGAACTAAAATTCTTGTCCCCTGAGCCAACCCACTCAGCCACTGAGCAAGGGGAGCTCCTGGCTTGGACGGGCTCTGCAGCAGGATGGCTCAAGGACTCAACCTCAGCCAGAGTTTCCTTATTCCAGTGTCAGTATTCCCCAGTTTCTAAAAGCAGAGATGCTTTTAACAGCCCTTCACCTCTCTGCTCCCATGTACATTCTGGCAGCCTGCCCAAGTCCAGCCCTTCTCCTAGTGCATCAGGACTCTGTGCCACATCTGCCCCAAATCTTGAGAGTCAAGAAGGAGCATGGGACAAGCTGCCCCAGCACTGCAGGGATCAGCTCTGTCTCCAAGGAGAGGCTTGAATACCAGGGCACTGCCCCCAAGATGCCCAGCAGTGGCACTAGCAGCCTGGCAGGTGCACAGCTGGCAGGATGCTGCTCCCAACAAGGCAAACAAAACCCTGGGGAAAGGACAGACACCCACGTGCAACCTGAGCAGACCCCTTGGCAGTTGTGTCTGTCACTAGCTGCCATTTCCGCATTCACAGCAGGACACAGGGCCTGCCACATGGGTTTACTGCCCTATCAACAAAACAAACAAGAAATCTCCCACACCAAGCAAGATGCCCTGAGCTGCTCCTTTGTTCCCCTGCCCTGATCCTTGCAAAAGAAAGGGTGTGCACAGAGCACATCCCAGGTCACCACCACACGTCCACCTGCATCCAGCTCCTACCTGTGACACAGCGACAATGTTGGCAGCATAAGGTGGCAGGTCGTACTTGCACTCCCGGCAGATCTTTTTCAGGGTGGAGACACTGGAGATGGAGAGCTCAGGATTGCCCAAGGCTTGGAGCACCAGTGGCAACACGTTATTAATCATGACAGGGTGATCAGCCAGCCACTCAGACAGGGACCCTGCATACACAGATGGGATCAGACTGCAGGACTGCACCACAGGTTCTTGCTCTCTGCATCCTGCAATGCTCAGCTTTGCTTTTCACCACTGGCATTGCTGGGCAGATGTGGTCTCAGGGGGGCTTTTCCTCCCCAGCCCAGCCCACTCACCGATAGTGAACATGACGGTGTCAGCAAGCTGCACGTTGCTGATGCTGATCCGGGGAATGAGGCCGATCAGCCCTGGCACCACATCGGAGTAGTTTACGTCGATGGTCTCAGCAATGGACTGGAAGCCATAGAGCAAGGCCTCTGTGTGCTGCCAGGGTGGGAGAGACACTGTCAGAGCCATGCACTGACCCCAGATGCCCAACCCAACCCCAGCTCCAGGCACCAGCTCAGCATCCCCACAGTAGCTGAAGAGGCTGATCCCTGGGCAGCACTAAGGGCAAGGAGGCAGAACACCTATTCCTCTCCACAGCAGATGCCCGAGAGCCTGTATGTGTGCTGGCAAGGTGCTCACACTCCTCACCCCTGTCTTGTCCCTTTGGTTTCAATGCCCCACGGTGAGGACAGGTCCCTGAGGGCTGGTATCTGTCAGCCTGGCACCTGGGTCCCCTTGCTCACCTGCCACGTGGACGGCTGCTCTGTGTTGGTCAGGAGACGTCCCAGTTTGTCATAGAGGCTGCTCAGGAGCTCAGCGCCCAGCATCTCATACACATACATCAGCGTGTCAGAGATGTCCACCCTGCAGAGAACATGGGTGTCTCCAAATGCTGTCCCCATCCCATGCAGAGAGCTCCATGTGTGGACACATCACTTTCCCTCCTGCTGCCCAGCAGGGCACAGGCAAGCCTCGTACAAGCACACTGCCCCAACCAATGGAGTGATCCCATGGCCTCTTGGGCACAGTAACTGGTGCTGTGCCAAAACACTAGCTCATTTTCACATTACCACCACAGCCAAAACAGCTCTTGATGGAAGGCATCTCCTCTGTGTCCCTGCTTGGCTCATCCTACAGCACTCAGTCTGCAGGGTTACAGAATGCCGCCCCTGCATCCTCACCTGCCTGACAAGCAAATCCAAATCTCCCACTTGTACCTGTATATCCGAAACTGCTCCTTCTCATCCGAAGACCAGAAGCCATATTCCTCATCAGAAGGGAACTGAGCTTTGTGCAGCAGCACATCCACCAGCTGGAAGTAGACAGGCCTGTAGACCTGCTGGTACACTGCCTGCTTGTCTGGCTCAAAGGAGAGGATATCATCCTGGAGGCAGGAGGAGGAATAAACAGATCAGGTGTTGCAGGGAAAGGAAAACAGAGCTAATATGCCTGCTGCACAGGGGACTTAGGTACATCTCCCAGGGCTGGTGGGACCTGGCACACCTTGGAGGCTACATCTCCAGCTCCCTTAGATCCACCTGATGCTGTGCCCTTCTGCAGTGGCAGCATTATCTGGAAGCAAGATGCCAAAAGCCCCAGAAGATGGGCGGACCCTCAGACAGCACCTATAGCGGGGGCAGTGTCCTGCCATGTCCTGTCCTCAGGAGCACACCTACACCAGGAGCATGCATGCCTCAGACTGCTGTGAGAGAGCTGCCTGAGCACAGTGCTCTCCTGCATGCACCTGTAACCTCAGACCCATCTGGAGAAGCAGCAGGAGGTGGTGGAAGCCTCAGCCTGGCCTCATGCAGCAGAGGAGCTGCTGGCACGGCACTGACTTTGCTCCCCTCCCTGCCCACGCTCAGCCACGCCACATTGGATTGCTGAGGAATGGAGCTGAGAGATGAAAGGGAGCTAAAAATAGAGCACAGTGTGGCAGGGTTGCTCTGCTGATCCAGGGAACACTGACCCTGGGAGATGGACCCCACGCTGGGCAGCCACTAAAGCCATGCTCTCGTTCCTGCCTGCTGCAGGCAGGCAGCAAGGAGATAAACTACCAGGTCTGTTGCTGGGAAGAAAAAAGACTAACATGAAGTTTTAATTAGTTTTGTTAATGAGGCCCTTAAAGGATGGCTCACACTTCTAAGGAAGACTGGTGGTAGAAAGAGCCAGCCACAGGGTGAGTATTTCCTAGGTATGTGCCCTGCCCTAGCTGCAAGTACAGGGCAAGGTGTGGGGACACCAGAAATCCCTGGGACCAATTAAATCCATGCCAGACCCCAGTCCCCATGCACTGGTGCCTCTGGCCCTGCCTGGAGGGCAGAGCCCATGCAGACTGTCCACAATGGCCACTGACCTGCAGCGTGTACCAGAAGGTGAGGGTCAAGGAGCTGGTGGTTTCATTGACGGGGTAGTGTCCGGGGATGCCAGTGCAGAACATGATCATGTTGACCAGGGCCAGGAAACTCTGCCAGTGCTCCACCTGATCCAGGAGAGCCCTGGGAAGTAGAGAGCATGGTCAGAGTGGCATGTCTGCTGTGAGCCCAACTCCTCTGCCCTGACACATGTCACTGGGTTCAGGACAGGCCCTGGACAAAGCAGCACGTGGGGAACAGCAGGCTGCTCCAAGCTCACTCTGCCTCCTAAGGACCATCCCCAGCACTCACCGGGAATGGTTCTCGCCCAAGGCCACAGCGATGCGGCAGATTCCATGCGACGTCTCCATGTCCCCGCTCTGGACCGCCTGGCGCAGCTGCTCTTGGAGCCCCAGCACGGGCGGGATGAGCTTGAGGAGAGTGTTCACGTACCTGCAAGCACAGCCTGAATCACCTTGCCAGGCACCACCTCCCTGACACGGGCTGCCATGCCATCCATCCCTCCTGATGCTCTCCCAGGGCTCCTGCCTAGCTTTGCCTACTTGAAGGCTGCTTTGTGCAATGGGATGCATGCAGGAGCCCTTACTGCTTAACCTGAACTGTCCTTGCAGCCTGTGGCATTAGGACAAAAGCTGCAGCCCCAAGCACTGCTGTGGCGGAGCCTCTGCAAGTGAAGAGAAGGCTGAGCCAGAGGCCATCAGCTCAGGGCAAATCCCCCGGAGCACCACAGTCCGGGTCCCTGCCTCTGCCCACCCACACCTGCTAGCAGGGCTGCCTGCACCTCCAACTGGCCACTGCCACAACCAGCTCTGTGTGAGCTGTGCCTGCACACAGCAGCAAGGGCAGACCTGTGGGCTCTTCCCACAATGCTTGCAGCCCTGAGATCTGCACAGAGGCAGTCCAAGCTGCCAGTGGGAAACCACATGACTCTCCACCTTGGGCACCTCCAGACTGTGCGCCATGTGTGGGATGAACTGGGCAGCCACCTCTGGGGAGTCCCATCCAGGGAGAACGCTGGCCCCCTGACACATCCCGGGCTGCCGCAGCCCAGTGCGGCACAGCTCTCCCACATCCCATCCTGCACATCAGCCTCCCCTCCGCTGCCTGTAAGGGATGGTAACCAAGGCAACGAGAAGGAGGCAGCCAAGGTGAAAGGCAGCCCAGGGCCCCCGGAGAGAGGCCGTGCTGGAGGCTGATGAGCAGCCTGCCTTTTCCCTGCCATTTCCCTGCCCGCCCAGGCGTGTTATCTGCAGCCGCAGCCTGTGCTCTCTGCCTGCCCCCTACACGCAGGTGTGGGACTAAGGATGCTTGGAGTGGGAGGCATACATGATTCCACCTCTCCTGTGCCCACCCTGGGGAACAGATGTGAGTGCTGACTCTGGGACAGCTACACTTCCATCCCGGAGTAGCAGGGTGGCTTTTGCTAGGGATGATTTAGGAGAGAACAAAGCCATTGGTGCCACCAGCGCAGGGACAGAGTTGTGCTGGTGGTGGCAGCTTTCTCTCTGGGTCAGCAAGAGAAGACAGATGAAATAAGGTGTCTACAATCCCAGCTGTCGTCCCAGCATTCCCTCTGTGCTGCTGGGGGTCACCCTCCCCTCACCCTCTCCCCCAGAGAAAATCACACCGCAAAGGGTTTATTTTTGCGTAAACCATTTCCAAGCCTCTGATGCCCTGTGAGTTATGCATGTGGCAGCATGGGAGCAATGTGATGATGGAGAACTTGGAAATTCAATAGCTTCAATCCCTTGGAAGCAATGCTGCATGCATAATAGGCCCAAGGGAGCCAGGGCAATGCCCAGACAAAAAGCCATAGGAAACCTTTCACTGCTCCAGTATAAGGCAAAGCCATCCTTCCTCCACAGCACTGGGTTCACACTACCCTAGTGGGGGTTTTATGGCTTTATGACTTTTATGACTTTTCCTGACAAGGATCCTGCTTCTGCTGGTTACCTTGAAATACTCACAGTGTAGGTGCCTGGACCTGAATAGTCTGGGATCCCTGCACAGCCAACAGAGATAACAACCTAGATTTGCTTCCATGCTGCAACTCCATATTATTGAAGACTTCAAGAAAATGTTGGGTGAACCATGTCTCCCGAGCACCACCTTGCTCCACTAGTTCTGCAGATATAAGGGCATCCTGGATGCAAGGGTCTCTAGCCAGGAGGGAAATGCTTGCTCTAGATGAGTTGTTTTAACCAGTCACCCAAGCTCCACAGTCAAGTCAGAGAGAGCTGAGCTGCTCTATTCCATATCCAGGAGCATGGAACCCCAGGTCACTCAACCTGGTCAGTGCTGCTTTCCAGCCCAAGGGACCAGCTGATGCCACATGCCTGACCAGGTGCAGAGCTTGCCCCAGGAGGTAGATACTGCACCTGCTAGCCCTGCTGCCAGCCATCACTTCCCACCCCTCTCACCAATGTCAGGCAGAAGAAGACAAAACCACCCTGGCTCAGGAGAGCCCCTGGATGCCCAGCCTGTTTCCAGCAGTCAAAAACTGTGAATGCCTGTGAAAAAGTACATGAACATGGCAGCCACATAGTGACTCTTGCCCATGCAGTTCCCTTCAGTGATTTGTCTTAGCCTTCCTGAGCAAGATTTGCTATCCTAGTATTTAGGAGCTGAGCAAGTTTTGCTTTCATGAATTTGTCTGACCCCTTCTCAAAGCCCAGTGAACTGCAGCATTTGCAGCCACCTCTGTGGGACCAGCACCTCCTCTTGCTCTTCCCACAACCCTCTGCAAACTACACCAGTGTGGGGGACAACCTGTAGAGGGGAGATAGGGGCATATGGGACAATCTCATGCTTCCTGATCCAAAATCTGAACCACATCTTGCTAAGATAATAACCAAATTTCACTGAAAACCTGTTTCTAATGAAACTCTTGGAAAGCTCTTCAAGCGAAATTCCTCTTCAAAAATTCAGCACCAGGTGCCATGATCAGAAGGAGACAGGCTGTACACCAGGCAATCCCATACAGACACCTGCAATCCTGCCAGCTCCACCACTGCAGCAACACCCTGCTGCTTTCAGAGAGGAGACTCAGTGCCCAACATCCACGCTCCATCACTCCCACTGTGGGCATACACCACAAGGAGCTCCCTATCCCACTCTGATGCTACCCACTGAACTACAGAAGCGGGGCCAAGTGCTACATGCCAACTCTCTCCTTGCAGCACGTGCTGCCAAGCTCTCTGACCTATTTAGCTGAGGGGATAATCCTCAAACGAGATGGAAAATACAGCCCAAACCTCTCTTCTGAAAATGAGATGCAACAGTATCTCCATTCCTCCCCTCCTGCAACTGAGGAGCTTCCCACTACCTTCAAGAGCAAAGGTGCGCTCAGAGATGCTCCAGTGCCAGCTCCTGGCCCAGACTCCAAGGTTTCTTCTCAGGAATGCCATGTCCTAACACAGGAGCAGCATCAAGATTCCAGCAACACTCAACATATCCCCTGCTCTGGGAGGACAGGGCTCCCACCCACCTGGCAGGTACAGAGACCAAACACTTTGCAACTACACATCTCTGGTGCATCATCTCTAGTAACACCTCAGAGGCAGGAAGCCACTCGCTGCTCCTTGCAAGCATGGAAATGGGAGCTGCCAGCACAAGTGACTTACCCAAGAATGAGGCAGCACCAGGGCCATGTGGTCCTTACCCATGAGGTCACACCTGCCTTTTTCCACCTGGACACAGATGCTGCAGCAGGAAAGCTGCCTTGCAAGATGGTGCTCTGCTGGGAAGATGACCCGCAAGCTGTCTAACCCTCAAAGTCAGAAGCCAAGTTCATGAGCCACTGAGCCTTCTGCTGGTGGCAGAAGCACGCCTGCATGATCACCTCTGCAGCAACGTCAGTGCAGACAGCTGGGAAGGCATAAGGGGGGAAAGACACAGTGTACAAAGCACTCAGGGAACCCATGGCAAAGTGGTGAGCCCCAAGACTAACCCTCTCATGGAGCAATGCCCTAATAAGCTCTGGAGAGGACCATGCCAGCAGCCCAGTGCCAAGAATGCTCCGAGCCTGCAGCCAAGGGCCCTGTGGAAACAAAGGCGAGATACCATGGAGGAAGAGAGCAGCAGAAAAGCAGCAGGGATCTCCCAGACTATCAAGATAAGAGACAGAAAGGTCAGGAGACTCCCTGGGGGCTCTGGGAAAGAGCTGGATCCACTTTGGCTGAGCGACAAAGCTAGGGGGACAGGACAGCTGGCACTGGGGAGGCAGGAGGAAGAACACAGCATAGCGGACACAAGAAACAAAGGAGAGGAGAGCGCCCACCAGGGCTGGGAAGCAGCCGACACCACACGCTGCCTGGCAGGGCATCCCTGTGACAATGCCACCGCTGTCCCCACACCCCGGGGCAGGAGCTGCACCAGGCTCACACACTGGGTAGCCTTTCAGGCCAGCTGCCTGCCCTGTCTTGGCCACTGCCCACATGCCTACACACAGGAGGGTGCTCTGCACAGCTGATGATGCCTCCAGGAAGAAGGATGGAGAGCAAGTACTGAAGACTCCGTAAGGGAGCAGCCAGCGTAGCAGGTCTGAATGGGGCCAAAAACTGCATGGCAAGGTCAGCACAGAAGCTGAGAAGAAACCCCACTGTCAGTCACACTTCTCACCACAATTCACTTTGAAAGCTCAACAGAAAACTCAGCCTTTCAATGCAATCAAAGAGCAGCACTGCAGGGCCAGGCTCTGGCAGACAGGTATGGGGAATCATGGCCAAAGGACTTCTGAGACTCAAGAGAAATGGAAAGCAGGAAGACTCCAACATTTCAGAACTGCAGGCGACCTTCTCACACCTTCTTACTTTCTGCCCCAGACCTGCCTCAAGGGTTTGAGCTGGTCCACAGCCTTTGCCAGGCACAAGAAAAAACATCTGATGGTCACCTTCTAAACACTAGCAAATGAGGCAACCCCTCCCCCCATTCAGCAACACATTAAAATCCTGATGGGTCCCTTTGTGCACCGGGATCTGCAGCCCACAGATGCAACTCCTTGTCACTGAAAAGGACAGCCCCAGGCTGCCCTAGGGCTGGGGTACATGCAGGCTGCCCCTGCCCTTAACCAAGGGGAGGACCAGGGCTCACAACTGCAGTGGCAGCATCATTCCCACTGCTGCAGAGGGTCGGAGCCTGCGCGATGTGCAGCGATGCACGGGGATGCACAGTGGCAGCAGCTCAGCCCAGCCTTCAAGGAAACCCTCCTCTTCGGGGGAAGGTTGCTAAGCAGCCAGGAAGGGATGTGGCCACGGGAACAGGAGATGTACTGTCCCTTCTGCAGGCATTGGTCCCAAGAGCTGACAGCAGCTCAGGCAGAGCAGCCAAGCAGACAAGCTCAGAGCCTCACAGTGCAGCCCCAGCAGGACCAGCTCAGCTGCTCCTGGGGCAGCCATGACCACAGACATAGGATGAGTCCTTGGCTGGCACAAGCTGTTGGAGCCAAGAGGAGGGAAGAAAATGACAGATCTGGTTTTATTATCTCTGCATTGAATCAGCTCCTTGGCTGGATGAGCAGCACAAAGCAGAGGAAGGTCTCTGAACTCCCACTGGCAGGAGTCAGGCAGGTGCTCTCTGGTTGGCTGCTGCAGGATCTGACACGAGGAGCCAGAAGCACACATCCTCATCTGCCTCAGGGGCCAGCGGGGACATGGGCTGCAGCTGCCCAAGACTACATGGTCCCTACAAGTCAACCACAGTGCAAAGCCTTCCAGGACCAACTATGAGAAACCAACAGTGTCCAACTCTTTTGATACTCTCCCACTTCCACACCCTGTTATCATTACCTTCGGAGTCAATGCCAGCTAGAAAAAAGCCAGAGTTTTTTCCTTCCCACCCTGTTTCCCCACTGATGTCCAGGAACACCAGCCTGCAGCACACAGGAGAGGCTGCCCTTACCTCTGGGCATCGGGCTGGGAAATGGCATTGACCACAGCCTCCACTGCTGTGTCGAAGAGCTCTGGGTCCTGCAGAGAGGTAAAAGCTGCCTGGATGAGGTTCTCACAGTCCATCAGCGGGATCTCCAGCTGAACCCAGCTGGAGAAGCACTTCAGCACCTTCTGCTTGATGAAACCCGGGGAGTCCTGCTGCTGCAGCAGCTGCTCCAGCAAAGGGAAGACAGAGCCGCACTCTTGCGCCAGGACGCTGCGCACCTGGCCCTTGCGGTACTGTGGGAGGCGGCTGGTCTGGAACTCCTCAGGCAGCACTGTCAGCAGCTCCAGCAGCGCCAGGCACCGCGCCCGCCCGTCCACGTTGGAGTCCTCCGCCTGGAACATGCGCACCATGTCTGCCACAGCGCAGGGCCAGGCCTCCGGCATCATGCTGAGCGCCAGGGAGGCCAGCGCCACGCACAGCCGGGTCAGCACGATCTTGGAGCCGCTGGCAAAGCGCGTGATGTGGGTGAAGAGCTGAGACTTGAGGCTCTCATACTGGTCAGCCGGGATGTCGTTCCAGTAGCGGGAGATTTTAATGTGGAGAGCGCTGGCACCAAAGTACTGGATCTCAGGCACCTTGTCCATGTGGAGAAGCAGCCAGCTGAAGTGCCATGCCTGGGGGGACACCTGTGCCTGCATCAGCCATTTCTGAGCCAAGTTCTTGTTCTCGATGTTTGGGTCATAATACAGCTGATGGAGAGCCTGGAAGAGAGAGGGAAGCACCCTAGAGCAGCTGAGGAGCACCACTGTGGCCTGTCCTGCCTGGGAAAGGCTTACCAGGAAGGCTCACTGGGATGGAGCCCAGTGCCCAGGCTGCCCTGCACAGCCAGCCCCCCTCTGCAGGGCAGCCTGTGTTAGCTGGCCTCCCTCTTCCCATTCTCAGTAAAGTGAGAGTGATCTGGCAGCAGGAAAGACCTGCAAAGCATCCTTCTCCTCCTCTCATGCTTCACTCTAGGAATGTATTTTCCTTAGTCATTTCCCATCTTCACTCATGCTGAATCTGCCTGCTTCCCTCCTGATATGCTATCACTGGGGTGGGTGCAGGACCCTTCTTGCATATGAGGACTGTAAGGGACATGGCTGACCAGCACTCTTGCCTTCCACCCACACCTATCCTCTGAAAAGTGCTGTGGTCCACAGCTTGCATCTGTGAGCCCATGGAATGCCAGAGCCACTGCAGATCTTTGTCTGTCAGGTTATGCAGAGTCCTGAAAACCCGGAGTCACTAAGTTCAGAGATTAATCTCTCCATTAAGTCCCTTCAAAATATTCCCAAACCCACCTAGTTACAGCTGAAGCAAAAGAGCTGGCATCCAACCCTGCCTCTGTCACCACTTCCTGTGACAGTCCAGGGCTGCTCAGTCCATCTCTCCATATGGAGAAGGGAAACATCACTTACCTGCTCCTGCAGCTTTGTGAGATCTAATTACTGCTTTGCATAGCTCAGATCCACATGAACAGCTTCACACAGGCTACAAGGCTTTATTTGCAGAAGAATATTACACAGATATGAAGCCTAACCTAAATTAGCTACTTATCCTGAGTGGGTACAACCAGCAACCAATGATGTCCTCTCACAAGGAGGGGAAGAATAACTACCCCTTGCCTGAACTCCATCTTCCAGCAGTGAGATTTTCTGCCTGGCACAGCACGTTTCCTTTCAAATTGCTGACTGCACACGCCAGGAGCAAGGAAAATCCATGGCACCTGTCGGGCAATCAGGCACCCGTCACACCCCACCAGCAAATCAGAGGATGACTGCAGCAGGTGCAGAGGGTTTTTTGTGTCCCCTCTCTGGCTCCAGGTCTCAAATAGCCTCCCCCTTCCTTCCCCTTCTAAAAAGCTCTATGAAATTCTTGTGGTTCTTGTACCCAGGAGAGGATTTAAACCCTATTTTTAAGCATGCAGAACTGGCAGCTTTGGGCATGGGAACAAGCTTCTCAAGCAAGCACTTGTGCCTCCTGCTGCTTCCCAGTGTGAGACCAAAGAGCAGGACAATATGGCAGGAACTTTACAGAGTCGGCACTGCCTGGGCCATAATTTGAATCACTGTTGTTCAAGACTTTGTGACAGGGGAAAATGAGGATAACCTCTTTGTAAGAAAGAGGTTACGAAGTACGTCGTAGGAGATAGAGTCAGCCAACAAGGGCTGCAGAGGGACAGCGTCTGACCCACTAAAACTTCTATCCTGACACAGAAAAGGTTAACCCTACATAAGCAGGACATGGGAGAGAGAAATCTGTCTCAACAGAGCAAGCCAAGGAGAGACCATGAGCTCTCAGTAGCTAGCCAAACCTTTGGTCTGTTCCCAGTTATCTTGGACTTGGATGCAGGAAGCATCACTCAGCTGCTGGGGCAGAGGTAAGCACTGTCATCCCCTCCAAGCAAAGCAACAATTTACTTCACTATAGAGCAGCAGCTGCAGATGTGCTAAAAGCTCAGACACTCCTGGGGGTAGGAACCTGGCTCCTACCCCTGCTGTTGTGCTAAGGACTGAGTCATCCTGCAGCAGGGCTGAAGCTGGAGCTCCCAGCCATTACCGGCTCAGTCTCTTGTTCCCATCAGAGCTTGCTGCTTATTTTTCTTCCCAAATAAAACTCATTTGAGATTCCCAGAATGGTGACAGCCCACTCTGTCCCTTCCCTGCTTGCTGGGCACTGTCACAAGGTGAAAAGAGTAATGCCCTCTGCCTGCTTCCTAGCCCAAGATCCTTCCCCACTTCTTCCCAGCCTCTTTTTACACCTCCATGCACTTCCTAATGAATTTATTTCTTCTATTTTGAATAGCGCTACCACTTAGAAAATTGTGGGGAGAAAATAAATCCCTATGCACCATATATTACAAGGCACAATGTGTACACAGGAGCTCTAAACCTGCAGAAGCTTTGTAAAACACGCACCTCACCATGTGTGCAGGATGGACCTGGCCCACAGTGTTGGGTTTCTGACCCACAAGCTCCCCAGGTGCTCACTTGTGCTGGCCACAGAGCTGCTGCAAGTCAGTCTCACAGCAGGGAAAGTGCCAGGCAAAGCATGGCACTGTGCACACTCCAGGCACACCACAGTGAGCCCCAGGAGCAATGTGCATGCAGGGCAAGCCTTGCACAGCACCGCAGCTGACTGGAACCCTGGCAGGGCAGCAGAGCAGGGGTTGGCAAACACAGTCTGCCTGCTGGGAAGCAGCTGAGGGCTCATCCTCCACCTGGCTGGGGCTGGCAGCGCTGCTGGCTGGGGCCTCATCCTGCCAACAGGGTCTGCTTCAAGCCAGCAGCCTCTGGTACTTCCATGTGATCATCCAACTGAATGGAGAGGAACGAGCAACCAGGAAAAGCTGAGGTGCAAGCAGGTACCAATCCTGCAAACACCTCCAGCACGCAGACATCCTGCATGCAGCCCTGTCAGAGACTCCAGCACTGGCTATGCTAAAAAAACCCAGCTGCAGCATCATAATAATGGCAAAGAGGGAGCACTATCATAGCTGCTCTCCTCAACACTTGTGCTGGGGAGATGTCACTACTGCATTAAGGGGAACAGTGAGCAGCTGAGTTGCAAGACCAGCTTTCCAGATATGTGGACAGCTTTCCCACCACCACCATCCCAGCACCTTGCCTGCATCCCTCATATTCCACCCTGTGTGCAGTCTGCACCGTCACCAATGAGCTCTCTGGAGAGGCATCCACGTCCAGCAACACCAGCTTAGAGCCCTGCTCCTCCCACTCCTCCTGCAGGGAGTCTCTGGGGAGGTTTACAGCAGAGGTCCCCAAGGACATGCTGAAGCCTTCACTGCTCAGCACCTCAGAGAGAGAAGGTGAGTGGCAAGATGAAGAAGTCTACCAACAACATGAAGAAATTCAGAGGATGGAAGTAAAGCTGATGCTACAAGCTCATGCTACAAGCTGTTGGAAGTCAGAAGAATATCCTGTAAAAAAGCATCTGCTCACTATCTCAGCCCCCTTTTGCCAGCACCCTGCCTGGGAGGGGACCAGTTGTGGTGGCTCCTGAAAAAAGCAAGGCTGCTCCTGCTGGCATGCAGGACACCAAGTGGAAAGGAAAAGCAGCATGTGCCTCACGGCTACCAACAGCACACCCAATCCAGTACTCTACACAACATGGGAGACCCTTCCAGAGGACCTCCAAGGCTGGGCATAAATATTGGGACCACGCTAACCAAGCTCAAAGCAGCAGAAGCCCCTGGGAGCAGACCAGGCTCTCTCCCTGGCCTACCACGCACACCAGCTGAGCACCATCCTCTGCTGAGAGCATTGGGCAGGGGGCTGCAAGATGCCATGGCCTGCAGAAGGGCACCTGAACACCCAGCACGCTCCTCCTCAGCAAGAGGCATGCCAGACCAGGCACCAGCATCAGCTGCTGTTGGACTTGAGTGTGACCACTCTGGCCAGCACCCTGAGGCCCATCAGGAAGCACTGGAGATGACAAGGGGGACTCATTAGCACCAAGAGGGAGAAGCAGAAGGCATGAAATCAGGTGACATCTAGCAGGGAGGCTTTGCGCATTCCAATTTGAACGGGTGGCTGACACCAGACCTGCCTCCTCTGCAATTAGACCTGTAACGTGAGAGCTGGTAAACAGACCGGCTGTCAGCTATGCCCTTTGGCCGGGGAAGGAGCCTTCTCCAGCATCAGCTCTGCTTGGCTGAAAATAATTCAAGCTTATTATGACAGCTCTTCCCTGCTCTAAAAAGCTGTGAGCCTCAGTCAGACTTTAGTCACTTGAGCAACATCAGCTCCTCAAGTTATCTGCACTGGTGCAGGGCAGCCTGCCCAAAAGAGATGGGTCAGAGATCCCATGCTGATTCCTTTGTGAGGGGGAACGGGAGCAGTCCAAGGAGAGTTACAGCCAAGCACAGGCACCTGATCTTAGGCTGCACCCAGGTATCGCAAGGAAAAAGGATCTGCTGTAAGCCCAGAATCCCCAGCTCTCATCCTTGAGAGTTTCTGCAGGGAGCCCAGTGCCAGCAGGCTGTCTCCCTCACTGCACTGCATAAATACATTAACATGGGGTACCCTGCAGAGAGGTGCTGTGTCCATACCATTATGGAGTGACAAGAGGAGCCTCAGACACATGGCTCTGATCCCAGAGCAGGAATCTGCTGCCTGCTGTTCTTGGGGCTCCATGGGGAGACAGCTGCCCTCCAAGGGCCAGTCTGCTTGAGCACACAGAGCTGACAGCAGGTACAGCCCTGAGTGAGGTCTGCATCGCAGCTGGGGAAACAGAAAGCTGCAAAATGTATTCCTGCTCTGCTCCTTGCAGCATGCCCACAGCCACGACATGGCGGGGGCAGCGATGGCCACGGCCCCTCAGCAACCACCAGCCTCCTTCCAGCAGGACCCCCGGGGTGTCTCCCGCTGCAGTCTCTCGCTGTCCTTTCTACTTGAATGCACTCACACCGCCAGTGCTCCGGGCCTGCAACAGCACAGCCATTACCCTGGCTCTGCCAAGTGAAGGGAATATCATCCCTGCCTGCAGCAGCTGCCGCCCGCCCCCCAGCCCCAGTGGGGCAGGCTGAGCAGCCAGCACCCCAGGAAGGCGGCAGCCTGCCGAGGACAGCAAATGGATGCAAAATAAAGCCGGGTGTGTGCTGCCAGGCATTCTGCTCCTCTTCAAGGACCCACATTTTGCCAGCAGTCCAAAAGAAAAGGGTTTTTCTCCCCTCTCCTAATAAAAGATGCTGGCAATCTGAAGACCCTCTTTGAGCCCAGCTTGCCCACATCAAGCCCTTGGCTGTCCAAAAGAGGCTGCAGCCCAGACACAGCAGCTCTGGCATCCCTCCCACTGCTTCGCTGCTATCAGCCATCTGCAGAGCACGGGGCTCCGGGACACGCGTGTGCTCCCAGCAAGAGTGGGCAGGGGCCTGAAAAAACAAAGGGTGAGCAGGACCAGAGAGAAACCTGGGGATGCAAAGCCCAGGATGAGTTGCAAGGGTGAGCCAAACACCCCTGTCCACTATCCCTTGTTTCTACCCAACACTTCCATGGTGGAGTACACAAGCAATTTGAGAGAGGAATTTCTTCTGGAGCCCAGGCACCAATCCATCCATTCCTGCTCCATAACACATCAGAGCTGAGATGAAGCTCCAGTGATGGCTCTTGCAGAGCTCAGACGAGCATTGGACAACAAGATGCTGCCCTCTCATCCCATCACCACCACACCACAGGAAGGAGCCGTGTGTTCAGCCAAGGTTGGCTCTGGCTGGAATCTGCTTTTGCAAGAATGTTTGCTTAAACATATAACAAGGTGACTCCCTGCTTCCCTCAATTCTGCAAGAATCTCTCCTCCTAAGGCCCGCAGCTTACCATCCCCAGGGTGGCCACCACATCTCACACATGCGGGCTGTCTCTAAGGCCTAAGGCCGGTCCTGTGCCAAACAGAGGATGACATTCCCTCACCCTCAAGTATTTGTAATTCTCTTGATGAGGTTTTTGAAGATAGGCAATAGCCTTCTGAAGAAACCAGATGCACTTGATTTCTCCTCCCTATGCTCTCGAGTAGAAGGCAGCCCCAGCAGCTGCCACATCCCTGAGGCTCAGCATCTCGGAGGAGCAGTGATCAAAGCCATCCCTCTCCCATTGCGGTAGGCTCCGGATGTCAGCTCCATGACACCCCGCCTACCCATCCTGCCAGAGAGACTCTGTGCATTCATCAGGCATCTCCAGAGAGGCACACGGCAATCTGGAAGGCCCAGAGATGCCAGACCGCTAATGTGCTAGGGAAAAGACGTCAGCGAATATTACAAACACCCCAGAGGATCAGAGGCAGGACAAGGAAGGAAAGACCTGGAAGGAATTAGACAAAAAAAAGAGGGAGAGAGCCTGCACTTGGGAAATTAATGGAGGAATGGCACTGCCTTTTTTCTTATTTCAAAAAGGGCGATACTGCTGAAGCAGATTGAACTGCACTACGAACACATGAGGAGGGTCTCACATTCCTCTTCTCTTGTCTTATACTGCAGTATTAAGTGCAATGGGAAACCAAGATCGCAGGGCACAAGTCCTGCTTGTGCACTGCTCCTCTGAGGTGGGCACAGCAGCCTAAACATCTGCAATATCCATCTTCATCATCACCCCAGCACCAGGCTGTCAGTCACACCAGGAACAGCTCCTGCAGGTCACAGATCAGACTGCACCATTTAGGCAATGAAAGGTTGGGCATTCTCACAGCCTGAAGCCCTTGGTTTTCCCAGCTTTCCTTTCCCTCCAACCCCTCCGAACACAGCAACTCAGCCCCACTCAGCAGTAAGTGCTGGGGAAGCAGTGCCAGCCCAGAGCTGCCCGATTCCCAGTAGGTCCACACAGCGTGGCCACGCCAGCCCACTGTAGCTGTGCTGAAGTCAGAGCAGCATCTAGGTCAGGCTCAGAAGAAAACAAAAAGCAGACAAGCAGCCCTCAGCTAGGACTAGCTGATACTGACACAGAAACCCTATAAAAACAGCCTGGCCCCAGTGCAGCCCTGCTCCTTCTCTGTGCACAGGAGAGCTCCCTATGGAAAAACAGAGCAAAAAAATACATGGAGCAACTTTCAGATGGTTCCTGAAGTGCAGCACCTGAACCTGGCACCTGTCCACAGGATATTAGACCTGTCAGCTAGCCCTGCCTCCAGCATCTGCACCTTCCTGCCTCCCTGAAACCACTGGTCACAGCTGGAGGGATTTCTCTCTGGCACTGGTTATGCACTAACACAGCAATGATCCTCTTCAGCTACACAGGCACCCCAGAGCCCTCAAAACCCCACTGCATAATAAACAACAGTAGGGGTAAAAAAGGACTTTCCAGGACACAATCTTCTCCATGAAAACCATCAGAAGAGTGTGACAGGCACAGTCTCACCAGACTGCCCTAGCTACAACTGCCACACATGATGACTTCCAGTGCAGGAGACCTGGAAAGGCTTCAGCCCTCTGACTTAAGAGATGATCAGCTCCTCACGCTGTTCCTAACCCCAGCACTTATCACTGACTGACTCAGAGTGGAGTCAAACCCTGACTTTAATCAGCATTCAGTATTATTAATAGAGCCGTGCACAAAACCTGGCAGGTGGACGAGCCTAGGCCAGTATGAGCATCATTCATCTGCCAGCACCACCTCTGACAAAGTGGTTCTACCCACCTGCCTCCCACCAACCCTGCTCTCAGCAAAGCCCACCTTTCCTTCACTTGGTACCCCACAGCCCTTCCTGGAAAAGAAGCTGATGAACCTCTTCATTTTTTTCTGATACCACTCCATGCTTCTTCCCCTGTTCGTGGTCTGTGCTGCTGCCCATCACCAGCAGCTCAGAGCCCCACTGCAGTCCACAGCTGCACCTTCAGAGGACACTACTGAGATGGCAAAGCCTGCGGAGATTGGGAGAGGCAGGGGCAGGCTGGGGGAGGGGACATGAAACATCCTAGAGGGCATCTCTGCCTCCTCCCAGGCATCGGGAGACAATCCTGAGCAGCTTGGCAAGGATGAGCTGCCTCCCGGCACGGCCGCACCTCAGCCAGCCTGTGCCGGGTGCCCCCTATCCTGGCACTGCCCACCCTTCCCGGGCAAGTGTGCGCCTCATTGTTGGTGCAAACAAAGGAGCGGTTTGTGTCTGACGAAAAGAAAGGAAGTCAGAGGCAAAATCATCCAGCAGCCCTGGATGTATGCAGATTAAGCTGCAAAAGGTTGCACGAATGTAGCATTTTCCAGACATCAGTTAATCCCCCCGGCTGTGCTCTCTCTCCATCTCCCTGAAAGAGGTGGGCTGTGTCTCACCTGCAGCCACAAAGGCAACCAGCGACAAACCTGACATTCCCTGTGAGGCCAGGCAACCTATTAGGGAGGGATGGGGGTGAGAAGCTTGGGGAAATGGTTTAGTGGTGGGTTTGGCAGGGCTGCACTAACCATTGGACATGATGATCTGAGAAGTCTTTTCCAACCTAAACGATTCCATGATTCTATGTGCCCACCAGCACGCCCGTGAGTATTGCTTTGGCAAGGATTTCAGTCTATTCTTATAGAGGAAAAACGAGGACACTGGGATTCCCAGTAACTGGCTGAGGACCAAGCTATGGATGTCTGTTGGACGTCTGGCTACAGGGTAAGCAGAAGGCTGATGCACTTGCTGTTTGCCCTTCAGGGATGCACCCTCTGCTGCCCTGCCCCCATCACTCGCAAGGTGCCCAAGGGAAGGTTTTTGCTCAGCTGCCCTCCTGGGTGCTCACCGAGGTGCCCTGCTTGGTCTCCATGATGAACCACAAATCACACATCAGCTGCTCAGGGCTCATCCCAGCAGCAGTGAGATGCCAGCAGGCCTTGATTTACCGTTCAGCATTCCCTGGATCCCAGATTTCAGCAATCAGCCTCACTCCTGCTGCCCTGCAGACACTTTGAAGGACCTTGAGCTGCAGCAGGAGCAAAGGGGCTGGATTCCTGGTTTAGAAAGGCATCAGTGGGCTATCCGCCCTCTGAAGGCTTTTCCCAACCGTAATACCCGATAATTCCCAGCACCTGGCAAAAGTTACTTCCTTCCCTGCCTAACGGAGACACTGATAATGGGCTTCACATTGATGCAGCTGGTTCGGTACCTAGGAGCAGACCCGTGGGCTCTCCCTGCCCAGCGCTGCAGCTGGCGACCTAGAGGACGCCAGTCAGAGACACACACAACCCCTCCCTTCTGCTCCCATTCCTGCCACATCATTTTTCCTCCCTGGGCTGCCCCGACGGCTCCCCCTCCAGCCCCACATCCCGGACACCCCAGGAGCGGCAGGGTGGGCGACCACAGGGGACACCGCCCGCCGCCCTCGCCGGGCCCGGCACCGCCGAGCAGGTGCCCCCCCCTCCACGAGCCGCATACCCCGCAGCACCGCGGCACCATCGGCATCCCGCCGCCGAGCCCCCCCGCCCCGCCACGGCCACGGGTGGGCCGCCGGGGTTTCGCTCACCTTCTCCACGTTCTCCACGGTGAAGTCGAGGCCCTGCGGCGGCGGCGCCTCCGCCCTCCGCTCCATGGCTGCGGCGGCGCTCAGGAGGCGGCGGCGGGCGGGCGACAGCGGCGGCGCACGGGCAGCCGCATCGCGGCGGGACCCGCCNGCGCCGCACGCCGGGAGCGGTAGTCCCGGTAGTCCCGGCCCACGCGCGTCCCCTGCCGGGCACCGCGCAGCGGCTCCGCTCCCCACGCGCGGGGCGGGCAGTGCCCGCGGGAGCCGCGCAGCACCGCTCCGCACCCTCCCGCTGCCACCCCCGGGGCGCCCCCGTCCCCGTCCCCATCACGGGCACACGCAGGGGTTGGACGCGCAGCCCATCGCTTTATTGCTACAGGAAAAGGCGACTGTACAAAAATAGAGTTTATCCCTCAAATTTTACAAATAATAGAAAAAGGGTGCGGGGTGCACGGGGCGCTGCCCAGGGCTTCAGTGCAGCTCTGGGGTTAAATTACACCCGGCCCCCGGGGGCCCAACGTCATAAATAGGAGCTGCCGCTCAAGAACAATAAATAAATAATTTAGAGTAATAAATAGTTTAGTGCCACAGCACCACGGAGCAGTGGGGGGACCCTGCCACTACCCTGGGAACCAGGCAGGGGTGGGGGTCCCAATGGGTGTCTATGACTGAACACCCTGCAGAATACTAAGGGCTGCTGCTCATCCAGGTGCAGGCCCCCCTGCTCCACACGGGTGCAAATTGGCCCCACTGCATCCCTGCCCTCAGGGACACTCCTTCCCTGCACCACAGACCCCAAGGTGCCCGAGGGGACACGGAGGTTTTGGCCCCTCTGAAGCCTGAGTGATGCTTGGCCCCTAGAGCACAGCTGCAGGAGTGCTGCTGATGGACGCTGGGCTGGCAGACCCTTGGGAGTGATGGAGATGGTCCGTACTATCTTCAGCTCCTCTCCCAGGGCTGAGCCAGGGCACCTGGGCAGGACCCCATGTAGCTGGTGGCACCAGCAGCTTGGCACTGAGCAGGAGCGGGCTTGGCCACCCACACCCCAGTCAGGACTCCATCTCACCTCGGTTCTTTGTGGCCACGTAAGAACAGGGGCACCGGCCTCTGCCAGACTCTTGTTCTGAGCAACGGTGCCACTGCAGGTGGCAAGCTGGAGTCTGCCGGCATGTCTCAAGCTGGGGCCAAGCCATCGGCCCCCTCCTCAGCCAATACACCTGCACTCAGCTGCTGAGAGCTTCTCCACTGTCTGCCACGTGTTCTCCACATCCATGAAGGAGACAGCCTCATAGCGGGTGGGTCGGCAGCAGGGGTGGCTGAGGACCCGCTCCTGTGGCCCCGGGGTGATGAGCTGCTGCCGCAGCAGGCTGCCTAGCGTCAGGTCATAGTTGCTGCGTGCCCGGTGGCAGGAGCCGCTGCAGTACTTGAAGAGCACAATCTCATCCGAGTTGAAGCCCAGGCCCAGGTCACGCACCTTCACCATCAGGTTGCGGATGTGGCAGTTGCGCCCACGGGTGCGCCGCGGGAGGTTCTGTGGCACCTTCCTGGCTTTGCTGGTGACTAGCGGTGAGCGCTCAGCACGCAGCAGCAGGTCCTCTGCCAGCTCTGCGGTGCCTGGGCTACCTGTTGTCGCGTTGTCTCCTGCACATGGAGGAGACGGTGCTGTCAGGACCCATCCTGCACTCGCTGCCCTCCTTTAGAGCCTCCTGGTCCCCGCTGTGACCTACGGATCCCTCCTGATCACCCAACATGGCAATGGCTGGTGCCTGAAAGGGTGTGTGAGTGTGTGGGAAGATTCTTCCAGCCAAGAATCTTCTCATCTCTAGGGCTCTGCCCCATGCCCAGCATGAAACTCAGGGCCCCATGTGTTCAGATCCCCTCAGCACAGCCCCAAAGTGCAGCCACAGCCCCACACAGCCTGGAGCTCCCCACAGCACCTTCCAATCTGCTCGTGCCCCACACATGGAACTACCATGCCCAGGCTGGGGGGCCTGTCCCAAAACGCACCGTACAGCTGGCTCCAGGCAGCGGCAAGTGGTGCCTCCACACCATCCTCCACAGACAGGCTGGCAGTGGCCATGCCCCGTGGCGTGGGGGCTGTGTCCAGCGTCTCATTGCAGTGTGGTGTATGCAGGGTGCCTGTGGCCAGCCCAGCCAGCAGTGACAGGATGGCAAAGAACCCCCACAGTGTCCCTTCCTGCAACGAATCACAGCACAGCAGGGTCAGCCCCGACCAGGGTCCCCACACCAGGAAAGAGGCTCCATGAGCTGGAGATGGCAGGGACGGGGTCATGTGGTCCTGGTCATTGCAGCCAGACAGACCTGGGCTCACCTTGGGCTGTGGGTGCGTGGCAGGTCCTGCAGGCCTTGGCTCTGGTGGCCCCTGTCGCTGGTCCATGCTAGCTGCAAGTGCAGAAGATGGGGTCAGTGCCCACACAGGGTGGGTAGAGAGCAGGTTGGCTGGGACTTGGCACATGCCTGATACCTGACGTGCCGTGGCCAAGCATGCCACCCCCTCCCTCGCCCCCCAGAACCTCACCTGCACCCCATTCATGGCCCACTCCCACCCCTCTCCTCTCCTGGCATAGTCAGGCATCCTCACCACACCGAACACCCTTTCAAGAGATTGGGCAGCTTGGGCAACCCAGCCTTGGTACAGCACCTCTCCTCAGGGGCAATGCAGCCATCTCCTTGTGTGAGCAGCCTGGGATGCCAGGCTGGGCTGTGAGGCAGCAGCTGGGGCTGGGAGTGCTGCGCAGGGGGGGGCCTTTCCCATGGCCCTTCCCTGGGAATGTTTTTCTTGCTCACAGTGGGAGCCTGACCTTGGAAACTACACATCCATTAGCACAGGGTCCTTGGGTGCAGCCACCCCTTGGCCCCGTGCTGGCTCCCCAGCCTGCTGCCTGTGCCAAGCTGGGACACGTAACCCCAGAGCAGCCTGGATGAGCGGGACTGCAAGGGGCAGGATGGTCAGGCAAGTCCTGTGGGCATATAGCAGGATGTGGAGCACCATGCTGGGCTCACTGTAGTCATTCACCCCAACACCACTGCTTGGTGTCCACTGCCCTGACACACAGAGAAGAACTGTGTCCCTGCTGTGCACGGTCCCAGCAAAGCAGCAAGCACGGTCTTAGGGGAGTGATGTCTCCCAGGAGGTGCTGGGGCAACTCCCGTCTGCAGCCACATCTTCACCTCCTTCCCCAGCTCCCCTGTGCAGTGCAGGGGTGTCCCAGTGTCCAAAGCGAGGATACCTTGGCTTTGAAGGGCTTTAGAAGTGGTTCCAAAAGGGGAACCCTCCTTGTACCTTGTACCCTCCTTGGCCCATCCACTGCATACCCAATCTCTCAGGACGGGACTGTCCCCTTGGAGCTTAGTGACATTCTACATTCAGGAGCTCCCCCATCCCCTCAATGACTGTGACTTTTCCCCAGCACGTTCCAGTTGCTTCCACAGCAAAGCTGAGATGGGACAAGCTGAGGAGAGCACTCCTGACCAAAACAAGTTAAAGCACATGCCTGGGCACTGCTGGGACAAGAAGAAAAAATAATTTCTTCCAGTCCCTCTAGCATCTCAGGGGATGGTCCCCAAGTCGCAGTTGTTGAATCTGATGCCACCCTGCGTTGGCCACACTGTGACACGGGTCTGTAGTGGGCGCTGCCAGGCCCATGTGCCCTCTCCAGAGGCCGTGCACCAGGCGGGATGCGCCCCCGCTGCCGGCGGGGCTCGCACCGGCCCCTCGGGCCGCACCAGCCGCCACAGCCTGGCCAAGCACAGCCCACGCTGCACTTCCCTCCCGTGGCGGCCCGTGGCCCCACGCCAGCCGCTGCCGCCAGGTCATGGTTTTCCCAGGCCGGCACCGCCGGAGGGGCCAGCCGATGGTCCCTGCGCACAGCTGGGAGGGGACAGACTCCCCGGCCCTCGCTCCCGTCTGCCCGCCCCGCTACAGCCCCTCGGCTCCAGCATCCTGGCGGGACGGGATGGGAAGGGGACGGAGAAATGGACGGGACGGGAACGGATGGGAAGGAGACGGGACGGGACGGGACGGGACGGGACGGATTAGCCGGTGCAATTCAGGCTTCTCCCGTCCGGCGGCAGCACGGCCCCGGACTCCGCAGCGGGAGCGCTACCGACGGGGCGCCGAACGAGGGCAGCCTCCCCCCGCCACCGGGAGCCCCAGAGCCGAAGCGACGGACTAACACAACCAGTGCCTCCTCAGACTCGGGGCCCCGTCCACGGGCGCAGCTCCTTGAGAGCGCAGGACCGCAGCCCACGCTGGCCTTGCAGCCCCGCTCGGCATCTGCTTTCACCCAGCGCCGGCCGGGCTGAGCCAAGCACCTTGGCACCCCACGGGTGCCGGATCTGCACACGCCACTGCAGACCCCCATGTCCCGTATGGCGAAATCTGGCTAAGATCTGCCCCAGTCACGGCTGCCATAGCCCTGCAGGGCAATTCATAGACACAGGAGCGTTTTTTCCCAGGGTCGGAACCGAGCCCATCCATGTGAGGACCTGCCTGGACCCTCGCCACATGTGTCCCCCGCCCGGGGCTAAGCAACAGCAATTGCTGGTGCAATCTCTGAGCAAACCACCTCAGTCACTCGTGCAGAGCCCGGCGAGAGCCCCGCTGCCTGCGCTGTGCACGGGGCGTTGGGGGAGGATGTCCCGTGGCTGCCTGCACCAGGCCCCCAGGGGAGGGAGCAGAGACTCGCGAAGTGCATCCACGCGGGCCCAGAGGGTGCCCCAGGCCCGCCGTGAGTGTCTCGGCTCTCGGAGTAGCCGTGCCAGCCCTGCAGCTGTGGGTCCCACCTGGAAGTGCGGGGGGATGCCCAGAGACCCCTTCGGGCACCTGCGGGCACCGGCGGAAGCCCTGCATCCCTCCGCGCTGACCCTGGCAGAAGAAGTGATGAGGGTCAGAAATCAACCCCATGTGTGATGCGGGACGGGTTCCCGCCCCGCAAAGCCTTGGAAGACCGGGGTCGGGCACGTGCGGCACACCGCAGAGACCAAACTCGGCCCCAACTCAGGGACAGCAGAGCCAGGGAGCACAGGGTATCCCCACCCCGTGCCTCTCGCCTGCCCGCCGCTCGGGGGGCACACCTGTCCGACGTGCCCAACGGGCCGGGCGGGAGCCCAGGGAAGAGGCGGGAGAGCCCGTCCCCGTGCCCCCCGGGCGCCTGCAGCGGCGTGCCGCCTCTCCCCGCCCGGGCAGGGAACCCCGGCGCCGCCGCGGGCCCCAGCGCTTCCCGCCGCCGGGTCGGGCTCGGCAGCTGCGTAGCCGTCCGGGGTATACTTGCCCGGGGGCTGCCCGAGGCCCCTCACCGACCCGGGAGTATTGCCGGGAGGTGGGCGGCGAAGCGGGTTCCCCTCGTCCCCCCCGCAGTCCCGGTACGAGCCTCCGCCGAGACTCGGGGCCGCCGGCAGGCTGGGGCTGGCGCT
>VZTR01001683.1:18331-77787 GCA_013400775.1 Chaetops frenatus | reverse complement strand
AATAAAAATATATTTATGTATAATCAAATAAATTTATTAAATATTAATTTAAAACAAAAATTAAAATTCAATAATAAATAATGTAAATTATATTTAGAATATATAAATTGTTATTGGCTGTAAGTACCTCACAAGGCAGAACAGTATAGAAGAGCTGTTTTGGCTCCAGGGAACATAAATATAAGGAATAAAAATAGCTGGAAATCCAGTTCAGTTTGGCGAAGAACCAGGCTGAATTTTTTTTGAAAACGAAGCAGTTGAACAGGGGAACTTGGGCAGACAGAGGATTCCTCAAAGATCCGTGATCAGATCATTTTTAGTGGAAAAAAAAAAAAGTCCTTAAATTGATTTTCAATTGAGCAGCAAAGAAAAAAATCAACCCTAAAAAGCAGACAGAGCCATGAGATAAAAGAGGTCAAACTAAAGTGGTGTCGTGGTCAATTCCAAGATGAAATTCCATGAAAAATGCAATCAGAGTTGATTAAAAAATTCCAGATCATTATCATTAAATCAAGTGCACTCAAATCAAGACATGGAGTCATTGAAAACATTTTTAATTCCACTTCCATCAGGCTCTTCCAGAGTTCACTTTGGATCCCCATCGTGCTGGAAAATCCAGATAGACCAGCAGCATCCACCAAAAAAACATAGAATAAACAAGATTTAAACCCACTCTGGCACTGCAGGGACTGGGATTTTTAAACAGTAATTTTGGGTTATTAATTCCCTCTGTACCTGCATCATTTTTCCATTAAAAAAGCAGGAAGAATGGATTTCCCAAGGCAGGACAAACAGGCGTTGATGCCAAAGGCCACCTGACGTGCTCAACGTGGAATAATTGTTACAAATTGGGACATTAACATCTTAAGTCAGTAATTATTGGTTTCATAATCCCAAACCTAATTAATGCTCATTCCTTCACTTCTTAAAGGACAGAAACTTAATTTTGTGGAATTAATGAACAACAAACTGGGTTAGGAAAGTCTGGTTTTAGAACACATTCATCTCCACTTTGTGAATTTTTTTCCAGAGGTTCCTTAACAGGTTTAAATAAATCCCAGTTAAAAATTAAATTTGCAATTAATTGAGTGTAAATAATGAGTGTGGGCTCCTGGTAAGGCCCCACTGCTCTCTCCCTGCCTTATTCTGGATTTTAAATGGTCTAAAAGGAGAATAAAAATATTTGGATAGAGAAAAATGAAAATACAAGTTGATTATTTCTTCATTTATAATAAACAAGGGAATGCAGAGGGGGTGGTGGAGATGATCTGAGAGTTGGAGCACTTCTCCTATGAGGAAAGCTTGGGAGAACTGGGATTGTTTACATGGAAAAAGGCTCCAGGGAGAGCTCAGAGCCCCTTGCAGGGCCTAAAGGGGCTCCAGGAGAGCTGGAGAGGGACTGGGGACAAGGGATGGAGGGACAGGACACAGGGAATGGCTTTTAGTTGGAAAAGGGGAGATTTGGGTGGGATATTGGGAAGGAATTCCTGTCTGGGAGGGTGGGGAGGGTCTGGGCTGGAATTCCCAGATTTGCTCTGGCTGCTCCTGGATCCCTGGCAGTGTCCAGGGCCAGGCTGGAGCAGCCTGGGACAGTGGGAGGTGTCCCTGCAGGGAATGGAACCATTCCTTGATTCCACAATAACAACAAGTTCCAGGTTTCCTCCTTCCCAGCCTGTTTCTTTTCCAAGGCTCCCATTTATTTGCCAGCCCTAAACTCTTTCCCATTAAAAATGTCAGAGCAGGAACCTCTCCAGTGCTGCCCTACAAACCTTGCTCTAAAAAAAATACCATTTCCCCCTAGTCTGACTCCAGCAGAATATAAAATACAGACTTTTTTTCCCCCCTAAAATATATTTTAGGGAAGAGAAATACAAGGAAAACCAGGACTAGAGGCCATAAATAACAGTGAAGGGATGAGGAAAAAAGGGAAGCCATGGAAGGAACTCCTAGGAGGGAAATGAAGGTTACAAATCAAAAGGGAAAAACAACCTGCCTGGAATACTTAGAGCCAAGCCTAAACCTAGATAAGTGAAGTCTTTCTGCTGATGGAATGGAATTCCCAGCCCATTCCAGGAGAAGAGGCTAAAATCCCATCCAGCTTGGGAAAAAACCCTCAGGGGACCATCTAAACCCCATCCATGGTGATGCTGCTCCTCAATTCAGCAAAAATCCAACCCAAAAGGTTGTTGCGGGATGGAAAAGGGCAGAATTCCAAGGAGCAGCCAAGATTTTCCTCCTTGGATAATTGCATTTGCCTGCCCATCTGCCAATTCTTCCTTTCCCAAAATCTGGATTTCCCAGGCTAGATTTCCAATGCGGATCAAGATCCCAAAGATAATTAATTCCCAGAACGTCACTAACATTGGTGTGGGAAAAAACTGGGAACTGGAGAAAGGCTACACCTGGATATCCATGGAAAATCTCCAGAACCTGGAATCGTGGAGTCCTATGGAGAGGGATGGGGCTGGAGGTGGAGGATGTGGAAAAATCTGTCAGAATCTGCACTTTAATAATTCTCCCACTTTAATTATCCAAAATGATGTAGAGTCATGCGAGTGGAGGACCTTGAAATTCTTCCCTGTCAGGGTGGGGAGGGCTTGGGATGGGATTCCGGGAGAAGCTGTGGCTGCCCCCGGATCCCTGGAAGTGTCCAAGGCCAGGTTGGAGCAGCCTGGGATAACAGAAGTTGTCCCTGCCGGTGGGGACCAACGCCTGTGCTCCAGAGAGAGACTGCTGCTCACCCAGAAATGCTTTCAGCTGAGTTTCGTTAGCATGCAGCCCACAGGAGGAGGAGGAGCTCTGACACAAAAGCCAACGAGCTCCAGCACCAGGGAAGAGATTTGGGAAGCAACCTCGTGCTGTGGAGGAGGCGCCCCAGAAGTTTGTCCGTCTCAACTAAGAACACTGGCTGGCGGCCCNTCTCAACTAAGAACACTGGCTGGAGTCCCAAGGTAGCGCTGCCCTGGGAGTGTGTCGTGGCAGACGGCAGCCAGGGCACCTGCTAACCCCAATGTGATGTGGAAGAAGAGAGAAAATAACAGAGAGAGCTGCCGGGGAAGAGAAGAAGTGATAGGGTGAGCTGCGGCGGGAGACGGAGCCCAGAGAAGCAGAGAGCAGTGGATTCTCCTGTCTGGACCAAAAATTTTGACCTGTTGGTTCAGATGAGCCGTGAGAAATCAATGGGCACTTCAGTTAAGGTGAGCTGCTGGGGAAGCTCCTGGTATAGGGAGTCACTTATTTAACAAAAAAAAAAAGACTGCACTGATTACCAAATAAAACAAAAAGGGTGAATTATGGAACATTTGCTTTAAAGAGACTGTTATTCAAATTCCCAGGTACAGGGAGCCAACCTACTGTAGCTTGAGAGGGCAGAAGGTTCTGCAGGTCTCAGATACCACTGGGAAAGCTCCTGGTATAGGGAATCACTTATCTAACAAAGAAAAGGCTGTGCTGATTACCAAACAGAGCAAAAAGGGCGAACTATGGAATGTTTGCTTTAAGGAGACTGTTATTCAAATTCCTGCATAAAGGGAACCAGCCCTATGTGGCTCGAGGGGCAGAAAATTCTGTAGATCTCAGATGCCCCTGGAAAGGTTCTCGGGTGTAAGGAACCAGCCCAGCGAAGCTTGAGAGGGCAGAAAATTCTACAAGTCTCAAATGCCAATTGGAAAAGTTCTCGGTATAGGGAATGATTTGTTAAACCAAAGAAACACTGTGCTGTTTGGATCGGTGTAGGGAATGATTTATTAAAGGAAGGGAAAACTGTGCTATTTTTGAGTAAAACAAAAGGGGTGAACGGTGGGGACCAACGCCTGTGCTCCAGAGAGAGACTGCTGCTCACCCAGAAATGCTTTCAGCTGAGTTTCGTTAGCACGCAGCCCACAGCAGGAGGAGGAGGAGGAGGAGCTCTGACACAAAAGCCAACGAGCTCCAGCACCAGGGAAGAGATTTGGGAAGCAACCTCGTGCTGTGGAGGAGGCGCCCCAGAAGTTTGTCCGTCTCAACTAAGAACACTGGCTGGAGTCCCAAGGTAGCGCTGCCCTGGGAGTGTGTCGTGGCAGACGGCAGCCAGGGCACCTGCTCGTGGCAGGGGCGGAATGGGATGGGATTTAAGATCCAACCGGAATCATTCCCTGATTTTATCAAATGCAGAAGAGCCAAAGAGCAAAGTCTCTTCATGGCAGGAGTGACCAGGCATTGGAAGAGACTCCCCAGGGAACAGTGGAATTCCCATCCCTTGGAATGTTCACAAGGGGGACACCTCCCAACGTGATTTAACAGTTGTGGGGGGATAAAAAGGTTGGATTTGATGATTTTTGGGGATTTTTCCAACGTTTATTTTCCTACAATTCTGCATTTCTGGTGAGCCCACTCGCATCAGACCCCTCCTCACCTTCATGGGAATGTGCCCTCAAAACAAACCCCATGCAAGGAATTTTCCAGGAATTGTCAGGAGTTGAGTACTCCAGTCAGGAACAGGAAGTTTAAGCCTGAAACTCAGCTCTTTGTATAAACCAGGCCTATTTCTGTGACTGTTTATGGATTCCTATAAACAGAGGGAATTTTGGAGCCATGAAAAGGAGCTGTCTTTGCACTCCAGGGATATTTAGGGCATCAATTATCCCAAATTTCATCTGACACCAGCTCATCTCAGGCTGATCTAACCACAGCCATCAGAGCCAGCTTTAATTTAGGAAAGGGACAGCATAAAAGGCACCCAAATAACCTCATGGAACTTTTCCTGGAGTTTGTTCCAGGAGGAAACGGGAATCTGCACCCATAACCAGGTAATGTTAGGGAATTAAGGCTCTGTAATTAATTGTGACCTTTATCCTTGAATTTAAAATTCCTGATGTCAGGAGGAGCAAATCCGGCTAGGAACTTCCTCAGCAGCTCTTCAGGGTCAACGAAGCATCATCAACATCAGCTCAACATGGAAATGGGAATAATTCCTAATGGGAATTCTGCATTTTCTCCAGGCATGGGTGATTTTCACTTGGAATTTGCCCCAGCAGGGCTGGGATTAATTAGGATCGATTAATCAGGATGGATTAATTGGATATTTTAGTGGGCACTCAAAGGTATTTGGGTTTGGACACCCAGAATCAGCCAGGTGGGGGTGAGTGGTCACTCTCATTTCTGCTGGCCTTCACCATTCCCATGATTCCATCCCAGCCCCTCACCTCCCTCCCAGCCAGGAACTGATTCCAGGGAGAGCCTCTGGAATTAGAGCTGCCAGCAAAGATTTCTATGAGCACAAGGAATTGTTTTCCCTAAACCCCAGCTCAACCTCTTAATCCTGGAATTCCAGATTTTCCCGTTCCTCACACTGGATGTGTCCCTTCCACCATGAGTTAATTCCTAAACCTCTCCCTGCACTAAATTTCTTGGATAAAACTTTTTTCCATCCTGGTTTTCATAGTATTCCCAGGAATCTTTCAACCTGCACCTGACCTTTTGCTCCACCTTTTTCCAGGCTTGGATCCATGAGCATCTGGGAAGCAAGAGGAATACAAAAATACATTTTTCCATTAAGAAATCAAGACTTTTTCTCTGTTTAAAAAAAAATGGGAAATTTGGGAAATTTGTCCTCTGGGAAAGAGCAGCTAAGATTTCTTGTCAGAACTCTGCTTCTTTAAATGGAAATATTTCATTTTTTTCCATCTTTCCCTTCCTTAAAAAAGGAGAAAGTGTCCTCCAAGTTAAAAAATTTTCTGGGAGTCAAAGTATAAAAGCTTTTCCTTCAAAGCCAAAGATGAGACGGAATTTAAAGAGCGACTTCCTGAGGAAAAAGAAGCAGAGTTCAAGCCTGGTGTCAACTGAGCTTGGATTTCTGAGGCATTTTCTTCTCCTGGTGGCTCCACAAGAACGGAGCTCTCCCTCCTGGGAATTCACTTCCAAGGGAACTGAGGGCTTTTGGTGGAATTTGAAGGGAGAAATGGGAATTTTCAGCTGGAGTTGGGAGAGGCAAACCCTGTTTGGTTTAACAGGAAATAAGGACAGAAAGCTTTCTGCTGAAGAACTCATCCCTAGTGGGTTTAGAATGGTCCATTCCTTCCCTCGAAAGGAAAAAGTCCTTTCCAAAGGGAATTATCCAAGGAAATCAAGATGAGGGGCAAAGTTATGAGGGCAGGGAGAGACAGGAAAAGGGGGAATGGATTTCAGGGAGTTTTACATGGGATTTTGGGAAGGAATTCCTGTCTGGGAGGGTGGGGGGAAGCTGTGGCTGCCCCTGGATCCCTGGCAGTGCCCAAGGCCAGGTTGGACACTGGGGCTTGGAGCAGCCTGGGACAGTGGGAGCTGTCCCTGCCCATGGATGGGATTCAAGGTTCTTCCATCCCAAACCATTCCATGATCCTAGGAGTGCACACAAAGCAAATTTCACACTCCAGAGTCCACAGGAGGCTCCAGAATGATCCAAGGGATGGAGCAGCTCTGCTGGGAGAGCTGGGAATGTTCACCTGGAGAAGGGAAAGCTCCAGGGAGACCTCAGAGCCCCTTCCAGGGCCCAAAGCAATCCCAATCCTTCACATTTTTCACTGAAATCCAAATATTTCTTATTTATCACAATCCCAATCCTTCACATTCTTTGCCACAGTCCCAATCCATATTTTCACTCCAATCCCAAATCCTTCACATTTTTCCCTGAAAACCAAATCCTCCACATTTTCCCTGCATTCCTAATCCTTCATGTTTTTCACAGCAATCCCAATCTTTCATATTATCATTGCAATCCCATTCCTTCAAATTTTCTACTACAATGCCAATCCTTCCCATTCTTCACCACAATCCCAATCCTTTGTATTTCTTACCGCAAACCCAGTCTTTCCTATTTTTCCCTCCAATCCCAATCCTTCATTTTTTCACTCCAATCCCAATGCTCCACATTTTCCCCTGAAATCCCAACCCTTCACATTCTTCCAACCATAAAAACTCCACAAACCCACAGCATCCACCGCTAAAATCCGGATTCGCAGGGGGCCAATCGTTTCTCTGGAACAGCAGCTATTTCAAGGCATTCCTAAAGCTCCAAAGGCAGAATTCCAAGGATTTACTCACAGTACACGTCCACTCGGATGGATTTGATGGCTGGGGAGCCCAGGCCGTTCTCAGCCTTGCAGTAATATCGGCCTCCCTGGTGTCTCTGGATGTTGGAAATCCTCAGGGTTTCGTTGAAGACACTGGAATCTTGGAATCTGTCAGAGGCACTTCCTGCTGTTTTGGTCCACCTGATCTGAGCAAGCACCAAAAACCAGGATTATTTTAGGGCTGGAAAATGGGCACAGTGTAAAACTTGGCACCAAAAAAACCAGGATTAGTTTAGGTCTAGAAAAGAGGCACAGTTTAAAACTCAGCACAAAAAACCAGGATTAGTTTAGGGCTGGAAAATGGGCAACATCTAAAACTCTCTAATAACTCATCTAATAATCAAAATCCGGATTAATTTACAACTGGAAAATGGGCACAGTCTGAAACTCAGCACCAAAATCCAGGATAATTTTAGGTCTGGAAAATGGGCACGGTTTAAAACTTGGCACAAAAAACAGGATTATTTTAGGGCTGCAAATAGGCCCAGTCTAAAACTCAGCACCAAACCGCAGGATTTGTGTGGGTGGCACCGGGATTTTATTTTGGAGGATTCAGGGAAATTCCCAAGAAACTCAACAGCTCACAGGAACAAACACTTCATCCAAGAGTCCCTGAGGAGTTACATTTCATGGAATCATGGAATGGTCAGGGTTGGGAGGAGCTAAAGGATCCCATTCCACCCTCTGCTGTGGGCAGGGACACCTCCCACTATCCCAGCTTGCTCCAAGCCTTGAACATTCCCAGGGATTTCTGATTTGTGGGATTTGAGGCTGCCCATGATGGGTCTGAGAGGGAAAATGAATTCATATTTCCTTTTTTTTTTTTTTTTTTCCCTGAGGGTTTTCTTCTTTTGGTCATCACAGAATCATGGAATGGTTTGGGTGGGAAGGGACCTTAAATCCCATCCCATTCCAACACAGGGACACCTCCCACTGTCCCAGGCTGCTCCAATCCCATCCAACCTGGCCTTGGAAACTTCCAGGGATGCAGGAGCAGCCACAGCTTCTCTGGGAATTCCATCCCAGGCCCTCCCCACCCTCCCAGGGAAGATATTCCTCCTTAATAACCAGGAGTTCTGGGGGGTTTTTTTGGAATAAATGTTGCTCCAGACCACCCACACACAACAGTGCTATCGAAACCTCTCTTCCTGCAAGGCTGGAAAATCCCTCACCCAACATTAACTGGGAGCTGAGGGCAGGAATTCCACCAATTTTTATTGGGATCATTTGAATCTTCCTGGTGGGAAATTCTGGACTGGCCCCCACTGAAATTATCTAGGGAATTTGAGGAAATGATCCAAACAGCTCTAAATTCTGAAATTTTTAAAATTCTCCCTGCTTTTTTTATTCAGCAATTTTAATTAAATTTTTAAAAATTCACCTTCATGATAAAGACATAATTTAAGCCCAGTTGGAATTCCTAGTTATTCCTTTTTATGGTGGTTTTCCAATGCTAAGATCCCATGTCAAACCCCTGGAATCACAAACACATCCTCATAACTTGAATGCTTGGGAATTCATTCCCTGTAATTCTTTAAAGGTAAATAAATACAGCACATTTTGTAATTTTGAGCTTCTAAACCTGCACAAAATTAAGCCTGGGGATGAGAACTCCATAAAATCCAAATCCAGTCTCTTATTTCCCTTGTGGACCTGTCTAAATCCTTTTTTTTTTTTTCCCAGTGACAGAATAAGTCACTGTTGTTGCCATCCAGGTTCAGGAACTGGTCAAATCCTCACATTTTTTGGGAAGAAATGCTGGGGTTCAATTAAACCCATAGGAATGAAGAGTCATTCCACAGGGAAGAGCTGAAAACCAGGAATGATGGGCGCTGGAAAGAAGGGAATTGGATCCAAGGATGAGGGAATTCCAGGGATGCTGTGCAGGAGGCACCTCCCAGAAAAAAAAATTGCTCCAAAATTGCACCTCTTCTATGGAAACTGGATAATTGGGAATGTTCACCTGGAGAGGAGGAGGATCCAGGGAGAGCTCAGAGCCCCTTGCAGGGCCTAAAGGGGCTCCAGGAGAGCTGGAGAGGGACTGGGGACAAGGGATGGAGGGACAGAACACAGGGAATGGCTTTTAGTTGGAAAAGGGGAGATTTGGGTCGGGCATTGGGAAGGAATTCCTGTCTGGGAGGTTGAGGAGGGGCTGCCCCTGGAATTCCCGGATTTGCTGTGGCTGCCCCTGGATCCCTGGCAGTGCCCAAGGCCAGGGCTTGGAGCAGCCTGGGACAGTGGGAGGTGCCCCTGCCCATGGCAGGAGTTGGAATAAGATGGTTTTTAACATCCCTTCCAACCCATTCCAGGATTCCATGGAAGGAACTGGGAATGGCAAGGTGATCCCAGTGCTCACCAGTGTTCCATCCAAGTCCCACCACTGTTCTGAATTCCCAGTGCTTCAAAAAGTTCATTTTCATACCATAAACCACAAAATAATCAGAGTAGGAATTTCCCATTGTCTCCACCTGAAGCTTCTACAGTTCCCTTGGTTTAAAATCCAAGGAAAGGGCCCCTCTCTGAGGGGTGTAACCTCTGGAAGATGTGGAATATCAAGATAAAGTCCAGAGAAAAGACACAAAACTCATTAAAATACCAAAAATTTCCACAGGAAAGCAAGGGATAAGCTCAGGAATGGTGCAGTATCCTATGAAAAATCAGGGAATAACAATCAACAGCTTTAAAATACCCAAGAGGGAACGGAAATCTATCGTGGATCAATTCCCAACATAAAAGGCAAAGTTAAGGAAGTAACAAAAAGGATCAGGAATCACATCCCATTTGCTCAGCCCCAAATGTTCATGGAAAACTTCTGCAACCCAAAATGTTCCATTAAATCAAGGTCAGCACTTTCAAAGGATTTTTCTGGGAATGCTGGAAGTTTCAGGATGGACCCAGGGATGGGAAATCTCCTCCCCACCAGGATAAGCTCCATCAAACCATCCCCAGGTTTGGGATTTCCACCACCCAACTGCCACCACTAAGCCACTCTCAGTGTCCAAAGGTGAAAATCCCCTATTTTTCCCTAAAAATCATTTCTTATTCCAAGTTCTCACAGGCAATTGCCTCTGAGATCCCAGTTTACCTCACTTTTTTTTTACCCCACCCCAGAGGTGATGCCTTCATCCAGCTTGGGAATGGGATGTTTGGAGGATGGAGGTTTTTGCAGCTGCTCCCTTCCATCCCAAGAAGCAGTGGGAAACCAGGAGCCAGAATTTCCCTGTTCCCTGAAGGATTTGTTTTCCTCAAGAGCAAAAAGGCATCTAAAAGTGTTTGTGTCATTGAACTCAAACACCGGCATCTAAACAGAGAGGGGAAAATGCCTCAAACAGGGATTTTTTTCCACTTGAAATTCACTCTCGGAGAAGAATTGTGGGGAAAAGTGACAAAGCTGTGGCAAAACCAAGGCAGCTCAAATTGAGGCATTTTCTCCTCTTGAAACAACAATTTCAGGTGTTATTTCTGCTTTTCCTTCTCTCCATCTCCACCCATTTTTGCTCCCCTGGAAAACCCTTGGGAAAAACAAGGAAGCAACTTCACGGAGCGTTCCCAAAATGCTGTCAGAGATGACAACGACTCAGCTGAGCTTCACATGGGGAAATGTTGCTCCTCTGATCTTTCAGCAATAAAAATCTCAACTCCATTTCCTGCCACAGTTGTTAGGGGAGGGATTTTGGGGCAGCCACAAAGGTTTTGGGAAGTGTCACAAATAAAGGAACCCAAATAAAAACATAACGAAACAAAACATAAATTAATCCAACCAAGCCCTCCTCCAAAAAAACCCCACAATTTGGTTTTCAGGAGATGCCTGTTCCTCATAAATTCATGGAATCGTTAAGGTTGGAAAAGTCCTTGAAGATTGTTAAGTTCAACATGGCACTGCCAAGGCCACCACTGCCCCATGTCCCCAGGTGCCACATCCACATGGATTTAAATCCCTCCAGGGATGGGGGCTCCACCCTGTACCTGTGCCAGGGCTGGACAGCAAATTCAGGGAAGAAATTTTCCCAAATATCCAATCTAAACCTCACGGAATCACTGAGGTTGGAAAAGAATTCCAAGGTCACTGAGTCCCAGCTGTGCCCGATGCCCACCTTGTCCCCAGCCCAGAGCTCTCAGTGCCACCTCCAGGAATTCCTGGGACACCTCCAGCCATGGGCACTCCAAAGCTCCCTGGGCAGCCCCTGCCAAGGCCTCAGCACCCTTTCCATGGGGAAATTCCTGCTGCTGTCCAAGCTGAGCCTCCCCTGGCCCAGCCTGAGGCCGTTCCCTCTCCTCCTGTCCCTGTTCCCTGGCAGCAGAGCCCGACCCCCCCTCACTGCCCCTCCTGGCAGGGAGTTGTGCAGAGCCACAAGGTCCCCCCTGAGCCTCCTTTGCTCCAGGCTGAGCCCCTTTCCCAGCTCCCTCAGGAATTCTCCAGACCCTTCCCAGCTCTGTTCTCTTCTCTGGACACTCTCCAGCCCCTCCATGCCCTTCTTGTCATGAATGACCTCAAACTGACCCCAAGATTCAAACCCTGCATCTCAATGATCCAAACTCCAAATCTCCCAGTGATCCGAACCCTAAATCTCCCAGAGATCCCAGGCATCTGTGCTGCATTTTCCTCCCACAGGATCCCAATCCCTCCCAATGCTCTCACTAATCCCAAAATGGGAGTGAGAGTCTGAGCTGCCTCCAGGTTCAGCCATGGTGACAAAGAAAGGAGCTGACATTTGATTTTCCTTAAAAAGTGGGAAAACTTGGAAGGAGGGAGCAGGGTAAAACGGGAAAAGGGTGGGAATCTTGATGAGAGGGATTTGGCAGCTCAGCTTGGAAGGAAAGGCATCGACAGCAAAGGCCAGGCAGGAGCAGCTGCTGAGAACGAGCCACAGATCCTGCAAAAACTCCCTGATTCCTTAAAAAATCAGATATTCCATATAAAATATTCCTTAGAAAAATCAGGAATCAGAGTACCTGACCAAACATGGGTTTTTTGTTTGGGTTTTTTCCTAAAAAATCCTTTTTTCATTTCAAATTACAAGGTAATGATGGTCACATTTGATAAAATATGATGACACAAAATTCTGGGATCCAGACACATTCCAAAAAGGAAATTATTCCTTGCTGGGAATGAAATCCATCCATACCTTCTTATCCCAGTCATTGGATGTGACTTTTCCATCAGGCAGTTCCAATGTATCGACCTGAGCACATCCTGCCTGCACACTCCAGGTGTTGCAGACAGGACAAGGAATGTGTGAGATCAGTCAGGACGGAAATTCCAAAGATTTTGACTCAGTATTTCCATGTTTTTTGCTCTGTGTGCACTGATTTTTCCCTTTTTCCCAGAGGATGAATTGGAAAATGTCCTTCAGGCCGGAAAACACCTCAAACAATATTAAAAAACAGTGGAAAAACCTCAAATCTCCCCTGCCCCAAACCTGGCATGGCTTAAAAAGATTCCAGCAATTCCTTTGTTCTGGGAAAAGGAATTGGAAAGGTGTTGGCTTCCCACTGGTTGAGATTCCAGCTCATTTCCAATTCCAGAAGAAAAACTCCTGCAAACTCCAGTAATCCCAAACAGCATCATTCATGTCTTGTGGAGAGCTCCTGGCACAGCTTCCAAAGACTCCCACGAGTGCCAAGGAACAGAATCTGGGAACGCTTCCCATATTTCAGGAGAATTGCAAGGGGATGTTAAGGAAAAAAAAAAACAAAAGGAGCCTGGATCAGCTTTCACCTAGGAATAAAACTGGGGTCAAAGGCCAGGATTAAGGGTTTGGAAAGGCAGGGTTAAGGGTATCAGCACAGCGGGAATTTCCAGAGGGAAGGGAAGAGACATAAAAATCAGGGAATGTTTAATATTGGACAGCACAGGGAAAGGGGAAGAGCCACTAACTTGGAATTGCCTGAGGGACAGGACACAGGGAATGGCTTCCCACTGCCAGAGAGCAGGGATGGATGGGATATTGGGAAGGAATACTTGGCTGGGCTGGAATTCCCAGATTTGCTGTGGCTGCCCCTGGATCCCTGGCAGTGCCCAAGGCCAGGTTGGACACTGGGGCTTGGAGCAGCCTGGGACAGTGGGAAGTGTCCCTGCCATGGCAGGGGCGGCACTGGGTGGGATTTAAGGTTTCTCCCAACCCAAAGCATTCCAAGATTCCACAGCACTCTAAGGCTCTTCCCAACAACACCATTCCAATCCCTGTCGTTCCAGGATTCCACAGCAGCTGAAGGGTGTTCCCAACTACACCATTCCAACCCAAGCCACAGGTGGAATGGTGTTCTTGGGAACCCAACCGAACCATTCCAAGATTCCACAGCATTTGAAGGTTTTTCCCAACAACACAATCCCAGTCCAAACCATTCCAAGATTCTGTAGCACTTGAAGGCTCTTCCCAACAACACCATTCCAACCTGATCCATTCCAAGACTCCATGGCACTTAAATAGTCTTCTCAACTACATAATTCCAACCCAAACCATTCCAAGATTCCACAGCAGTTGAAGGGTGTTCCCAGCAGCACCATTCCAATCCACGTATTCCAAGATCCTGTAGGACTTGAAGGCTCTTCCCAACTACACCATTACAAGATTCCATAGTAGTTGAAGGCTCTTCCGAACTGTACCATTCCAATCCAAATCACTGAAATTCCCAACATAGGAATGACTCCTGGATTTCCCAGACTCTTTTACTGTGATTTCACTTTCTTTGGCTCTGGTGCAAATTCCCTGGATTTTTTTCTACAGCACTCTAAGGCTCTTCCCAGCTACACCATTCCAACGCAAACCATTCCATGATTCCACAACAGTTGAAGGCTCTTCCCAACAACACCATTCCAACATTCAATAGCACTCAAAGGCTTTTCCCAAATACACCATTCCAACCATTCCATAGCAAGTGCAGGTTCTTCCCAACTACACCATTCCAAGATTCCATAGCACTCAAAGTCTCTTCCCAACACCACCCTTCCAACCCAAACCATTCCAATTCCCTCCATGGGAAGAACTCCTGGATTTCCCAGACTTGGAGGATTATTCCTCTTTTATTGTAATTCCACTTTCTTTGGCTCTGGTGCAAATTCCCTGGATTTTGCCAGCGCTTTCTCCTTAACGATGTATTTACCTAATTAGCATAATTGTCAGCAATTATGTAATTAGCGTTCATACGTGTAATCATTGGAACATGTAATTAGCCCTAATTGCACCAGTAAAGCTGCGAGTCAGAAATATCTTTATCATTTTGATTGACAGACATATGGGAAGGGGGGGCGGGGGGGGGAAGAAATCCCACTCGTTTTTTTTATCCCCTTGGATCACGAAATCTGTGGGAGGATCCAGGATTCAGCCTGGCATGGCATTGGAATTATTTATAAAATTGATATTATTGATCAAAATGATAATGAATCCATGGGAAGATTCAGAATTCAGCCCAGAATGGCACTGGAATTATTTATAAAATTGATATTATTGATCAAAATGATAATGAATCCATGGGAGGATCCAGGATTCGGCCTGGAATGGTGCTAGAATTATTTATAAAATTGATATAATTGATCAAAATGATATCAAAGTTTTTCCTTTGGAAAAGAAGGAAAAAAGTCACTCAAAAATAGGGAAAATTTAGGACAGTGCAGCAAGATTTTTCTGGAAAAAGAAGTTAATAAATATCAAAAATAAGGTGGAAAATTCAGGAAAGAGTCCCCAAAAGGGTAGAAAGATTTTTCTGTAAAAAATTAAGAATTACTTTGAAATATTTAGTTTTTAATTCTAATGTTAACTTGATTTTAAGAAGAAAAATAATCGAGAAAAAAAAAAAAACCAACAGAAAGCAGCACTGAGGTTTTTCTGCAAAAAGAAATTAGAATTTATCAAAAATAAAGAGGCGAAAAACTCAGGAAAGAGGCACCAAAAGTGCAGCAAGATTTTTCTGTGAAGAAATTAGGAATTATCTTGAAATATTAATTTTTTAGTGTCTAATATTCTAATATGAAAGTTAAGGAAAGAGGTAATAAATGCAGCAAAATTTTTCAATAAAAGAAATTAGGAATTATCTGGAAATATTGAATTTTTAATTCTAATATTCACTGGAATTTAGGAAGGAAAATAATACAGGAAAAGAGAAAACAGCAGCAGCTAGATTTTCTGCAAAATAATTTAAGAATTACCCTGAAATATTTAATTTTTCACGTCAAATATTCTAATATGAAAGTTAAGGAGAGTCCTCAAGCACAGCAGAATTTTTCTGAAAAAAGAAATCAGGAATTATCAAAAATAAGGAGGAAAATCCATAAAAGAGGCACCAATCACAGCAAGAATTTTTTGGAAAAAGAAATTAAGAATTATCTGGAAATATTTAATTTTTCATGTCTAATANGGCACTGGGTGGGATTTAAGGTTTCTCCCAACCCAAACCATTCCAAGATTCCACAGCACTCTAAGGCTCTTCCCAACAACACCATTCCAATCCCTGTCGTTCCAGGATTCCACAGCAGCTGAAGGGTGTTCCCAACTACACCATTCCAACCCAAGCCACAGGTGGAATGGTGTTCTTGGGAACCCAACTGAACCATTCCAAGATTCCACAGCATTTGAAGGTTTTTCCCAACAACACAATCCCAGTCCAAACCATTCCAAGATTCTGTAGCACTTGAAGGCTCTTCCCAACAACACCATTCCAACCTGATCCATTCCAAGACTCCATGGCACTTAAATAGTCTTCTCAACTACATAATTCCAACCCAAACCATTCCAAGATTCCACAGCAGTTGAAGGGTGTTCCCAGCAGCACCATTCCAATCCACGTATTCCAAGATCCTGTAGGACTTGAAGGCTCTTCCCAACTACACCATTACAAGATTCCATAGTAGTTGAAGGCTCTTCCGAACTGTACCATTCCAATCCAAATCACTGAAATTCCCAACATAGGAATGACTCCTGGATTTCCCAGACTCTTTTACTGTGATTTCACTTTCTTTGGCTCTGGTGCAAATTCCCTGGATTTTTTTCTACAGCACTCTAAGGCTCTTCCCAGCTACACCATTCCAACGCAAACCATTCCATGATTCCACAACAGTTGAAGGCTCTTCCCAACAACACCATTCCAACATTCAATAGCACTCAAAGGCTTTTCCCAAATACACCATTCCAACCATTCCATAGCAAGTGCAGGCTCTTCCCAACTACACCATTCCAAGATTCCATAGCACTCAAAGTCTCTTCCCAACACCACCCTTCCAACCCAAACCATTCCAATTCCCTCCATGGGAAGAACTCCTGGATTTCCCAGACTTGGAGGATTATTCCTCTTTTATTGTAATTCCACTTTCTTTGGCTCTGGTGCAAATTCCCTGGATTTTGCCAGCGCTTTCTCCTTAACGATGTATTTACCTAATTAGCATAATTGTCAGCAATTATGTAATTAGCGTTCATACGTGTAATCATTGGAACATGTAATTAGCCCTAATTGCACCAGTAAAGCTGCGAGTCAGAAATATCTTTATCATTTTGATTGACAGACATATGGGAAGGGGGGGCGGGGGGGGGAAGAAATCCCACTCGTTATTNGGGGGGGGGGAGGGGGGGGCGGGGGGGGAAGAAATCCCACTCGTTATTTTTATCCCCTTGGATCACGAAATCTGTGGGAGGATCCAGGATTCAGCCTGGCATGGCATTGGAATTATTTATAAAATTGATATTATTGATCAAAATGATAATGAATCCATGGGAAGATTCAGAATTCAGCCCAGAATGGCACTGGAATTATTTATAAAATTGATATTATTGATCAAAATGATAATGAATCCATGGGAGGATCCAGGATTCGGCCTGGAATGGTGCTAGAATTATTTATAAAATTGATATAATTGATCAAAATGATATCAAAGTTTTTCCTTTGGAAAAGAAGGAAAAAAGTCACTCAAAAATAGGGAAAATTTAGGACAGTGCAGCAAGATTTTTCTGGAAAAAGAAGTTAATAAATATCAAAAATAAGGTGGAAAATTCAGGAAAGAGTCCCCAAAAGGGTAGAAAGATTTTTCTGTAAAAAATTAAGAATTACTTTGAAATATTTAGTTTTTAATTCTAATGTTAACTTGATTTTAAGAAGAAAAATAATCGAGAAAAAAAAAAAAACCAACAGAAAGCAGCACTGAGGTTTTTCTGCAAAAAGAAATTAGAATTTATCAAAAATAAAGAGGAGAAAAACTCAGGAAAGAAGCACCAAAAGTGCAGCAAGATTTTTCTGTGAAGAAATTAGGAATTATCTTGAAATATTAATTTTTTAGTGTCTAATATTCTAATATGAAAGTTAAGGAAAGAGGTAATAAATGCAGCAAAATTTTTCAATAAAAGAAATTAGGAATTATCTGGAAATATTGAATTTTTAATTCTAATATTCACTGGAATTTAGGAAGGAAAATAATACAGGAAAAGAGAAAACAGCAGCAGCTAGATTTTCTGCAAAATAATTTAAGAATTACCCTGAAATATTTAATTTTTCACGTCAAATATTCTAATATGAAAGTTAAGGAGAGTCCTCAAGCACAGCAGAATTTTTCTGAAAAAAGAAATCAGGAATTATCAAAAATAAGGAGGAAAATCCATAAAAGAGGCACCAATCACAGCAAGAATTTTTTGGAAAAAGAAATTAAGAATTATCTGGAAATATTTAATTTTTCATGTCTAATATTCTAATATGGAAAATAAGGAATTGACAATTGCAGTGAGATTTTCTGTAAAAAGAAATTAAGAATTATTTTGAAATATTTGATTTTTAATTCTAATACGCACTGGATTTTTGGAACAAAAACTAAACCAGAAAAAGAGAAAACGGGGGGAAAAAAAGAAAGAAATTGTTCTATGGAACTGCTGTCGCATCCTGAAAGGGAATTTTAAAACTCCTTGGATTTTTAGCTCCTCTGAGACAAAAGATTTATCTGAAAAGTCAATATTTAGTTTTATTGTGTTTTATTTTAACATCTGTGCCAGTGGCTCTGTAGGATAGCACCAGAACAAACACCTGGCATAAAATAATTTAATTGGGACCAAAAAAAATTGGGATTTTTTAAAATTACTTTGGGTTGGGAAGGCAAATATTGACCCTTGATTAAATGTCTGATTTTATTTCAAGTTCGACTTCTGCTCTTCAAGTCCAGGGTTCTTGATTTTTTTGGAAGTTTATTTTAAAAAGCCGAAGAAATTAAAATAAAATGAAAATCAAGTGGTTGAGGTGCCCAAAAAATTGGGAGGTGTTGAGGGAAAGCCTTAGAAAGCAATATTTGGGAATAAATCTCAGTTGGGAACATAAATTCTGCTGGATATGGATTTTCCAGGCTGATAAATTCCATTGGAGCATCCAAGTGTTGAGGTGAGTGAAAGCAAAATCCACCTGGAGCTTCCCAGGCCATTCCCAGCTGCCAGAGGAAACTGGAGAGCTCAAAAAAGTGTTATCCATCCCAGAAGGATCCCGAGGGGTCGTTATCCCATCCCAGAGGGAAAATCCCAATTTGTTCCAATTCTCCCCATCAGACCCCTCAGAGGGATGAGTTTTTGGGAGCAGAATTCTTTCCCTTAAAATTTAAAAGCAGCAAACTCCAGAGCCTTCAGAGTTCATGGGATCACAGAATCCTGGAAAGGTTTGGGATGGGAGGGATTTTAAGGATCATCCCATTCCACCCCTTCCATGGGCAGGGACACCTCCCACTGTCCCAGGCTGCTCCAAGCCCCAGTGTCCAACCTGGCCCTGGGCACTGCCAGGGATCCAGGGGCAGCCACAGCAAATCTGGGAATTCCAGCCCAGACAGGAATTCCCAATTCCCAATATCCCACCCATCCCTGCCCTCTGGCAGTGGGAAGCCATTCCCTGTGTCCTGTCCCTCCATCCCTTGTCCCCAGTCCCTCTCCAGCTCTCCTGGAGCCCCTTTAGGCCCTGCAAGGGGCTCTGAGCTCTCCCTGGATCCTTTCTTTCTCCAGGTGAACATTCCCAGCTCTCCCAGCCTGGCTCCAGCCCTTGGAGCAGTTCCATGGATTCCTCTGGATCCCTCCAGCAGCTCCATGTTCTCCTGATGGTGCACCCAGAGCTGGAATCAGCTCTGCAGGTGGGATCTCATGGACAGCATTCCTTCCACTCCACCCACAGCAATGGGAACAATTCCAGATTATCCTCCAGAAAAAGCCTCCCAAGCGTTTCCTTGGGAGATCTCATTCCAAAGCCACCGGCACTTCTCCTGATCTGCAAGAGCTGCTGGTTTCCCTGGTTACCAAATTATCCATCTACTCATCAAATCCATTCCTTTCCAGCTCCAGCCCTTATTCCAGAGCCACCCCCATCCCTGTGCCGGGAGACCGGAGCATTCCCAAGCTCATGGAAAAGCAGCTCCTGGTTCATTATCCCGGAGCTGCTGCTCCAACCTTCCCCCAGCCCATCAGAAACAGGGAAATAAAAGCTGACAGCACAAAGGGAAAACAAAACACTGCAGAGCTTTGGGAGGGGAGAAAACAGATGCAAAATATTCCAAGGACAATGCCCGTATTTCAGGAAAACCGGAATTTTTTCCTGTTTTCCTTAAAATGATAGGAGAGTCCTGCACTGCAGGGACTGGAAATTTTCCATGTGGGATTTCTGGCAGATTTGAATTTCCCCAAAGGTCCAGGGAACTCCTCTGGTGCCACTCCCCAACCTGGATGTCATTCCCAGACAGGTCCATGAAATTCCCTTCAGGCTCATCCCAAAGATTGCTGGGGCTGTAACAATATTCCCAACTGAAGGAGTGGGATTGAAACCCAAACTTCCCTTCTCTGATGCTGCTTTTTTCCTGGATTTAACCTCTCTGGATTGAGCCTATTTTTATCTGGATTTGACCTCTTTCCCTCAGCACTTCCAATCCTTTTTTAGGAACCTGCAAACACCTTTCTTGTGGAGAGATAGCGACCACCTGGACCCAGGAAAACTGGCAGGAACTGCTCCAATTACTTGGGATAAAACAACTGAGGGGTTTAATTCCTTTTATCAGCTGGTAAACCTTTGGAATCATGGAAGGGACATTAAAGAATATTGAGGATTAGAGCTCAGGACATGCTCAGAGTGGCTCATTCCCAAAAATCCTGGTGCAGCTCCAGGACTCTCTTACCCCATGCTGTCCCTCCCCATGGATGCTGTGATTCCTATCCTGGATTTTTTGGCACAATTCCCACTCCTCCCTCCCATCAGATGGAGCAGGGCAGGCTCGGAGCGAGCCCTGCAGAGCTCTGCAGAGCTGTGAATTCAGGTGTTGCACCCGAGGGCTGAAAACATCAAATAAAAATCAAATAAACTCCTCTGAGCAGCACGAACGTCATGTAAAGCTTAATCCCAGATTTCTTTTCATGCTGGAGCAGGATGGAAACATTTTCCGTCACTGAACAGGAGCTTTCTCCAGTCAAACATTTCAGAAGGTTTTTTTTATTTTTTCCCCAGCATAAAATCCAGGCTAATTTAGTCATGAGTCAGGCTGGGTTTTGTCAGGTGCTCAGTGAACATTTGTAAAGTCTTCCCGTGAACTGAGGAGTGTCAGATGGAATCAGCATCAATTTTCCTAACAAGGCTCCAATTACTGCTCCAAGGAGCTGAGGAGTGGGGTGGGCAAACAGCTGTTCCCCTGTGAGGGACCCCCACCCCCCTCCCCTCGGCTGCATCAGCACTTGATAAGAATTCTTATCAATTAAAATCCAAACCGCGGCACCCACTTTGCCTCAAAGGAGCTTTTTATGTCTCACTCGCAGCCGATCAAAGAGAACAGAACGGGGGGGTTTTGTTGTTGTGGGGTTTTTGGGAATGCTACATGTTCTGTTTTAATGGATGGAGAGCCAAGGAATGGGAATTTTTCCTTTCCAGGCATTAATAAAGGGAAGGCAGGATCCTGTTCTGCAGCGTTGCAGGAGGCTCTGCTAATCACAGGGAGTAATTAGGGGATGCATTTGAAATAATTAAGGGGTTTTTATAACGTGCCACGGTTACCTGGGTCTGTTCATGGGGAGACTTTGATGTTTTCCAAGGAGTTTATGAGTGACATGGTAATGGGGAATGGCTTTAAGCTGACAGGGAATAGGTTTAGGTGGGATATTGGGAAGGAATTCCTGTCTGGGAGGGTGAGGTGGGGCTGGAATGGAATTCCCAGATTTGCTGTGGCTGCCCCTGGATCCCTGGCAGTGTCCAAGGCCAGGTTGGACACTGGGGCTTGGAGCAGCCTGGGACAGTGGGAGGTGTCCCTGCCATGGCAGGGGTGGCACTGGATGGGATTTAAGCACTTGCCCATCCAAACCATTCCATGTTTCCATGAATTCCATATTTTTATTGATATTTATATATAAATATGAGCTTAAAGCCCCCTTCCAACCCCAACTATTCCCTGCTCAGTGTCACTTGAGTCACCCCCTTTGGCCACCCCAATTCCCAGTGGGCAGGATGTGTTTTTCCAGGCCCACACCCCTCCTGGAGCAGCATTTCCCTGGCTTTGCTCTGGGCACAAAATCCCAGGAAGCCACCGGGATCTCCTGGAATCCCCAAAGGGGGAGCAGCTCTTGCTGGCTCCGTGGCATCAGCACAGCACCCAACTCCTCCAAGTGGGAAGAAAACACAACCAAACAGAGGCAGGGAGAAATTCCAGGGCTCCTAAAAGCAGATCCTCCCCTGCTTTGCTTCCCAGGAAAGCCACGGATCAGCCAGGCTCTTCACACCCCACCAGCACTCCTGGATTTTTTCCGGGAGAAAGGGATGTGCTCCGATGGCACTGCCTGGGAGAAGGATGTGAGGAGGAGGTGGAATCTCGTTAAGATGTGTTGCCACCTCAAAATAGGCAAAAAATCCTGGATTCCAGATGGCTGGAATGACGTGTGGCACTGGCAGCAGCTGCTGCTTCCTGACCCTGGGGAACTGCAGGTGACAAATGTGGGGAGGCAGCACCTGGAAAAGGGAGGGAGATGATGGGAGGGTCTGGGGGAGGACAGGGAAGGACTGGGGGGAGGATTTGGACACTGGCCCCTGCCAGCTCCATGCATTTTGCTGCTTGCAATGTGCCATTCCCAGCAGGATAATGTCACTCGAGGTCCTTGGAGGCAAAAACCTGGAAAAATCACAGCCAGAGGGAAGCAAACCTCAAGGAGGGGGAGGTTGGATTGGCAAAGAGGGTCTTTATAAATTCATGGTATCGTTGAGGTTGGAAAAGCCATCTAAAATGGAGTCCGATTGTTTCCCAGCACTGGCAAGGCCACCACTGATCCATGTCCCCAGGTGCCAGCTCCACATGGATTTTAAATCCCTCCAGGGATGGGGACTCCACCACTGCCCCAGGGCAACGTTTTCCAGGAGGAAATTTCCCCTCATGTCCAACCTGAACCTCTCCTGGTACAACTTGAGGCCACTTTCTATTGTTACTTGGGAAAAAATGCCTGGATACATCCTCCTGTCAGGAATTTCTCATTCATCCTTCAGTGGAAAACCAGGAATACAAAATCCCAGCCAACCCCTGCTCATCAGTTTCTTCTTCCTTTGCTCTCCATGATCCAAAGGTCATTCCTCACTTTGGAAAGTCACAGTCTATGCTTCCGATGGCTGGGCCTGCCAGCACAGGTGAGAATTCCCAAGGAAAATTAGGAAAAACCACATTCCTCAAGGGCTGGGCAGGAGACCACCACCAATGTGGATAAAATGTCACCTCTTAGCTACTCAAACCATGAAATCCCTCATTTTTGTCTGGGGATAAGTGGCCTTTGGATGTCCTGGCACTTCCTTTGGAGCTGGAGGGCAGGGACAGCCAAATCCCTAGATCCTGGATAAAATCCAGGAAAAGGGCACATCCCCAGGGTGATCCTGCTCCAAACTTTGCAGGATTTTATCCAAAAATCCAACCAACCTCTCGTGACAGCAGCAATTTAAGGAAAAAAAAAGGCTGCATTCACCTCACCTGAGTGGGGATAAAGTGTTTTGAAAATTCCAGCAAGGAAAATTTATTTCTATGGCAACTAATGGTGCATTCCAAGCTGGGCGTGGGAATGTGAGAAATCAGGAATAACAAATAATAATCTCAAGGAATTAATCAAAATTTTTTATCAAAAATTATCAAATTCATTTATATTGGAGGAATTTTTAAAAATTTGAATTGATATATTTATATTGATAAATATTCACTCCACGGATAATGAGAAGACATTCAAGGATGTTTTGGGGTGCTCAGAGTTTTATATTTAATTATGAGCAAGGTAAATTTTGGGGATTAACAGAGCAATTATTTGTAATTCTCCTTTCCAGTAACTCCCATATCCTCATAATTATTCCTTTCAAAAACCTCATTTATGCTGAGAAAAGTCCATCAAAATTTAGAGCAGAAATTCCAGAAAATTTAGAGAGGTTTGTGATTGGAAAATGCAACAGCCATTCTGAACACAGAAATTTACCTGCCTGGAAATAATCCCAGGGAAAATTTTGGGGCACATGGTGGGAAAGGCAGAAAAGAGAGATGAAAAAACGGGAAGATTTGCTAAATCTGAAGATTTGTGTTCAAAGAGAGTCACTGCAAGGATGACTTGGAGCAGATCAGAGACATCCCCGGGCCAACAGATCCCAAAGAACGACATCCATTGATCCCAAAGTTAAAAGAACAAATGTTGGAGAGACAAAAAAGGGATAAATGTGTGCTTTGGTGAAGCAGGAAGGAGGAGTGACAGGAGAGAAGGGGGGGAAAAAATGGAATTTTTTCTCATTAATTTATTTCTCCTCCCAGACCCATCATGGGCAGTCTCAAATCCCACAGATTAGAAATCCCTGGGAATGTTCAAGGCTTGGAGTGCAAAATATCCCTGCCCATGGCAGGAGTTGGCACCAGTTGATTTTTAAGCTCCTTTCCAACCCAAACCATTCCATGATTCTGTGATTTTACAAATTCCCAATCCAGGGTTGTTTAACTCTTCCAGCATTTAAACCAGAAAGAGTTTCCAGGCCAATAGTAATTTGAGAAACATGGAAATGTGAAAGCATTCTTGGAAGGCACAATTCCATATTTTATAACCTCACTCCCCAGCATCTGATCAAACAGCAGCTGGAAAACAACTTCCATGGAATTTGCAACCCAAATCTGAGAACATCCTGTGGAAAAATCAGGAAAAAATTGGAATATTGGAAACACAGGCCCTAAACCAGCATAGAATAACCTTCCACTTCTTTAGCTTTAAGTCTCCTTAAATTGGGAACAGTCTTGGAATAAACAGTAGAGAAACAGCAAATCCCTCCTTCCTGGAAGAGCTCACCATCCCAGAGAATTCCCTACTCCCAGTTCCTGCCTGTCCCTTGCAATTCCAAGAGAAAAGGGTTTGATTCATCACTTAGGAAAGAAAATCCCTGGTCATTATCGTAATTAAAAATAACTGATTTATGAGGTGCCCTGGCCCAAGGGCTTGGGATAGGGAGACACCAGGGAGGTGCAGCAGGAGCTGCCAACAGTCCTGAGCTTGATAAGATAGGGTTAGACCTGGAAAAAGCTGAAGTATTCCCAGTTAATTCTGTTTTATCCACTTGCAAAGCTGGAGATTCCATGACATCCCAGACCCAGATGCACAGGGAGAACTTCCCAAGCTCCAGCTGTTCAGCCTGCCAGAGTTCCAGTTGGGTTTCTGAGGACTAAAACCTCTGGGATGTAAAGATACCAGAAACCAGGACAACTTCAGGATTTTTTTCCCCAACAATTGGAAAAAATTGGATGGGTGACAAAATTGGATGAGTGACGAATAAGTCATCCTCATATCTGTTTTCATTCTCCTTGACCAACCTCCATTTAATCAAACACCCCAGGACTTCAAAGCAAAATATCGCTGACTTTAACACCAGATTTTCCAAAAAACCCTCAGCATTCCTGCTGTTGATGTTCCTCTGGAACACCCAACATCCACAACGGATCCCACACCTGGATGCGGTTGGACCTTCCCGCCAAGGACTCTCTGAGATGAAGGTGAAGCTGACCGGTGGAGGGTCTGAGGGGGACAAGGTGTGGTGGGGACAGGTGAGGAGGGCAGGGACTCACCTGTGGCCGGGGGTGGCCGGTGACCAGGCAGGTGAGCTCCAGGGTCTCTCCCTCACGGATGGTGTAGACCCTCTCGGAGTAGCGCTCCTCCTCGATGTTGCAGGCCAGGCCCGAGTGCACGATCCGCACCGTGGGGGGGGCTGCAGGGCCAGCAGAGAAACGGGATCAGAACCACACAGATCATGGAATGGTGGGATAGTCAGAGTTGGAAAAAACCACAGGGACCGAGTTCAAGTCTTAAGGGAACCTAATGCAAGCTAGGAGTTCTCAGCTCCATGGTCCAACCAACTGAGACCATCCCAGACCACCCCACCCTGGGGCTCACCCTGAGTGGGGAGCCTGAAAGGCCAGGAGAGAAATGGGATCAGAACCACATGGATCATAGGATTATGGGATGTTTTGAGTTGGAAAAGACCCAAAAGGATCAAGTTCAAGTCTTAAGGAACTCAAACTTGAGCTTGGCATTCTCAGCTCCAGGATCCAACCACTGAGCCCATCCCAGACCACCTCACTCCTGGGACTGGCCTTGAGTCGGGGCCCTGCAAGGCCAGCAGAGAAATGGGGTGAGAACCACATGGATCATGGAATTATGGGATATTCTGAGTTGGAAAAACGCACAAGGATCAAGCCCAGCTCTTCAGGGAATCAAACCCAACCTTGGCATTCTCAGCTCCATTATCCAACCAACCAAGCCCATCCCAAAAAACCCCAGTCCTGGGGCTGGCTCTTAGTGGGGAGGGCTGCAAGGCCAGCAGAGAAATGGGATCAGAACCACACGGATCATGGAATTACAGGATGTTCTGAGTTGGAAAAAACCCACAACGATCAAGTCCAGCTTTTAAGGGACTCAAGCCCAACCTTGGTGTTACCAGCTCCATGGACCGACCAGCCGAGCCCATCCCAAACAACCTCACTTCAGGGCTGGCCCTCAGTGGTGGGGCTGAAAGGCCAGCAGAGAAACAGGAGAAAACAACCTGGATCACGGGATGACAGGTCATTCTGAGTTAGAAAAAAAACACAAGGATCGAGTTCAAGTCCTAAGGGAATCTAAGGCAAGCTTGGCGTTCTCAGCTCCATGATCCAACCAACTGAGCCCATCTTAGACCACCCCACTCTGGGGCTGGTCCTTAGTGGGGAGGGCTGCAAGGCCAGCAGAGAAACGGGATGAGAATCACATGGATCCCAGAATTGCAGGATAGTCAGAGTTGGAAGGAACTCACAAGGATCAAGTCCAGCTCTTAAGGGAATCTAACACAAGGTTGGTGTTATCAGCCCCATGATCCAACCAACCGAGCCCATCCCAGACCACTCCACTGCTGAGGTCAGCCCTGAATGGGAGGGGCTGCAAGGTCAGCAGAGAAATGGGGTAAGAACCACATGGATCACAGGATTATGGGATGTTCTGAGCTGGAAAAAACCCACAAAAATCGAGTCAAACTCTCTAGGGAATTGAACCCAACCTTGGCACTCTCAACTCCATGATCCAAACAACTAAGCCCATCCCAGGCCACCCCACCCTTGGGACCAGCACTGAGTATCTCTCCCACGCAGATACTCTTTGTTTACTCAGCACCACAAGAGATTTCCCTGGTTTTTATTAATCCCTGGCAATCCGCTGAACAAAACCTTCACAACCCCCCTCTTGCATTCCTATATTTTTTTTTTTTTTTTGTTTCTGTTTCCAAAATGAACTCGGCATTATTGGTTTTATTCTATATCTTCCTAAATGCATTATCACACTCGTTATGCAAATGAAAAGACTTAATTAAAGCAGGAAAATTAAGCAGGAGAAACAGTGGCACTGATGCCGTTGCTTCCTTTCCAAATCCTGCCGCTGTCAGCGGGATCAGGATTTGGAGCAGGAGTTAAGTTCAGGCAGAACCTTCCTTTAATTTCCTTGTAGGTACAACCTGTAGTACAGGAATTACTCAGCTTTACACATTGTAAAGGTAAGGAAACCACGATATTCCTGTTATTACACCTGCATAAATCCCAGCTCCACTTCCACAAGGCTCCAAAGCACATTCCTGGCTCTCTTCACTTCTGAACCATGAAATTCACAGCTATGACAATTTCCAGGGAGTGGAAATATCGATAGGAGAAGAAAACTTATTTACAATCCCAAATAAAATCACAGAAATTAAAGAGCACAGAGGATAAAATGGAATTCTGTGGGATTTAAACACCTGGGATTCCATCATTTGTGTTCATCCACGTGATGCCATCAAGATCCCAGCCCCACTCCACACAGAAGAGCCCCAAAACTCCTCCCTAAGCCCCTTGCAACAGCTGGATCCCCTTCCCAAGGCTGCTTTTCCAGGTTTCTGTGCTGCACATCACACCAGTCCTGCTTCTCTGATCATTCTGCAATTCCTCTGCTAAGATCCACATGGAATTCCTGGGATGCAGGGCTCTGGCATCCCATCAGACCCCCCTCTCCCTATGAAATTCCTGGTCCAACCACACACAGCTCCCAGTGGACACAGCCACTGAATGGTGGGATCCTGATCTGAAAGCCTGGGATTAATCCAAACCTGCCAAGAATTCCAATTACTGAGCCTGGCTCTCCACAGCCTGGAGAAAATGAGGCTGGAGCCAAGGAGGCAGAAGAGGCAGAGGAGGAGGAGGGAATGGATGTTTCCTCCTTAGAAACATGGAATGATTTGGGTTGGAAAGACCTTAATTCCCATCTTCTTCCAACCCAGCACATTCCACTATCCCAGGATGCTCCAAGCCCCATCCAAACCTGGCACTGGACAATTCCAGGGATCCAGGGGCAGCCACAGCTTCTCTGGGAATTCCATCCCAGCCCCTCACCTCTCCCACAGCCAGGAATTCCTTCCCAATATCCCATCCAACTCCACACTCTGTTTGAAGCCATCCTTCCAGCAAGCTCTGCTTTTCCAGTCACCACATCCCAAATTCCAAAGCTTTCTCTCTCCACTCTTTTCCAGAAAGTTTATCAAAGACCAACACATCCCCGGTCCGGGGAGTTTTGTGAGCCAAAAATGCTGCCAATTATTCCAAGTCCAATGCAGTGATGGAATAAAATTGCTTGGGAAAACCTGGGATAGTGGAAGGTGCCCCTTCCCATGGCAGGGGTGGAACTGAATGGGGTTTAAAATCCCTTCCAATCCAAGCCATTTCAGGATTCCATGATTCCCTTGCTCCATAGATGCAGGAGGTTCTCTCTATGAAACTCCTGGAAGGACAGGAATGTCCTTGGTTAGGATCAGGGCCATATGTCACACTCTGACCTGGAAAGAATCCGTTAATTCCTGATTATGGTTATTTTTCCAAGTAGAAAAACAGCATTAATACTCAGCGTGCTGGTTTTTCCCTGGAATTCCTAGGAATGCTGCTCCCCCTCCACACTCTGCAGGAATTTAACAGTCCAAGGACATGAAATGTGCTCCTTGTTCTACCATTTCCAGGGCTCTGGGCCACCACTGGGACTTCCTTCACCTCCACACAGTGAATTCCAAAATACGGGAATGCTGAAGCAGAGCCATGGAGCAGAAAGGTAAAAGAGGGTTCAGCACAGCTCATCAAACTTGGGATCAAATTAGAGGAGTCAGCAACATTATTCCAACATCCTTTTAAATCCATATTCCATTAATATTACATTTTTACTCATGTTATATTCATCTAACTCCAAATTACAGCTGAAGTGTCCTTCATCTTTGTGTCTGTGCCACTCTCCTGGATCCATTAAATTTGGGAAGGAACAGGGAAGGACAAACGCCCTCCTGGGTGTTGTTATCTCCAAGGAAAACACTGCTTTAAGAGGAGATCAAACCAATCAAGGGAAATAACAAATCTTCTTCTTCCTTTAAGTGAAAAATCTTATGGTTCAGGAGACATCCCATAATTATGAAATGTCACCTCCCTCTTTCCTGCAAGAATATTCATTCCAGCTCCTTCTGAAAGTGCCTCCAGGGATTTCATCCATTAGAATAATATCAACTTAACATTGATTTTGTTTGTGACACTTCAGGGGAGTTTGGCTGGTGATGGCACACGGAAAATGCTGCTCGGATCCATCCCGGCGCCACTCCCGGCAGGAAAAAACCTGGAGCAAGGAAAGGTTGTCCAAGGAAAAGGCAAACCAACAAATCCAAGCACAACCCCCTTGTGCTGCTGGAAAAGTTGTGTGACCCCAGAAAATTCCCCCTTTCCATGAAAAACGGCCCCATTTTGTCCTTTCTGTGTCTCCTTACAAAGGTCATCCTTCTTGGAAGGCCTTTTCCAGCAATTCCAAGGTTTAGATGGGATACTGGGAGGGAATTCCTGGCTGGGAGGGTGGGGAGGCCCTGGAATGGATTTCCCAGAGAAACTGTGATCCTACATACTGATCCAAAGGAATTCCAATGGAATGTGGATGTTTTCTCAGCCTGGAAAGTCCTCCCTGGACTCAAACTGGGAAAATACTGGAGGCTTCAGGGGGATTTGGTGATCCCTGAGCTGTGCTGATGGATTGGGAATGGTTGGGAATTTTCTCTGCTCCAGGTCCTTGTGTTGATCTTTTTTTTAATGGAATATGATATCAGGATCCCTTGAGAACAGTGGGAATGAGGTGGTGTTGGATTGGGAAGGTGGGGAACTTTGAGAGAACTTTCGGATTCATTTCAGCTGGAATGGGAAGAGGAGCAGGGAGATGGCGATTTGTGGAGCTGGGAATGGAAATCGTTCCCTGTAGAGGGACTGGGGATAAGGGATGAAGGGATAGGACACAGGGAATGGCTTCAAACTGGAAAAGGGGAGATTTGGGTGGGATATTGGGAAGGGATTCCTGGCTGGGAGAGTGGGGAGGAGCTGGGCTGGAATTCCCAGATTTGCTGTGGCTGCCCCTGGATCCCTGGCAGTGCCCAAGGCCAGGTTGGACACTGGGGCTTGGAGCAGCCTGGGACAGTGGGAGGTGTCCCTGCCCATGGCAGGGGTGGGGCTGGGTGGGATCTAAGGTCCCTCCCAACCCAAACCATTCTGGGATTCAATTCCAGGATCCCTTGGCTCAGCTCTTTCCTGGTTAAAAGTTCCTCTCCCACACACAGAGATTTGGTCAAGTCCTTGTTGGAAAACAATTCTTAGGGAATTCAACTCTGACCAACACCAGAACTCAAATCCTGGAACGAATTCCCTTAATCTCAGCAGTTCTAAGATCTTCCTAATTTTTGGAATGTGTAGGATTTCTTAAAACCTAATGAAAAACGAGGTATTCTGGGGAAATAGGAGATCCATGATGGACTTGCTGGAAAATGCAGGGATGGATTTGCCACAAATCCAACCCTTCTCCCCTCCTGCAGTCATGAGCTTTCCCCCGATCCGTACTCTGCATCAGGAGCTTTTCCATGGAAAATTAATTAGCAGGAGTGAAGCCCCCAGTGAATTTAGTGCAGCTCTGCAGCAGAAGAAGAGGAAATAATGGGGTTTTCTGAAGAAAGAGAAGATTGAAAGTAATTGCAGACATTCGCTACTCTCAGAATTCACTTTTCCCATATTATCCCAGCTCTTAATTCTCCTAAGTGCAAATGGAATGACCAGGAATCTCCGAGGGATTGCCATGGGAATGCACTGCCCTCATCAATGCAGAATTTGGAGCATTTTCTTGCAGCTAATTTGGAATTTGGGGTTATTTTTCCAGCTGGAGGTGAGGCTCAGTCCACAAATAAATGGATTATTGAAACAGCTTCTTTTATTTCTTCTCTAAGTGGATTTTTCTTTGGGGAAAGTCAGATGTTACACAAGCAGCTTCTATTAAATAAATATTCCATTTATTGAGAAATCCTTCACTTTGCCTCCGAGCTGAGCCAAATTCCAGGTGCCTGAGAGAGGAAACTTTCAGGTGTGAGGCTGACCAGATTTCAAAGCAGTGGTGCCATTCCTGGATCACTCCATAGAATTCCTAAATATTTCCCACCTGCTTTCCCTTGACGCCCACGGGGATATTTCCTGTGCCTCTTCCTCTGAGCTGATCCCGAGCCAAACTCTCCCATCAAACAGGACAAAGTCACCTTTTATCCCGTTTGGGGCTGATTTTTCCACATTGTTCAGTATTCCCACCTATCCCAATGTTTGTGGAGCTCGGGAAGGCTCCGTGATTGATGGCACTGCTGCCCCAAGGCTCCCAGAAAACAAATCCCACTGCTGCTTCTCAACACTGCTGCCATAGAATTAGGCCTGACCTAATTTTGACACTACAGAGCTTTATCTGTGCTGGATCTATCACGTTAGGGCTGTCCTGGTGCTGGTTTTTTCCAGGAACAGATGGATTTATGGCTTTTTCCCACCTTTTACAACTCCTTGCACTACTGGGTATTGTTCCTGCTGCTGGACAGGTGTTAAAGACTGCTGGAGTTTGGAGAGAGATCAGGAAAAGGCCAGGAGAGCTCCTCCAGACGTGGATTTGGGCTGAGATCCCAAAGTCATGGAATGGTTCTGGAAGGAAGCTTGAAGATCATCCCATTCCCACCCCTGCCATGGCAGGGACACCTCCCACTGTCCCAGGCTGCTCCAAGCCCCAGTGTCCAACCTGGCCCTGGGCACTGCCAGGGATCCAGGGGCAGCCACAGCAAATCTGGGAATTCCAGCCCAGGGCCTCCCCACCCTCCCAGCCAGGAATTCCCAATTCCCAATATCCCATCTATCCCTGCCCTCTGGCAGTGGGCAGCCATTCCCTGTGTCCTGTCCCTCCATCCCTTATCCCCAGTCCCTCTCCAGCTAATTTCTTTTGGAATCACTGGGATCCTGAAGTCCTCCCTGCCTCTCAAACCAAGAGTCTCCCACTCAAACTGGAGCTGTTTCACCATTCAGTTCATTGCAGGAGCACAAACACAATATCCTCTGCAAAAACTCATTTCATGGGAATTTTCTAGGAAATTCAGAGAGAAATACTTCCTTAAAAAACCTGGGAATTTGGTTTCTAGTTTGCTCCAATGATTCAACACCTCCCTACTGACTTTTCACCAGCTTTAGTTTGTCCTTAATCATTTCTCCTGCAGTTCAAAGCAACCCTGCTGACATTCCAGTCTCTTTGTATCCTGGAATTATCCAGGTTGGAAAACCCCTCTGAGCCCATCAAGTCCAACCATTCCCCAGCACTGCCAAGGCCACCACTGCCCCATGTCCCCAAGTGCCACATCCACATGGATTTAAATCCCTGCAGGGATGGGGACTCCACAGCCCTTTCCACGGAGACGGATGGACAGCCCTTCCATGAAGAAATTCCTACAAATTTCCAAATTAAACATCCCCTTAGCACAACCTGAGGCCTTTTCCTCTTGTCCTTCTTTTCCTCTTGTCCTATCACTTCTCCCTTGGAAGAAACCACCAATCCCCCCTGGATCCAGTCCCATTTTGGGGAGTTGTGGGAGTAAATAAAACATCAGGAACTCCCTTTTCCTGCTCCACACTCATTTCCCATGGGAATGCTGCCTCTTTTTGTTCCCTGCAAGGCCAATTCCTGCCATTTCCATGGGATCAAAGGTCTCCCAAGGATCTGCCACTGCCAGGTCACCCTCATGTGTCCCTGCCCAGGGAAACAATTAGGGATAATTCCCGTTGTGCTCCTGTAGGAATTAATTTCCTGATTTAACTCCTGCTCTTTCTTTCCGTCATCCAGAGTTCAGCTGCTTCAGCTGCTCTGCTCCATGCCATGAGTGGTTTTATGGATTTTGGCTGCCACGTTTTTCTCCTAAAAGAAATTTGGGAATAATGTGGGTTCCCTCCCTTCCATCAGCACCACATGTAGGATGTTCATGGAAATCTGGATTTTAAATCTGCATTGCCTGGAACATCAGCAACTGAGAAATATCCCTCTGGTCTGGGAATTCCAGGCAGGGTTTCTGAGGAATTTTAGGATTTTTGTGCTGTTTTTAAGCTGAGTTTAGTCTTTAAGTGAGATTAGTTGCTGAGAGACTCTGCCCTGCAATTCTTATTTCTGCTGGAAACCCTGAAATTGAGATTTTTTTTCCCAGCTTTTTGTACTTAAATAGCAACCCAAGAAAGTGATTTCCAGATTTCCCAGCCCCTTATTCCATCATTTCCAGAGAACAACACTTGGTTAATTCACAGCATTCCAGGTTGATCCATCCCTTACACCCAACAAAAAGAGCATTTTCCATATTTTTCCCACTGATTTAGTGGGAATTGCAGAGATGAGTGAAGAGGGAACCCTTCCCACACTCCACTCCCTCCCTGAAGTGCTCCTGGAGCTGTTTGCATCCCACAGATTGCAGGCAGGGGGATCAAGGAACCTGCTAAAATAAGGAATCCTCCACAGGGGAGGCCTTAGTTGAAGCAACACTTTGTTGTTCCTGGCATCACAAAACAGACGACGGTGCCAGACCCTTTTCAGCACCATCACAGGCTGGCAGCAAACACATCTCACTTATTTGGGAGCACACAAAAAATGTGGGATTTCCCCCCACTGGAAATGGCAGACAGGGATGAAAATCAAGCACATTAAAAATCACCTCGTCAAAACGACTCCTGAATAGTAAATAATCTGCAGAGTTTGGCAAAATATCTTTTAGAAATCTATTTTGAACTATTTTTTTAAATTTTAATTTGATTTTTAACTCTTTTAAATTTTTTTCCTTTATTTATTTCCTCTTTTTCTTTTCCACTCTCCAGGAAGTGCTGGTAGCGGAGTTCCTGATGAGGACACAGATTTATCCCAAAGGAAGGTGCACGTACAGAAAATGAGGAAAAGAGGAAGCAGGCTCAAGACGTGCCAGAGGACATTTAGATGGGATGTTGGGAAGGAATTCCTGGGTGGGAGGATGGGGAGAGACTGGGCTGGAATTCCCAGATTTACTGTGGCTGCCCCTGGATCCCTGGCAGTGCCCAAGGCCAGGTTGGACATTGGGGCTGGGAGCAGCCTGGAATAGAAGAAGCTTGGAAATTTTACTGGGATTATTCTGTAAGTCCAACCATTTCCCCATTAGCATGAGTTCCAAACAGATATTCATGGAATCATGGAATCATTAAGGTTGGAAAAAACCTCTCAGTTCGTCCAACCCTTCCCCAGCACTGCCAAGGCCACCACCGCCCCATGTCCCCAAGTGCCACATCCACATGGATTTAAATCCCTCCAGGGATGGGGACTCCACCCCGTACCTGTGCCAGGGCTGGACAGCAAATTCAGGGAAGAAATTTTCCCAAATATCCAATCTAAACTTCACAGAACCATTGAAGTTGGAAAAGCCCTCCCAGCCCATCGAGTCCCAGCTGTGCCCAATGCCCACCTTGTCCCCAGCCCAGAGCTCTCAGTGCCACCTCCAGGAATTCCTGGCACACCTCCAGCCATGGGCACTCCAAAGCTCCCTGGGCAGCCCCTGCCAAGGCCTCAGCACCCTTTCCTTCGGGAAATTCCTGCTGCTGTCCAAGCTGAGCCTCCCCTGGCCCAGCCTGAGGCCGTTCCCTCTCCTCCTGTCCCTGTTCCCTGGCAGCAGAGCCCGACCCCCCCTCACTGCCCCTCCTGGCAGGGAGTTGTGCAGAGCCACAAGGTCCCCCCTGAGCCTCCTTTGCTCCAGGCTGAGCCCCTTTCCCAGCTCCCTCAGGAATCCTCCAGCCCCTTCCCAGCTCCATCAGCTGCTCCTCCCATGTTTCACCCTCAGCAGCCCAGAAAAAGCCCTAAAAATACAATTCCTGAGGGTGTCCCAGAGCAGGAGGAAGTGCTGCAGGTGCTACAAAACCCGCACGCAAATTCCAGCAGCAGGGATAACATCATCCTGAAAAAAACCTGTCCTTGTTTGGCTCTGGAATAAAAATTCCACTGCCTATGGAATGTATTGCAGTTTAGTTCGCTGCCTGAAAAAAAGCACAGTTTAATATTAAAGTGGAAATTTAAAATACAGAACCTTCCATGAATGCAAATGAAGAAGGAAATGCCACTTTGGAATGTTAAGCCAAAATAAACAGCTTTTTAAACAACAATTTGCAGTTCTTGGGAGCTAGCACAGATCTGTCCCAAGAAAAACAAGGAAAACAAATCTCTTTTCAGGGAATAAAATGATTTCTTGAATTAAAGCCGTGTTTCATGTACTTCAGTGTCTCACACCTCTTTCTCTCATCTTTGTTGTCAAACACAGGCCCGAGAACGAACAGAATGACTGGAATATGTTCCCTTTTTAAAGCTGGGAATTTATTACATGGATTTCATGTTTTCCAGGCTCCATCAAAATCTGTTTATGGGAATGGATCTTTAGAAATTATGGAACGGCTTGGATGGGAATGGACCTTAAAGCTCGTCCCAGTCCACATGCAGGGACACTTCCCACTGTCCCAGGTTGTTCCAAGCTCCTCCAACCTGGCCTTGGACACTGCCAGGGATCCAGGGGCAGCCACAGCAAATCTGGGAATTCCATCCCAGGGTTTTTATCACCCTCACAGCCAGGAATTCCTTCCCAAAATCCCATCTAACCCTGCCCTCCACCTCTCCAACCACTTCAGCTCCAGGTGTGCCTCATCAGAGCAACCACAGAGGGCTTCAAGTGCCAGATCTGGCTCTTAAAATGTCATTCCAAGACATTCTAACCACTGGAAAACCCAATTTGCCTTAAAAACTCCCATTTCCTTCAGGCCCTGGCACTGGGAAAAGAACTGGGGGCTCTGTCAACCCTGAATCTTTTCCTCCTGTAGAGAAATTCTGGAGCACCAAGCTTGGAATACTTGGGAGTTTTTCAGGGAAATTCCCACTGTTCACAGCATAAATCATCCAGTTCCCAAATTTTGGCCAGCTCAGGGGAGATAACCAGAGGTTTTCGCTCATTTTAGGAAATCCCAGGCTGTGCTGGGAAAGGAAAGAGATGCAGAGGAGCTGAGAGGACAGAGATCCTGAGGGATCCTTGGTGCTTCCATGATTTCTGGGCCAGCTTCCCACAGAATGAACAGTGGATTGTTGGACCAACCCCCCGGGGCTGCTTGGAAGAATTCCACTGGGAATTATGGAGATGTTCAGCCCAGCTTCCAGGGAGGTGCCGTGGATGATCCAAGCTCTCCTGGCACTGGGAATTTCTAACATCCCTTAATCAATCCCTGCCCTTTCCCAGTTTTTTGATGGATAGCAGCTCCCATGGCAATGTTTCTCCTGGAAGAGCTGTTAGGACACTCCTTTGTATCCAACCATTGGAAATGGGAAGAATTCTATTCAATTTGGCAGCTGAGCAATTCTTGAGGCTCCTCCATCTTTGGGGAACATCAATATTAATTAGGATTTGGATTGACACAGAGTCCAGGAGAAGCAGAAATCACCTCCCTATGGATCTGATTCCTTGGGAATCCAAAATAACAGCTTGGTATTGATGTTAACAACTCCAACCCCTCAGCATTCCATGATTTATTTGGACAGGCATCAATGAGCGATCAACAAATCAATAAAAATTAGTGAGGAGAATTAATAAACTCCCACCTGGGCCCTCAGACACCACCAGGTCGGGTGTTACTGTTTATATGATTTTCCAGCCCTTTTCCAAAGGCTAAGAAAAGCTCCAACCCTATTAACAGGGGGTAATTAGTCATTAACTTCCATTAGAGAGTCACTGCTTCTGCTGCAAAATTTGTGGGAGTGGGAAACGGATCTCACTTTTCCTGGGCAATATTCATCCTCCAACTCCACACAACCCCCAAACTCAGCAGCAGTAATTCCACATCTGATCCCTGACCCCCAACACTGGATTCCCAAGGGTTGGAATTCCTGGAGAGGAGCTGCCAGCTCCTCAAGGATACGCTCATGGATGCAATGGAAATGTTATCCACAATATCTCAGCTTTTTCCAGCAACAATCCCTGCTCTGCTGGAATCACCACAAGCTCAGCATGTTCATAAAGCATCAGGACCAAGACCTGGGAATAAAAAGAGGGAGATCAGGGGGAAAAGGAGGATATTCCTTCCATCTTTCCCTATTATCAATAAAACCCTCTGGCATGGCGGATACATGGATTTGCTGGATGGAATTTTGTAATTCTCCGTTTCCAAAAAGGAGCTCCACGTCCTCCATCCCCAACAGGGAACTCCACATCCTCCATTCCCAACAAGTAATTCCACATTTTCCATTCCCAACAGAGAACTCCTCATCCTCCATTCCCAACAGGGAACTCCTCATCCTCCACTCCCAACAGGGAAATCCATATCCTCCATTCTCAACAGGGAAATCCATATCCTCCATTCCCAATTTCACATCCTCCATTCCCAACAGAGAACTCCTCATCCTCCACTCCCAACAAGGGACTCCACATCCTTCATTTCCATCAAGGCATTCCTCAATTCCAGCAGCCAAGGCAGGGGATAGAGGCAAAAAGGAAGATTCTCCTTCCTGTCTGGCTGCCCTTGGACCTCCCAGCAGCTCAGTTCTTCCCCAGAGCTTCCATCACTTGGTCATTTCAGACCCCAAGCTTCCCTTGTCCTTCCATGGGGGAGCAAATCCATAGAGCAGCAGGAAAAAAATGGCAGAAGGAAGAAAAAAAAAACCCCAAAAAGCAGCTTTCTAAAATTTCCCTTTCCATCATAAAATCACAGAATCTTTAAAGCAGGAAAAGACCAGAAGAGTCCATTAGTCCAGCACCACCACCATGGTCACCACTCATCCATGTCCTCACACTTCCAGGGATGGGGGCTCCAAACCTCCCCGGGCAGCTGTGCCAGGGTTTGACAGCCCTTTCCATGAAGGAATTTTCCCAATATCCAACCTGAGCCTTTCCAGCCCCTTCCCAGCTCCGTTCCCTTCTAAAAAGCACAAGTTTTGAACTTAATTTTAAATCCCAGACATGGTGATTAACCTTTGGATTTGTCAGACTGCTGACTTGTTTTAAACCTCTTTGGGAATGATCTCAAAATGTTTTTCATTTTTTAATTGGAATTGCAAACACTTCCAGCAGATGAGTAATGAGGAAGTGACATCTGCCTGTCTGGAATTTTCACTGAGGAACAGGGATACAGGAAGTCCCCTCTGAGGACACCAGAATTAGATTCCAGCCCTTTCCAGGTCTCTATCCTGATCACTCATTTTTTCCACCAGAATATAAAAGAAATCCCTTTATATTTTCCCACAAACACAGTTATCACCACCAGCAAATAATTCGCAGAGTCATTTCCATGTAGGGCAGATTCTGGTGGCACTCAGGGCATTCCCAATCCCATTTCCCTCCTTAAATCCATCCCAAAATGTTTTTCCATGTGCTCAAGGCCTTGATTTGATGATTTTAACAGGGTTTTTTTTGCATTTTTCCCCAGGCAAGGCAACAAATTCTTGATACAGATCCCAACCCAAGGACCAGGTGAGGGAAGAACTTCACACCAGGAAAATGAAGCCACAGAGGATGAAATGTTTAAGGCTGAGCTTTGGGACAGGATCCTCAGCTGGAGGAATCCAGCAGCATCCAAAAACTTCCCCAGCACTCTGATTTCTGGGAGCTGCCAATCCTACTGATCCCAGCAAAGAAAATACTTGAGGAAAACCAGATAAAAATGGGAAGGGTGGTGAAGAGATGCCTTCAAAATGCTGAGATTATGGCTTTAAACATATTCCTAATTAATGGATCATAAGCTGTCCCTAATACATCCCTCAGCAGAGCAAACTCTGTCAGATTCCATGGACTCCTGGAATTGGAAATTAATTGGAAGAGCTAAAGATAGCACCGAAGAATGAAAAATACTCACAGATGCTTTCAAACGTCCTTAATCAAAATAATGATTGCATAAATCCTCCGTGCGAGCTCAGGAAAAATAAAATATTGCTACCTAATATCCTCCTCATTATCTGGGCCCCAAAGTGTTTGATAGTTTCAAATTAGAGCTGATCTCAGAAGTGTCTGTTAAATATTCACAACAAGATCCAAAAGGTTTAACATCTCTCCACACATCCATGGGAGAATCCAGCCACTCCAGGCAGGATGTGGGCGAAAAATCAAGGTTTAAGCTCTTGTTCAAAGCTTTGATCAAACCACATTAAACTGCAGGCAAAAATCAGACATCAAAGGCAGCTTTAATTCCCCTCTGTGGGAGCTGCCAAGGAGTGGTGGCACTTGGGGACATCCCAGGACCCCCCAGCTCCTGCTGCACCACCAGGCTGGGCCAAGCTTGGATGGGGTTTGGAGCAATCTGGGATTGTGGAAGTGTCCCTGCCCATGGAATGGGGTGGGACTGGATGGGATTTAAGGTCTCTTCCCACCCAAAAAAACCCCCAGGGCCTCTCCAAAGGTTGGGACCAGCCCAGGGACCCCAGGCCTGCAGCATCCATGGGCTGGTTTGTTCCTTGCATGGGAGAAGTCACCCAGAGGAGAAACAGCACTACAGCAGGGTTTATTCCAGGTTTATTACAGGTTTTTTTCCTTCTGGAGCAATGCTGGGAATTCCTCTGAGGATGAAAGGGCTGGGATGGCTTCTGGGAGTACAGGAATGGGATGCATGGAAAAAAAAAATCACGGAATGCTTTGGGTTGGGAGGGACCTTAAATCCCCCCCAGTGCCACCCCTGCCATGGGCAGGGACAGCTCCCCCTGTCCCAGGCTGCTCCAAGCCCCAGTGTCCAACCTGGCCTTGGGCACTGCCAGGGATCCAGGGGCAGCCACAGCAAATCTGGGAATTCCAGCCCAGACCCTCCCCACCCTCCCAGGGAAGAAATTCCTCCTGAATAACCAGGAGTTCTGGTTTTTGGGAATAAGTATTGCTCTGGACCATCCATACACAACAGCACTGTCAAATCCTCTGTTCCTGAGTTTGGAAAAGCCCTCCAGGATCAGAGTCCCAGCTGTGCCCGATGCCCAACTTGTCCCCAGCCCAGAGCTCTCAGTGCCACCTCCAGGAATTCCTGGCACACCTCCAGCCATGGGCACTCCAAAGCTCCCTGGGCAGCCCCTGCCAAGGCCTCAGCACCCTTTCCATGGGGAAATTCCTGCTGCTGTCCAAGCTGAGCCTCCCCTGGCCCAGCCTGAGGCCGTTCCCTCTCCTCCTGTCCCTGTTCCCTGGCAGCAGAGCCCGACCCCCCCTCACTGCCCCTCCTGGCAGGGAGTTGTGCAGAGCCACAAGGTCCCCACTGAGCCTCCTTTGCTCCTGTCGCATTTGACAGCAGCTCCTGCAGACAGCCAGGGTTTGTTCCCTCCACAGGAAGGCTCTTTCCATGGACCTGGGGCATCTTGTCCTGGGTTTTTGGTGTTTAAAGGCACCATTGATTTTCTAGACAAGGCTGAACAAGTTCAGATGATGAAGAAATGTGATCCCAACCTGTGTTTGACTGGGTTTCTTCCCAGAAGGAAAAGCAGCCTGACATTTACAACAGAGATGCTCTCAGAAAAGAAAGAGCTCCCTGAAGGAGAAAGTTGAGTCAGGGAGGGTCAGGTTGGATATCAGGGAAAATTTCCACTATTCCAGAGGTTGCTGGGCACTGCCCAGGCTCCCCAGGGAGTGGGAACATTCCCAAGGCTGCCAGAGCTCCAGGAGTGTTTGGACACCACTTCCAGGGATGCCCAGAGTGGGAATTTTGGGGGGTCTGGGCAGGGACAGGTGCTGGGATGATCCCTGTAGGTCCTTTCCAACTCAGGATATTCAGGATTCCATGATTCTATAATGGAATGATGAAGGGATGCAGGGATGATATCCAAGGACCAGAGATTTGCCCACCGCTTCTGCTGGCAGGGACTGGTGCCCACATTCCATGGGTACCCATCCACAGATCCAGGACAGGATCTTCCCAAAGGATGCTCCACCCTCTGCTCACCCACAAACCTCCCCATGCCCCCCAAGAGAGGAGGATTTGGGAGAACACTCAGCCAGCACAGAGTTAAATATTCCTTCAAATCTCCCAGTGGGATCAAAGCTTTCCAAAAGAATCCAGAACTCCACGGGTTTCCTGGGAGGCTGAGGGTTATTTTCCACCATCACAGCATGTTCAGGGCTGGATCCTGCTTTTCTGGGAATGTGCCTCATGATTCCAGGCAGAGCTAGATCCAGATTTCCATGGCAGAGTTTAGTTCCCATGTGCAAGCACGGTGACAACCTCCAGTCTGGGATGTTCTCCCACTCCTGCTTTTCCTGGCTCTGGATGTACTGATGCCAAAGGATCATGGAATCATTTAAGCTGGAAAACCCTCTGAGATCATGGAGTCCAACCAGCCCTGACAAGGCCACCACTGCCCCATGTCCCCAAGTGCCACATCCATGGATTTCAAACCCCTCCAGGAATGGGAAATCCAATGGAAACCAAATTCCATGTACAATACATAAGACCCAAGCCTAGAGCCCCTCAGAATTAGCATCATAAATATCAGGTGTTACTAAAGAAAATCCTTGGAATGCTCAAAACCAGTGTTTCCATGTCTATTACTGCCAGCAGAAATCCAGGCTCTCTCTTTCCTTCCAAACACCCACCTCAGGGATGTTTTCCATCCTCTCATCCATCCCCCACCCTGCCCCACTGCCTGGGGAGCCTGTACTTTACCTGACCCTATTTTCCAATAATTCCATCCCACATTCATCCAGGTCCAAACTATCCTGCTTCCCGGGAATTGTCACTGGATGTTGGATATTGAGGGTTTCTCTTTCATTTTGAAGAAGGGAAGAGCTACTCCTGATCCAATTGCCCTGGAACTTTCTTCTGTCCCATTTTTATCTTGTCCAGATTTGTTGTGGCTGCCCCTGGATCCCTGGCAGTGCCCAAGGCCAGGGTGGACACCGGGGTTTGGAGCAGCCTGGGACACTGGGAGGTGTCCCTGCCCATCCAGGGGGTGGAACTGGATGGGATTTAAGGTCCTTCCAACTCAAATCACTCCATGATTCCATGAAGTGGAGAGAAAGCTCTGTGCCCATGGCAGGGGTGGAGTGGGATGGGCTTTCAGGTTCTTTCCAATCAAAACCATTCTGGAATTCTTTTCCAGCTCAGACACCTGAATGTTCACCCTCATGCTGAAATCTACTCAACTCCTCCCCCTTAAAAATCCAAAAATCTAAACCTTAAAAGTGCCATAAAATCCATATTTTATCAGAGGATCCATTAAAGATCTTCATCTTTATGGATGTAAAATCACTCCAGAAGGATTTTTGGCCAGATCCTTTGGAGTGGGCTGGAGCTAAACAGCACAAAACCCTTTGGAGCTGCACAACACAAGCCTGTTAATGTTTTTGAGAATGACTCAAGGAAAATTTTAAGTGAACAATTTTCTGCAGCTCCCAACTGATTGTCAGCTCCAGCTTGGCCTCCACTCAATGGCAGAAATTCCCTCACAAAACCATCAGTCAATCCCGGAATTGTTTGGATTGGAAAGGATCATCCCATTCCAGCCCCTCCATGGGCAGGGACGCCTTGAACTAGAGTAGGCTGCCATCAGAATAATAAAAAATAAATAATGCAGGGCTGCAGATCAATAAATATTCAAATTATTTAGGCAAGGAAGAGGAAGCCTTGAACCTGAGTGGTGCTCCAAACTCACATTCCAGAGCCTGGGAGCTTCCCACTCCCTGCTGCTCTGCTCGTGGAGTAAGGTTTTGAGGAAGGTAATTATTAATCAATGATAATGTCACAGTTCGTTAGGGATATAAACCCTAATTTGTGCTAATTAACAAAGTAGCTGTAACACAACACGCACACAGGGCAGGGTTGAGCACTGCCCACACTCAGCACAGCAGGGCAGAAATTCCTGGGAATTTGTCTATGAACTCATGGAAAAGCAGCTCCTGGATAAGTGAATGAGAGAGCTCCCAGCTCTGTTCTGTCTGGATCCAGGAAGGGAGCACAAACAGGAGAGGTTGAAATCATCTCCTCCAAATGCTCAAGGAGAAATGAATCACCAAAAGGAATCTTTAAATAAATCCCAATACACAAACTTGTGCTGACCCCAAGCTGTTTACACACAATTAATGAGCAATCAGGGGGAAAAAAATAAATAAAAGTGAGCAGAACATCTCTCATTAACTCAACAGGCTCCAGACTGGAGAATGAGTTGGTTATTCCAAAGTTGACTGAATCCCAGGATCCCAGGAATATTTAGGTGGGAAAAAGCTCCAGGATCAATCTGGGCCAATTCCCCACCTTGTCCCCAGCCCAGAGCTCTCAGTGCCACCTCCAGGAATTCGTGGCACACCTCCAGCCATGGGCACTCCAAAGCTCCCTGGGCAGCCCCTGCCAAGGCCTCAGCACCCTTTCCATGGGGAAATTCCTGCTGCTGTCCAAGCTGAGCCTCCCCTGGCCCAGCCTGAGGCCGTTCCCTCTCCTCCTGTCCCTGTTCCCTGGCAGCAGAGCCCGACCCCCCCTCACTGCCCCTCCTGGCAGGGAGTTGTGCAGAGCCACAAGGTCCCCCCTGAGCCTCCTGTGCTCCAGGCTGAGCCCCTTTCCCAGCTCCCTCAGGAATTCTCCAGACCCTTCCCAGCTCTGTTCCCTTCCCTGGCCATGCTCCAGCCCCTCCATGTCCTTCTTGTCACAAGGACCCAGAACCGGGCACAGCCCTCGAGGTGTGACCTCACCTTGGGGACAAAAGTGAATTCCTCACCCAGCTGAATCCATGCTTTTAGACAACCCCTGATAATCCTCTCTTGGAAGCCCATCACCAAAAAAAGCTTGGAAAATTCGTTTTTTTTCAGACAAACCCATCAGTGCCAACATGAAGATAAATGCTGGGATCCTTCTACCACAGAAAATTGACATAACAATTTATACAAATTACATTTCTTAAAATTAAGAAATTACATTTTAATCAAATGGGAACATCTTGACTCAAAATGGAATGTTTTCCCAAAATCAGTACCTCTTTGTTCACTGGGCTGCACAGGGAAAATTCTTCCTAACAAAATGTACAAGTTAAATAATAATATTATTAATAATTCCCAAAAATGCTCCATGTTGATTGAGTTTCCAATGCAAGAGCAAAGCTGGAATAGGATTTCTCCCTCCAACCTCTGCAGGAGATGTATCCCAAAAGGAGCGCCCTGTGCTTTATCAGAGCTATAACCAGCAGGTTGGACACAGGGAATGGCTTCCCACTGCCAGAGGACAGGGATGGATGGGGTATTGGGAATTGGGAATTCCTGGCTGGGAGGTTGGGGAGGAGCTGGGCTGGAATTCCCAGATTTGCTGTGGCTGCCCCTGGATCCCTGGCAGTGCCCAAGGCCAGGTTGGACACTGGGGCTTGGAGCAGCCTGGGACAGCGGGAGGTGTCCCTGCCCATGGAATGGGACGGGATTTAAGGTCCCTTCCATCCCAAACCATTCCAAGCTTCCATGAAATTTCCTCAGGGTGAAAGTGTCAAAGTTTCTGGTTATCACCCAAGCTCCTGAAATACCGCGACAATAATGGGAATAGGTATGGGAGAGAAGGATGACAACCTCCAAGTTGGAATTTACTCAATTAATAAAAATTAATTACCTGAGACAGCTGCCTGCAATAAAAACATGGGAATTCAGAAGCACCACTGTGGTTCCCTTTCTTCCCAACTTCCCCATCATTGGAGCCCTGCAAGGAGCTTCCCAGGCTGCTCCTTCTCCAGACACTCGACCTGCCAGGACCCGCCAGTTTTCCTGAAGGATTCATCTCCAGACCTTGGCACTGCCGGCAGCCTTGGCTCGGCTCCTTGGAGCCTCTCCCACTGTGCCTCCAGGTGACCCTAAATCACCTCTCCTCTCTTGTTGCTCCAGTGCTCCCATTATCCATCACGCCGAGTGGGAATGGATTTTGTCGCCCTTCCAAAGGTAATTGTTATTCCACAGGAAAATTTATATTCCTCTACAGTCAAGGAATAAAGGGAAAGCGTCTCCGATGGCTGATTGGCTCAGTTGGCAGGGGAGAGGGAAAACATTCTCCTGACTTTTTACAAACTCTCCCCCCTTACACACATCAAAATTCCATTTTCAAAGTGCAGCTCCCACCCCAATCCCAGATCCCAACACTGCTGTGCCAGAGCTCAATCCCACTTCCACAGAATCCTAACAAAACACACCCTGAAACCCTGGAGATGATTTATCCTGGTGCTGCAAAGACAGGAGAATCTTCCCAATGTTTTACTGAGGCAAAAATCCCAATTAATCAGAGATGTTTGTTTGGATGCTTGGGAATATCACACACAATTAATTTATCTGTAGGAATTACTGAGTTGGGAGCTGCCGGCATAAATCAGGAATATTTATTTCCAGTGGTGTGACAGATGATCTCCCTTTCACCACACAGGGACAGGAGAAAGACTTCAACTCTTAATTTTTATTTTACTATTTACTCTTACCAGGGTAACAAGTTGTGCACCTGGAATTTGATTTGGTTGGAGCATCAAGAGGACGGATTTGGAAGCACCAATTATTGTTTATAATGGATAAAATATTAATAAATACAACAACCACATTCCCAAGATCTAGACAAGGTGGAGAAAGGGATCAGCATCAGCAAGGGAGACTCCTGGGTGCCAGCTTCCACCCAGTGGCACAGAATGATGGAATTCTGGAATTGTTTGGGTTGGAAGGGACTTTAGGCATCATCCCACCCCTGCCATGGCAGGGACAGCTCCCACTGCCCCAGGCTGCTCCAAGCCCCAGTGTCCAACCTGGCCTTGGGCACTGCCAGGGATCCAGGAGCAGCCACAGCAAATCTGGGAATTCCAGCTCAGCTCCTCCCCACCCTCCCAGACAGGAATTCTTTCCCAATATCAAATTTAAACCTCCTTTCTGGCAGTGGGAAGCCATTCCCTGTGTCCTGTCCCTCCATCCCTTGTCCCCAGTCCCTCTCCAGCTCTCCTGGAGCCCCTTCAGGCCCTGCAAGGGGCTCTGAGCTCTCCCTGAAGCCTTCTCCTCTCCAGGTGAACATTCCCAGATCTCCCAGCCTGGCTCCAGCCCTTGGAGCATCTCCATGGATTCCTCTGGATCATTCCAGCAGCTCCAGGTCCTCCTGGATGCTGGACCCAGAGCTGGAGGCTCTGCAGGGGGGGTCACTTCCCTTCCAGCCATGATTCCCAGGCAGGAAACCCGGGAGAGCCGGTCCCTCCCTGAGGAATAAAAGCTGATCCTTATTTTCCACCACCACTTGGAGCAGCAGGTTTGACCTTAGATAGCTTGAAATCAACTCCATTCGCACTGAAAAACTCTTCCAAACCTTCCCCACCCTCTCTGGAGACTGGAAAAAATTCCTAATGGTTCAAACTCAGGAATATTCCTGTGTTTGTGCACAGATCTGAGCTCAGGCTTTTTAATAGATAAACAATCCCTAGGTATTTATAGAATCGCTCACATCCAAGAAATTTGGAAATTTTAATGATTCTGCACCATCAGAAAATGGGATTTTAAACCCACCCCATTCCCACAGAATGCTCAGGGCCAGTTTGGACTTAACAAAACCTGCATATTGACCCTTTAAATTGCTCTAGAGGGAATGACTTGGATTGATACCTTAAATATCAGGCCTTGATGTGGAATTTCATATCCCTATTTTCCAAAACTCCTCATTTCCTTAAAAAAATAAAATAATTATTGCAATCATTCATCCCAAGGGGAAAAAAAACCTGCGGGCACCTTCCTGTTATTATCTAAATTACTTTAATATCAAATATCTTTTTAATATTCCTGAGGCTGGTTGAACTCTGCAGAGAAAAAACACCCTGGAGTTTCCAGGGAAAAAAATGGTTTTATCAGGATTTATCAGATTATCACTTGTCTGTTGTTCCTACCAGCTCTGTTTCATGTTATTCCTGATTCTCCCTTGAGGAATGATGACATTCCATGGTAGCTCCAAGGTATTTTAAAAGATAACACCAGAACAGAACATTTGGGCTCCAAAACTTGTAATTCCCCAGGGAGAAAATTTCCATTCTGTTCATTTAAATGGGGGGGTTTTTTGGTCTTTTTTTTTTCCTTATTCTTCATAAATCTCTGGATTCTCCGGCAAAAATAACACAGCAGGAAAATCCAGAGGATTTTGTCATTTCTGCTGCTCCTTTGAGGTGTTTTCTCCTTAAAATCCAAGTTAGGCTCTGTTTTAATTCTTCCATGAGATCCATGACCCATCTTGGAATGGGCTGGAGGTGGAATCCCCATTCCTGGATGGATTTCAAATCCCTGTGGATGCGGCACCTGGGGACACGGGGACAGTGCTGGGGTTAGTTGGACTCCATGGTCTCCGAGGGCTTTTCCAACCTCAACAATTCCATGATTCCCTTGGCATTTTCCACAATTCCCAGCCCACGCAAACCCTGTAAATTCCATGTTGCCCGTGCCATGGAAAATTCCATGATCCTGGAGCCAGACCAAGGAACCTCTTCTCCTTGTGTCTCTTAATGACAGAATTCTGGAATTATAGATGTTGGAAAAGCCCTCCAAGACCATCAAGTCCAAGCTGTCCCCAACTTTGTCACCCAGCCACTTCCAATCATTCCTTGGACACCTCCAAGGATGGAGATCCACCCTTTCAAATCCCTGACAACCTTTTCCAGGAAAAAAATTCCCCTGAGAAGACAAAACTCCTCATCAATTCCCAAAAAGAACTGCAGGCATTTTTTCCTGTTCCCATCCCTGCGTTTTTCCCATAATTACACAAAATCCTCCCAGGATTTGGGTCCCAGGACATTGGAGGGAAGGACTTTGGATTGGGAATAGCTGAGGTGAAATAATGACACCAGAACTAGCTCAAATTTAAGCTCTTGATTAAATTATCAACACTGGGAAAAGAATTTTCTCCCAATCAACCCTAAAAAATACCATCTTTTCCAATCAACATTTACAAAGGAGTCAATGGGAAACAAAAAAATGGGAGATTTGGGGTATGAATCCTCTTTCCCAGGAGATTTGGAATTGTGGAAAATTATCAGCCTGCTATTTGGGATGATCCCAAAGACTCAGACAGGGAAAAGAGGTATTTTCACAGCTTGGTAAATATTGAGGTTCAGCCTCCTGCACAGGGGAGGGAAAATCTCCCAGTTCTGCTGGAATTCATCCCCTTTTCCAATCAAATCTGGGACATCTTTATTCCCTAAATCCTCTCAGCCCACCAGGAGCTCTAAACCTTAAATCAACCCTAAAAAACCCCAAATTTTCCAAGCAGCGTTTGGGAGGGAATCAGTGGGAATCAAAAGAATTGTGAGATTTGAGCTGCAAATGCTCTTTCCCAGGAGATTTGGAATTGTGGAAAATTATCAGCCTGCTATTTGGGATGATCCCAAAGACTCAGACAGGGAAAAGAGGTATTTTCACAGCTTGGTAAATATTGAGGTTCAGCCTCCTGCACAGGAGAGGGAAAACTTCCCAGTTCTGCTTTCATCCCCTTTTCCAATCAAATCTGGAATATCTCTATTCCCTAAATCCTCTGAGCCCACAGGGAGTTCTAAACCTTAAATCAACCCTAAAAAAATTCCTCTTTTCCAATCAGCCTTTGGGAGGGAATGAATGGGAAACAAAACTGGGAGATTTGAGCTAGGAATGCTCTTTCCCAGGAGATTTGGAATTGTGGAAAATTATCAGCCTGCTATTTGGGATGATCCCAAAGACTCAGACAGGGAAAAGAGGTTTTTTCGCAGCTTGGTAAATATTGAGGTTCAGCCTCCTGCACAGGGGAGGGAAAACTTCCCAGTTCTGCTGGAATTCATCCCCTTTTCCAATCAAATCTGGAATATCTCTATTCCCTAAATCCTCTCAGCCCACTGGACCAGCTGGATGTGCACCATTAAGTACACACTGAAATCATAAATTACGGAATTCCATGCTAATTAAACATCCCCCAGCCCTCAACAATTAATTACCAGGAGTTTCTCCTAATCCATCACCACTCCAATGGAGTGGGGCATCCCTGGAGCATCCCTCACCTGGTGTTATCCCAAATTCCAGAGATTTTCCTGATTTATAGGAGATGATGAGCACCCTGAGCAAATTCCCAGCTTTTTGTGTGGTGCTCCTGATCCAACCTTGGGAGCCACCACATCCCAAGGTTTCCCTGCCCCTTGCTATTAATTAGGTACTTAATTTGGATTTATCTTAATATTTTTTTTTCTTAATATATTTTATATTTATCTTGGACAGCATCAAGAAATGCTCTTGGAAAATTCCCTGGCTAAAAAGGAAAGGATGAGGGAATCTTTCTTCCCTCTAAATCCCACAGAGGAATCCCCGGAGCAGCATTATCATCCATGGGAATTCCATAAACCCACTCCTGACAAGAGGAAAACCCAGGAAACAAAGTCCAGGGTCACTTTTATCTGGGAATTCAGCAAGTGGAAAAGAGCATGGAGGGACAGGCTGGATACATCCACGGAAAATTTTTATAAATAGGAATAAATGTGGCTGCCCTATTGCCAGGAAGTGTCCATGGATGGGGCTTGGTGGGAGGTGTTCCTGGTGGGATGAAATGGGATTTCAGGTCTCTTCCAACCCAACCCAGGGTTGGAATTCCAGCATTCCATGATCTGCAGCTCCTCCTAACCCTGAACAAAATCCCAACTGTTTTTCTTTTCCTACTCTGTCCCCAACATCCCAGAATTTCCCTCCATCTCCCCTCCCTCTTCTTCACCCCAGATTTCTCCAAACACAAAAAATTCCCTTCGACATCCATTATTTTCCTTTCCCTAAGCACAGGCAGAGCTCCTCAGTTTGGAGAAAAACCAACCCCACCAAGGGGGAAAATTCCCGGGATGTTTTCCATCCTCATCTCCAAGCCCGAGAGGCAGCACAGGACATTCCCTATTTTTAGCTCTGCTCCGCAGGTACGGATTCCAGGGACACTTATGAACCCTGACATCCCAAAAAAGCTGCAGGGCACCGAGCTCAGAAGTTGTTATTTCCCTCTGGATGAGGAGAATTCTGGAGGAAAATGGGTCCTTTCCTGGCTCTGAGAATTTCAGAGGAAAAATAGGTCCTTTCCTGGCTGTGACCTCAGGAGAATTCCAGAGAAAAATAGGTCCTTTCTTGGCTCTGGGATGAGAATTCCAGAGGAAAAACAGGTCCTTTCCTGGCTCAGAGAATTCCAGAGGAAAACAAGTCCTCTCCTGCCTTTAAACTGAGGAGAATTCCAGAGGAAAAACAGGTTCTTTCCTGGCTCTGAGATGAGAATTCCAGAGAAAAACAGGTCCTTTCCTGGCTCTGAGCTCAGAATTCCAGAGGAAAATGAGTCCTTTCCTGCCTTGGAGAATTCCAGTGGAAAAACAGGTCCTTTCCTGGCCTTGAGAGTAGAAGAATTCCAAAGGAAAAAAGGTCTTTTCCTGGCTCTGAGAATTCCAGAGGAAAACAGGTCCTTTCCTGGCTCCTCTCTGGGCATCTTCTCTGGGAATTCTGTTCCATTCTCTCCCCACCCTCCCAGCCAGGGATTCCTTTCCAAAATACCTTCTGGCACTGGGAATCCATTCCCATCTTTTCCTATCTCTCCATGCCCTTGGAAAACACCAATCTCCCATTTTTCAAGCCCATTTAAGTACTGAAATCCACATAAACATTTGGAAATTATAAAATTATTCATCGCCTCTCCCAGGAGGACTCCTGAGGGTCACAAAACACCCCCCAAAAAACCAGGATAAGATTCCATAGGGATGAAATTCCTCAAGAGCCTGGTTCAGGAAGATGGAAAATGGATTGGGAATGGTCAAAACTGAGCTAGATCTCCAGGATTGGATATTTATCCATCACATCCACATCTTTAGGTCATAAATTCATGGAATATCTGGAGTTGGAAGGGTTTCATTAGGGTGGCTCATTAGCAGCCTGATTTTAGGCAGCCCTGACCACAAAAGCTCCTTAAAAACCCAAATAAATCTGGATTTTCCTATAAAACCAGGAATGTTTCAGGAATAAGAATGAATGAAATGAGAAAATAATTAAGGAATAAAATAAATACTTGTCATAAACCACGATATTCCATGGAGCTGTCCCGCATTTCAGGAATTATTTTGAATTCCTTAATGATTTCCCGCATTCCTTGCACCATTTGGCCATTAGAAACTCTTTTTGGGGAAGTTTAGGCCTGACTTAAATTCCCAGGGATGTGTCCAAAACCCAGAAGCACCACGGGTGCAGCAGAGCAGAGCCAAAAGGTGAACAAGAGATGGGAACGTCATCCCAACCTTACATAACATCTATTTATAGCCCAAATTCCCAAAATATTCCCCATTTTCCCACTTAGAAAATGGTAAAACCGCTGCCTGCTCTGGTGTGGTTTCCACACAATTCCCAAGGAAATATTCCATGTGGATTTGGCTGGAAGTTGATTTATTTTCAGGGTATTTGATGATGCAATTAAGGTGTAATTAATGACGTGAACAATGATATTTATTTAAAATAAATGGATTTGGAGAGAAGGGATGGGATCAAACTGTTCCTGGCTGGAGATCCCAAAATCTGCCCCTTGTCCTGCTCAGGGGTGACCTTGGGAAAGGGATCCAGTGTGGAATCTCAGGTTCCTGGGATAACAACCACTCCCAGTTTTCCTTCAAAAGCAAGGTGGGAGTTGACAATTCCTGAGTTTTTTGGGATAACCAAGTGGCCCACGATGACAAGGGAGGTGAGGTCCTCACAGAGGAGCTGCTCTGGGACACCTCCCACTCTCCCAGGGTGCTCCAAACCCCATCCAACCCAGCCTTGCACAATTCCAGGGATCCAGAGGCAGCCACAGCAAATCTGGCAATTCTGTTTCAGTCCATCCCCACCCTCCCAGCCAGGAATTCCTTCCCAATATCTCATCACAACCTCCTTTCTGGCAGTTTGAAGCTATTCCCTGTGTTCTGTCCCTCCATCCCTTGTTCCAAAGTCTTTCTCTACCTTTCCCACAGCTCCTTCAGATCCTGGAATGCCACAAAGAGGTCACCTCAAAGTTTCTCCAGGCTGAACATTCCCAAATAATTTCTCACAGACACTGAGCCAACTCTTAGCATCATTTCCAAACTTCCATATCTCCAAAGAAGAGCCAGATTTGCCAAAAAGGAAAAATTCCAAGCTCAAAACCTGCCCTCAAACCTCGGGCTACCACAGAGAAAAATTGCCAGAAATCCAAGATAAATTTGGGCTGTTTTGCTCAGGAAAGGAGAGGGGGAAAAGGAGAGGAGCACCAAAAGGAGACGGAACTAAATGAAAATTGAGGACAACATTCCCACTTTCCTCTCCCAGATCCAAGACTGTTCTATCCTTCCCAGACATCCAGCTGCCTTTAACTGATTTATCCTGCACAGAGTCATGGAATGATTTGGGTTGGAAGGGACCTTAAATCCCATCCCACCCCAGCCATGGTCAGGGACAGCTCCCACTGTCCCAGGCTGCTCCAAGCCCCGGTGTCCAACCTGGCCTTGGGCACTGCCAGGGACATCCGTAACTTTTCCTTGTAACCCATTCCAAGCACTTCCAGTACCTTTAAAATCGTGCTAAAATGTGAAAGCTGCAGCTTTAATTCTGTTTTTTACACAGCAAATCAAACGATCAGTTGCCCAAAACCCAAGAGCTTCCCACTTTCCAAGGGGCTGGAATTGACACAACAGCTTTTTTTCAAAATATTTTGTTATTTTCTGGCACACAAAATCCATGTTTTCATCCCCATTTAATTGCTTGTTTCCGCCTCCTAATTGAATTTGCACCGCTCTCCAAGATTTTGATTTTCCTCTTTTCTTTTCCCACCGCCTTTGGCAAAGCTTTGGGCTTTGTTTCTTCTCTGCTGAGATCTTTGTGGCAGCCATTCCAACAGAGCCTTCTCCATGGGACACATTCCAAAATCTCATCCAAGTGCTTCCCACTTCGGGTGGCAGGATGGGGATTAGGGTGGGAAAAGGCCAAGGAGGTGGATGGAAATTGAGAGGTTTACATAGATCCAGTCCATTCCACTCAAATGCGGATTCATCCCTTGATCCAGAGGATAGTTGATGTTGGAGGCACCTCTAGAATTCACCTGGACCAAGGTCCTGCTCCAAGCGGAGTCAGGTTTTAAATAAAAGGAATTCTTGGGGACAAGAGGTGCAGCTGGAACTCTGTTCAGGGAGCTTCCCTTGAGTCCTGGAATATTCCAAGAGCTTTGGCAGGGTCTTGGGATTCCCTTCCCAGTCCTGGGATAAAGATGGAAATGTCGACCTGTCAATGTCTCTCCTGAAGGGTTTGAGTGTAACCACGGAACCATCAGAGGATGGGGGACTGGTTCGGGTTGGTGGCACCTGAATCCCATCTCATTCCAGCCCTTCTCCATGGGCAGGGACACCTCCCACTGTCCCAGGGTCTTCTACAGGACCAGCTACAGGTTCAAACCCATCCAGGAATCTCCAGAATTCCTTGGGAATGCTCATTCCAGGTGGTCCCTGCAATCCTACAGGCAAATCTGAGCTCACCACGGAATGTTTAAATCTGATTAAATTTCAACGAGGGAGGGGCAGAATGAGGAGCCAGATGATTGGAGGTGTAAAATCCATGGAAGTTGCTCCCACTGCCTCCCATCAGGGCTTCTCTGGGAACAAATTCCCTCATTTTCACCCTCCTCAGGAGGACAAGCCAAGCACAGCAGGTGAGGTGGGAGGGTTGCATGTGTTCCATGCATGAGACAAAATCAAACAGTGCTAAAAAATTCCGTTTTCAGCTGTTACAGAGACCTCAGGACCTCCAGAGACATCCCAGGGGCTGCAAACAGCATTCCCCACTCTCTCATCCATCCCCAGCTCCTCCAGAATTCCTTGGGAAGGAAGATACACAAGATCTATGAGCCCAGGTGGCCAAGAAGGCCAAAGGCAACTGGGATGGAGCAGGAATTGTGTGGCAGCAGGGATGGGATTGTCCTGATTTTCCCCCATGCTGGGCACTGTGAGGGACCTCGAGGGTGGTGTCCAGTTGTGGACATCTCATGACAAGGAGGGCATGGAGGGGCTGGAGCCTGTCCAGGGAAGGGAATGGAGCAGGGAAGGGTCTGGAGAATTCCTGAGGGAGCTGGGAAAGGGGCTCAGCCTGGAGCAAAGGAGGCTCAGGGGGGACCTTGTGGCTCTGCACAACTCCCTGCCAGGAGGGGCAGTGAGGGGNGGGCACAGCTGGGACTTGGTGACCTTGGAGCTCTTTTCCAACCTCAGTGATTCCATACAAACCTCTCCAAAATCCACAAAACCTTTGGCCCTCCTCAGTGCCATGCCCAGTCATAAAAAGACAAGCCCTGCCATGGTGAAATTCCCTCTCTCCATCCTTTCCTGAGTTCCCAACATTTCTGTAATCACATTTTCCCTTTTCTTTTCCTAACAACCCTCCCAGCTTTTTCCCAAAGCAACAAATTAGAGTGCACAGCCTTTCCCATGGGAGACGACTCTCTCCAGGCAGGAGTGGGAATGAGAAGGTTCTGTGTTGACCTTTCCACTCATTTTGATCTCCGTGGGGAACCACAGTGATCCCGAATTCCTTTAAACATGGCTCCAAGGAGGAAAACAAGATGGAAAAATGAGACCACCTCCCATGAGGCTTTATTAGAGCTCCTCCAAAAACTCCAGGAGGCTGAGGCTGGAGTGACCCCTCCTGCAAATAAAGCAGGAGCCTTGGGAGAGCTTGGAATGGTGTCCAAGAGAAGCAGCAGCCTGGAGAGTGCTGGAAGAACAGGAAAAGCACAACAGGGAGCAATGGGAAAAATAATTTTAGGGAAAAAAATCCCCCAGGAAAAAGGTGTCCTTGCCCATGCCATGGTGCTTGGAATTAGATGATTTTAAGGTCTTTCCTAATCCAAATAATTCTGGAATTCTGTGGGTTAAACTCATCCCATCTCCTCCTGACTTAAATACCTGAATTTCAGGAGAATAAGACTAATTTAGGGATTAATCCCAGGCAGGGATGGAGGAGGAGGTGGAAAAGCTACAAACGGGAGTAAATCCACCCTAGAGCAGGAATTCAAGCCCATTCCAGAAGATGGATTTTGAACCTCATGGATTCTGAGCTCCGGAAAACTGGGAAGCACAGATGGATCTCTGGGAGGTCGGGATTCCATGGGCTGTGCGTGGGAGACTCCAGAAACGCTGCCCTGTTTTCCTAAGGAATTGTCTCCTTCCAAGAATAAACCCTTTCCTGCTAAAAAAATAACATCCACAGCCTCTTACCCTGTTCTATTCCCTTCATTCCAGTGGAACATGACAGTATCCCAGAGAAAGTTTGGAGTATCAAAACCTGATCACACTCTGATAAATAAATGGGAATACAGACAAATCCAAACTGAGGGAATGTGACAGAGACAGGATTTTTATTTACATCCAAATATCCAAATAATACCAGAGCAGCCCTTTCCTGAGAACAGAAATCCTGACCCACTTGAGCAATAATTTGGATTTTAAATGTCTCATATGGAGGATTGGCCAAGCCCCTGGATCCCTGGAATGTCCAAGGCAAGGTTGGACACTGGGGCTTGGAGCAACCTGGGATTGTGGGAGGTGTTGGCTTAGAATGGGAGGAGCTCAAAGATCCCTTCCAACCCAAACCATTCCATTATTCCGTGATTAATCCAAGAATTTTTTCCCCCACAACCAATTTAGAAGGGAAAAATTCCAACAAAACTCTTGGGGAGAAAAACGGGAAGACAGGAACGACTTTTCCACCAGTCTGCAATAATCAGAGAACACTGGGAAGCCATGGGGCTCCTGATGATCCAGGTTGTATAGATTTGGGATCTAGGTTGCCTAGATTTGGAATCCAGGCTGTATGGATTTGGGATCCAGGCTGCTCAGATTTGGGATCCACCCCATCAGGAGCTGCCACTTCACCTTGACCCCAACTCCATTTCTCCATTCCAAAAAACAGCTCCAATCCCAATATCCCAGTGGGAATCCTGCCAGCAGATCCATGAGAAAAGGAACCTGTGCTGATCTCACATCAAATTTTAATGGATAAACTTTTCCCAGAGAGGGTCCTTTTCCCTGCTCTTGGAAGTGCTAGCAAATTCCAACATTAAATCTCTCCACAGCCAGACAACAATCCCAGAAATCTCCAACTTTTCCATGGAAAACAAACGTATGTTTTCCCTTCACCCCCCCAGTCTCTTTGTAGTACAAGGCTCCATCTTTGTCACTTTTCCAAGGATAAGGAAGTGACAGTGTCACCTCCAATCCCAGCCCGGAATTTTCCTTCAGCTTTCACTTCCCACGTGTCCAAGCTGCCACATCCAGGGTGAATTCCTTCATTTTCATGTCAAACAAGAAGATAAAAGCATATTTTATGGAAAAATGACGCTCTGAGAGGGAGGTTTCTAGCTTTGAAAATTAATAAAACAAAGGAAAAAAAAATAAGGAGAAGGTAGAGAGAAAGTAAAGGGAAAATATAGAAAAATGTAAAGGAAAACATAAAGAAAACAGAAAAACATAAAGAAAAATATAAAGAAATATAAAGGAAAACATAAAGAAAAAAACCAGAAATATAAAGAAATCAAAGAAAATTTAAAAAATAAAGAAATATAAAGAGAAATATAAAGAAAAAACAAGAAATATAAAGAAATCAGAGAAAATAAAAAAATAATAAAGAAAATAATAAAGAAAATAATAAAGAAAATTCCAGCACAGAAAGAGATTCACATGGAAGAACACCAACATTCTCCATCACTCCATAGTTTTTCCCACAACAGGATCTAATTTAGAGAGGGACGAAGCAAAGGCAGAAGAGTTTTCCCAGAGGAAAACCCAAACCCCAGGATTTTGCAGGTGTCTGGGCTGCTGTGCCAGGACTGTTCTTCTATAAATCCAGATATTCCCGATCCCATCCAGTGGATGGGGGATGTCAGGATGGATTCCCAGCACCTCACATTGCTGGAAGAACAATGGTGGCTGCTCCCCTCACTCCTAACTGGTGTTACTGGTCAGCCCTGGGAGCCTTCCCTGGGATCCCCTTGTAGCGCTGCATTTTTGGGAATCCACTGAATTCCATGATCCTTGTGGGCCCCTTCCAACTCGGGATTTTCTGGGATTCTCCAGACAAGCACAGAACCTTCCACTCCCCCTCAGCCAAAGCCCTGAGGTGCCAGTCCTTCCCTTGGGATTGTCCTGGCTGCCTTTCCCGATTTAAATAGACCCTGGAATGTGGATATTCCAAATTTTAGCTGGAATGGAAATCCCTGGGGTGCAAAGCCTCTGCTAACCCAGCCTAATTTAATTAATTAAGGCCAAGCTTTAACTGTCTCCTTTATCACTGCAATGGATGAGGGATAAGTGATGGCANGGAAGAACACCAACATTCTCCATCACTCCATAGTTTTTCCCACAACAGGATCTAATTTAGAGAGGGACGAAGCAAAGGCAGAAGAGTTTTCCCAGAGGAAAACCCAAACCCCAGGATTTTGCAGGTGTCTGGGCTGCTGTGCCAGGACTGTTCTTCTATAAATCCAGATATTCCCGATCCCATCCAGTGGATGGGGGATGTCAGGATGGATTCCCAGCACCTCACATTGCTGGAAGAACAATGGTGGCTGCTCCCCTCACTCCTAACTGGTGTTACTGGTCAGCCCTGGGAGCCTTCCCTGGGATCCCCTTGTAGCGCTGCATTTTTGGGAATCCACTGAATTCCATGATCCTTGTGGGCCCCTTCCAACTCGGGATTTTCTGGGATTCTCCAGACAAGCACAGAACCTTCCACTCCCCCTCAGCCAAAGCCCTGAGGTGCCAGTCCTTCCCTTGGGATTGTCCTGGCTGCCTTTCCCAATTTAAATAGACCCTGGAATGTGGATATTCCAAATTTTAGCTGGAATGGAAATCCCTGGGGTGCAAAGCCTCTGCTAACCCAGCCTAATTTAATTAATTAAGGCCAAGCTTTAACTGTCTCCTTTATCACTGCAATGGATGAGGGATAAGTGATGGCATTTTAGGGATGGCAGATCCACACACCATCCCACAAGAAATGCTGGATAACCTCAGCCATCCCCCACTTCTGAGATGGAATTCCCCCTCAGCTGCACTCATAAATCCCTGGATATTTGGCTTGGAATGGAACTTCAAAGTCCAGCTTCTCCAAGCCCTCCCTTGCTGGGACAACTCCACTGGATGGGGTTGGTCTTGATGTTGCTCCTAAAAAATCCAGGGTGTCCTTACTTTTAGAATTCCCTCCTCCACCTTTTTTCCTTATTTTGGGATAATTCATCACCCAAGCTTCCCTTCACCTCCTCTGCTTCCTCTCCAGAGCTGCATCCACACCATCCATGAGATTCCAAATTCGGACACCCTTGGATGAGCTTTTCCCACCAATGACTTCTATTCCCGTCCTCTGGAATGGCTTTGGAAGAACCAACATAGCTCCTAAAGTAACATGGATGGAGGGTTTTGCCAGGTGGGATGACCTGAGCCAAAGTCAATATCTCAGGGAAGTCCTGCTGGATTTGGGAATACTCAGAACTGCTAAGGAAATTTGGAATGTGGATGCTGAACACGGAGCTAAAGGATGTGAGAACTCCAAGGTCAATCCAGGAATGGGAATTTCTCTGTCTTGGGTTTAGCAGAGCCAGACAGAAATCCTGGAGGCAGACAGAGGACCTGGACATCTGACAGATCCAATTTTCCAAAGGCTCAGACAAATTGCTGGGTTTAAAACCTGACCTACTTCAGTGGCTGTTTTATATTGGATTTTTTTTTCCCTTCAGGACTCCAGCTTTTCTTCTGGGATCTTTTTTTCCCCTGCCCTCAAAAAAGCATCTTTTATACCTTAAAATAAATGTAAATACAAGAAACCAGCCATGCCACCCCAATTAGGGAGTTTTCCAGGTTAAATTGAAGTTATCAATTTTTTTTCCCCATGAAATATAAAATAGAAAATTCCAGGAAAATCTACACGAAGGATTTCCCTGCTCATGGTGTTTCACACATAAAAACGCACACATTAAATAAGGAAAAACCTTTTAAAACAAAACATTCCTGAGTATTTACAACAACCCGGCAACCACAGGGTACTTAAATGTGGGAATAATCACAGAAATAATCATGGAAATAAATTCTGCTTGATCAGAGCAGCAGGAAACCCAAGGACACGAGGTTGGAACCATTCCCTCAAGGACCATCCCATTAAATGGAGCGGGATGGGAAGGACTTTATCCTCTCTATTAACAACCCTGACAGCAGTGATTTTGTCCATAGGAATTCCAGGAAAACAGAAATGATCAAAATTTTCTTATTATAAATAAATACTAATTAATAAATATAATTATCTCTAATTAAAAATTAACTCTGTAAAAATGGCCTCCACGCATTTTGCCAAAAAAACAGGGAAAATGGAAAAACTGCAAATATTTCTCCCCTTCTGTGCTGAAGACAAAAGATCCCAGCAGATTTCCATAAAGATGATTCCTTGTTCCCTGGGAATTATTCCAGCAGAGTTCAACTCAACTTTTCAGCTTTGGCCCAAAGACCAATCCCAGAATCCTGGAATGGTTTGGGATGGAAAGGACCTTAAATCCCATCCCATTCCAGCCCTTTCCCATGGCGGGGACACCTCCCACTGTCCCAG
>VZTR01001683.1:280-15032 GCA_013400775.1 Chaetops frenatus | reverse complement strand
TATTAATAGTTTGATATTAGGTTAATATCACCATAATATTTTATCAATTTATTATTAATAATAATTTGTTTTATTAATGTTATATATTTAATATCTTATTAAATATTATATCTGTTATTTAGAACCTATCGATTCTTTTAACACTTTTATGTTGATTAAATTAACATCATTATTACATACAACATAAATCCTATAGAATCTACCATTTAAATTAATAATTGGTTAATAATGAATTAATTTCAGAACTGTTGGGTTATTAAAGTTCGTTATTAAGTCCCGACCTTGGCGGCTCCGCCGGCGCCTTTGGCTCAGAACTGGGTGAAAGTAGAAACTGTGTCAGGCCCAGCTTAACTGGAAAAGCTCCAGGGACTAAAAATAACAAACTCATCTCCATTTTCCCAGGGCAGAAATCTGGGATGAGCTTTAATCCTTTTTTGGGATGGGGAGGGGGAAGTTGGAGCCTCAGTTCTGGACTTGAGTTTGAGCTTTAGTTTAAATTCTAATTTTTTGGTTTTTTGGTTTGTTGCATTTTCAGGAATACAAGCCATGATTTCTCTTCTGCCCGTTAATCCCGGAGATAGACATCAAAAACGTCTTTAAAATGCCTTAAAGGTGTCTTCAAAAAGGGTCTTAAAAGTATCTTAAAAAGGGTCTGGAAAAGAGTCTTAGGAATGTCCTAAAAAGGGGCCTTAAAAGGGGTCCTAAAAAGGCCTGTCCTAGAAGTGTCCTAAAAATAACTTTTTTAAATGCCTTAAAAATAACTTTAAAATACATTAAAAAATCTTTTAAAAACATGTTTCAAAAAATCTCTTCAAAATCCAACATCCCGCCCAATGAGTTTTCACTTAATCCCAGGTCAAAGAGCTGGAGCTCCAAGTGGGACATTCCCAAAGGAATTATTCCAGAAACATCCAGGGGTTTTTGGCCTCAGGTCATTCCAGTTCTCTTGGAGAAAATCCTGCCCCAAACCCCCTGGAGGGGACACACGGGGGGACCTTGGAACTTCACCAGCACCTGGGATGGAGGAGTTCTACCAAATATCTGCTCTTCCTGAAGAATTCCCTGCTTTTCCAGAGGTTCCAAGCTCAGAGGGGTGAGCTGAGGAACATCAGGATAACTTCCCAGCAATTCCAGCCAGAGAAGCTGGGGCTGCTCCTTCCCTCCAAGGGTCCAAGGCCAGGTTGGAGAACTCTGGGATTGGGATGTGGAAATGAGATGGGGAAATGGGAAATGGGATGGGAATGAGATTTAAGGTCCCTTCCCACCCAAAGCATTCCAGGATTTTAACCTTCTCCCATCTCCCATTCCCACCACTGGGAATGTGGCTGGACCAGGATGGACAGGCCCAGGAGTTGGTCCTTGGAGGTCTCTTCCCACTCAGGACATTCCATGATTCCATGTATTTCCACAGCAAAGCTTCACCTGAGCCCTCCCTTCCTCCTCAGCTGCTTCTCCTGAAACAGGGAAAGCTATTCCCTGGGTTTCCTGGGATTCTGGGAATGCTGCAGGCTGGGCAGCTGGGAAAGAGCCACCTGTGGCTTCCACACCATGAGCAGCTCCCAGTGAAGAATTCCCTGAAGGATCAGGGGGGACCTTGTGGATCTCTGACAGGCGAGGACAGCCAGGGCCTGCTCCCAGGGACAGGAGGAGGGGAAAAGGGAAGTTTAGGTGGGATTTTAGGGAAAATTCCTTCCTGGAAAGGGTTCCCCAGCCCTGGCACAGCTGCTCAAGGGAGTGCTGGAGTCCCCATTCCCGGAGGGATTTAAATCCATGCGGATGTGGCACCTGGGGACATGGGCAGGGGTGGCCTTGGCAGTGCTGGGAATGGTTGGATTCCAAGGAGTTTTCCAACGTAAAGGATTCATGAGAATCCTAAGGAAGAGGGAATCCTACAGGGAATCTCTCCAGAGGAGAGTAGAGATCCCTCAAGACACTGCCCAAAATTTCTTGATCTTCCAGAGCTTCCAAATTCCTGGAAAACCAGCCTGGAATAAAGGCCATGCATGGAACCACAAGGTGTTTTGTCCTTAATTCTTGTTTCAGATCCAAGACAAACCAATTTCCGGCACATTGTATTCCCAAAAAACTTCATCACACAGAAAAAAATTAATCTAGAAATAGAGAAATCTGATTTTAGAGCCCAAGGGATGATCCCAAGGATGAAATTCCCACAGAATTAACTAAGATTCCATCTGAAATTCCAAGAAAGCAAACTGCTGGTAATTATAATTCACCCATCCAACTGGAACCGCAGAATTCCAGACTAATTCAGGTTGGAAAGACCTTAAATCCCATCCCATTTCATTCCCACACATTCCCTATCCCAGCTTGCTCCAAGCCCTGTCCCACCTCACCTTGGACACTTCAAAACCTCCAAGGAGCTCATTCCCAGCTGGGATTTCTCCAGCAGATCCCAAGGAAGTGGGACATTCCTGGTCCCTTGGAGCTTCTCCAGGAACATCCCCGTCCAACTAGGCCTTGGACACTTCAAACTTTCCAAGGAGCTCATTCCCACCTGGGATTTCTCCAGCAGATACCAGGGAGCTGCGACATTCCTGCTCCCCATGGAGCCTCTCCAGGAACATGCCCACACTCCTGGCATGGCCCCCAACCCTTTGGAATTTTTTTAAGGGGACACAACCCCACTTTTGAGCAGACTTTTGCCACAATTCCCAACCCAAGGCCTCGGACACGGCAACAAATCCCAGCAAACAAGGCAGGAGCCACCTGCCAGGAGCAGGAGCTGCATCCCATGGTTTTCCCGATTGGATTTCGACGGGAAGCAGTGGGAGGCCAATCTTCAGGCAAGCAGCACAGAAAACTCCCCCTGGAAGGACCTTCCAGTCAATCAGCTCAGCCCCAGCTCCCACCAGAGCAGGGTTGGGAAAAATGAGTTATTGGGTGAATTTGCCCAATTTAAGCCCCAATCCATTTTTCCCAAACATCCAGGTTGAGGTGGGAGGGATAAAAACCCTGCAATTCCAGCAATTCCCTCATCCAAGCTGCTCCTGAAAGCAGGTTCAAGGGAAATCTCTATTCCCTAATTTGGGCTGAGATTTTCTGTTGGATTTTCTGTTCCCAAATGGGAAGTTCCAAAGGAAAACCTTGTGTCCAACTGGCAAAGTCAAAATGTTTCCATGAGGAAATGGGAGAGTGGAAAAATCCATAAGGAAGGTTTCCCATTTCAGGGGTAATTTTTAAAAGCAGCTCAGGATTTCAGGGCAGATTCCTAAATAATTCAAAGAAATTGATTGGAATATTCCACCTCCCGCCTCTGGATGGGCTTCAAGCTCCACAGGGAGCTCAGATGACATTCCATGGAAATCTCAGCCCAAAGGGGAAGGAGGACATGGAGTCCTGGCTGGAAAACAGCAGGGACAAGGCCAGGAGAGCATCCCAAAGTAGCACGAGAATAGGGAAAATCTGGGAATGAGGAGAAGCAGAACCAGGAAATCTTGGTGTGGGAAATAAGGGATTGAAGCAAGGAGTGTCCATGAAAAAATAAAATCAACCTTTCCAGTTAAAGCTTTTAGGAAAACGGGATCACTGGTTAATTCCAGGGATGGAACTGGGTTGGGAGAGCTGGGAATGTTCACCTGGAGAGAAGAAGGATCCAGGGAAAGCTCAGAGCACCTTGCAGGGCCTAAAGGGGCTCCAGGAGAGCTGGAGAGGGACTGGGGACAAGGGATGGAGGGACAGGACACAGGGAATGGCTTCCCACTGCCAGAGGGCAGGGATGGGTGGGATATAATTCCCAAGGATCAGGAAAAACCAATCCAAGATGGAAAGGAAAGCGGAACACGAGCTCAGGGAAGAGCTGCAATTATGGGATATTGATTTTTTAATGGGATTTTTTTCTATCAATCCCACAAAAATTTATCCTAACAATTAAACCAATTTCCTGTATTTTATCCAAACCATTTTTCCCAAAAATCACAACCTGGTGCCACATCAGGGGAGGATGGGGGTGGAATTCCAGCAGAGATAAATGCAGGAATTCTCTGGGTGGGGTTTTATCCCTGTCTGTAATTCCCAAGGATCAGGAAAAACCAATCCATGGTGGAATTAAAAATGAAATGAGGAGCTCAGGGAAGAGCTGCAGTTATGGGACGCTGGTATTTTTTCAATGGGATTTTTCCATCAATGTCACAAAAAGTTATCCCAGCAATTAAACCAATTTCCTGTATTTTATCCAAACCACTTTTCCCACAAATCTCAACCTCTGTGGGAATGTCTGAGGATCCAGGGAATGAAAAACAATTAAAATAATCCCAAGAATCACCAGCCCTAATTGGGATTTCCTCTTCATCCAAGACCCAGAGATAACCACAATGCCAAGCCTAAAAATTTGGGAGCAGAAGAGTCCAAAACTTATTCATTCCATGAGTTTTGTGGAATTTTGGGAGCATTTGGCAGTGCCCAAAGGGTCTGAACTCCCAGGAATTGCTGGAAATAGCAGTGGTGGTCAGAATTCCAAAGGAATCCTAAAATTATTTAAGTTAGGAAAAAATCTTTTAGGATCAGGGTCCAACCATGCCCCTAAGTGCCATATCCACATTTTTTGGGAATGTTTCCATGGATAATGACTCCACTACTTCCCTGGGCAGCCCATTCCAAGGTTTTTCAACTCTTTCTGGGATAAACCAATCCCTGATTTCCAATCTAAGCCTCTCCCAGTGTGACTCGAGGCCGATTCCTGGCGGAGCCGCGCTCCCGCTTTCCAGAGTTTCTTGGAAAATTTTCCTCATTTCCTTTGACCAACTGGATCCAAAATAAAACCTTTTCCCTAAAAATAGCTGGGAATACTCGGCTAATTTTGGAGGGAGCATTTGCAGAGCTGGAATAAAAAGATCCAGCACAAATCCCTGATTCCAATATCTGAGTCCAACATCACCCACAGGGAAAACTTTCCCCTTTTTCCTTCCTCAATCCCAAAATCTTGTTGTGGGAAGTGTTCCCTTTGTTTTACAGCTGAAGAATGTGCTGAAATAATTCCTGCTTTTCCCATTTTCTGGTTTAAGGATGGTTTTCCCACCTTCTGAGCCCATTCCCAGGTTTCTTGTATCCCTATTAGTTAGGGCAAAATTCCAGAGCCAAAATACAGCCTTGGGGATTTTTTTCCATGAGTTTTTGTTGTTGGAATCAGCTGGAAATGGATCCCCAGGGGTGGGACAGACACTGGTTGCATTTTGGGATCTTCCCCAAGTGCTTAACCCTTAAATTAAAGTATCAGGAAGGAAGAACTCCAGGAATTCCCAAATTTCTCTGCCAAAACGTGACCTCCACACCCCACTCTGGGATTGCTCCCTATTCCCAGTCTCTCCATCATTCCCAGCCCAAGGCTCAAACTCCCAGGAGGCACTAATCCCACAGGAGCCACCTACAGTGGCATTAACGCCACCCAAAAATTCCTGTGGGAATTCCATTCCCGTGACACTGCAGCCTTAGGGAACAAAGGGTTAAAAAGGGGGAATAAAAAGGAAATAATCCCAAACACGGAATGGTTTGGATTGGAGGGAACCTTAAATCCCATTCCAGCCCTTTCCCGTGGGCAGGGATGTTGCTCCAATCCCATCCAACCTGGCCTTGGACACTTCCAGGGATCCAGGGGCAGCCACAGCTTCTCTGGGAATTCCAGCATTTTCCCATCCCTCTCCTAATTTCCGTGCCTATTCCAGGTATCCATGAACCCAGGGGCCTTTAAATCCATAAATTTTAATTAACAGGAATAACAGGAGGCTCCCAGCAGGAATCCCATTCCCATCTCCCTCCCAGGCAGGCCCTGGATGAGCGGCCAGCCAGAGGCACAGCACACACAGGAGGTGACATTCCATTTTAAAAAAGTGGGAATTTATCCCAGCAAACAATTCCCAACCATGAAATGAGGAGCTGGAGAGGGGGGAAATCCAGGATCTGTCACCTGGAGGTGACACCTGACTCCCAACACTGCTCCAAAAGCAGGGAAAGCCATTGGAATGAAAGGGAAAAGAGCCCGGCAGTCAGATGATGCCATGTCGGAATTCTGGATGTGGCACCGCAGGATGGAGCTGGGACACAGATTCAGAAGGTGTCCAATTCCAGAATAAAACCAGCCAATTCCAGAATAAAATATCATAGAAGAAAAAACCAAAACATGGAGAAAACTTCCTCTGGAGAAGGATCTTCTCCTCATGGACACCTCGGAGTCAGGAATTTATGGAATGATGAATCCCTCATGGATGGCTGACACATCCCACACAGGGAGCTCAACATTCCAGAGGAAGCAAATCTCCAGGAGCATCACCATGAAAAAAAATGGGAGTTTCCTGATTGCCAGAGGTTTTTTGGGAAGACACTGCTGAGAGCTCCTTCAAATTCCAGAATAAAATCAGACAGCTCCAGAATAAAACCAATTCCAAAACAAAATCATGGAAGAAACTATCAAAACATGGAGAAGACTTCCTCTGGAGAAGGATCTTCTCCTTGTGGACACCTTGGAGTCAGAAATTTATGGAATGATAAAATGGCCATGGATGGCTGACACATGCCACAGGGAGCTCAGCATTCCAGAGGGAGCAATCATCCAGGAGCATCCCTGGAGATGGCTCACCATGGAAAAAAAGTGGGATGATCTTCATGGTTGCCAGAGATTTTCTGGGAAGAGACTGCCAAGAGCTCCTTCAAATTCCAGAATAAAACCAACTCCGGAATAAAACGTCATGGAAGAAATGACCAAAAAGGAGAAAACTTCCTTTGGAGAAGGAGCTTTTCCTCATGGACACCTCAGAGCCAGGAATTTGTGGAGTGATAAATCCCCCATGGATGGCTGAGCTGGCTCAACCATCCATGGCTCCCACTGGAGCCGATTCATCCATCCGTGCTCCCATCAGATTCCACTTCCCTACTCCATAAATTTCCAGAGATGGAATCTCAGGAGATTAACTTTGGCATTCCAGGATTTTCCCTGTGCATCAGCAAGGAACGGGAGCACAGGGAAAGGCTGAGAATCAGCTGGGCAGGGGAAAATGGATTATAGAGCAGATTCCTTGTTTTCCAAAATACTGGGATTTTAAGGGGGTTAATTCCCAGTTAGGTATTATTCCTACAAATCACAAGTTTGGGATGAAATCCTCGGAATTTGCAGCGAGCCTCCGACCCTTGGATGATCTTCAGTGGAAGTCATTCCATGATTCCCATTTCTCCACGATGGGAAATGTCCTGAGGATGTTGGGATGGCAGGAGAAGGGACTTTGGGAAGCAGAATCCAACGGAGCTGGGACGAATCCAATCCTCTGGAAGCAGCTCCCAGCCACTGCAGAGCTCAGGACCTGCTGCTGCAGCTGCAATTTGCAATTTAAATCCCAGAAAATCATATGGAAAAAAGGGAAGGGATGAGGAGCACTCAGGAAGCTCTCCTGGAGCATCTCGGATCTCGGAGGGGATTTTCAGGTGTATGGAAATCTGGGAAGGGAAATTGTGGGAATTTTGTTGCCCAAATCCTGTTTGCACCTCCATTTCCTCCCTCTTTTCCTGCTTGGATGCTCCATAAAAAAGTCTGGATGCACAAATCCATGCAAAACAACTTCCAACAAATAAAAGGGGTTAATTTTCAATAATCCCTTAGAAAGATCCGGGATTTCCATGCCATGCATCCATCAGCCTTTTCATCCAGTCTCTCCTAGCCCTAATTTAATTCCATTTTCCAGAGGTTTCAATAACAACATTCCAGTTTCCAAGGATACTTTTCCCCACTGTCATCATTCCTTAAAAAAAATCAGGGGATGAGGGGTTGAGCTGGAATTCCCAGATTTGCTGTGGCTGCCCCTGGATCCCTGGCAGTGCCCAAGGCCAGGTTGGACACTGGGGCTTGGAGCAGCCTGGGACAGTGGGAGGTGTCCCTGCTCAGTCCCTGGATGACCTTTCCAAGTCTCTTCCCATCCCAACCATTCCGTGATTTTATGGGATGAGATTCTGGACACAAACTAAGGAAGCACCACCACCTTCCTCCAGCTGTGCAGAATTCCAGCAGTTCTGGGATTGCTCCTTCTGCCCCTCAGCCACACATCCCATCCCAGCCTGAATTTTGAATCCCAGAATTCCTGAGCTTGAAAAAGCCCTCCGAGATCAGAGTCCCAGCTGTTCCCAATGCCCACCTTGTCCCCAGCCCTGAGCTCTGAGTGCCACCTCCAGGAATTCCTTGGACAACTCCAGGAATGGGCACTCCAAACCAGAAGACAGAAATTCATGGAATCATGGGATCATTAAGGTTGGAAAAGATCTCTCAGTTCATCCAACCCTTCCCCAGCACTGCCAAGGCCACCACTGCCCCATGTCCCCAAGTGCCACATCCACATGGATTTAAATCCCTCCAGGGATGGGGACTCCACCCTGTACCTGTGCCAGGGCTGGACAGCAAATTCAGGGAAGAAATTTTCCCAAATATCCAATCTAAACTTCACAGAACCATTGAAGTTGGAAAAGCCCTCCCAGCCCATCGAGTCCCAGCTGTGCCCGATGCCCACCTTGTCCCCAGCCCAGAGCTCTCAGTGCCACCTCCAGGAATTCCTGGGACACCTCCAGCCATGGGCACTCCAAAGCTCCCTGAGCAATTCCCACCTTTCCAGGAAGAAATTCCTCTGTAAATTCCTACAAATCTCCCATTCCTGTCCCCCATTCCCAATCCCAAATCCATAAAAAAGGAATTAAAGCATCGCAGTCCTGCAGGACGAGGATGTTCAGCTCTTGCTGCTGCCTCTGGGTGGTCCAGAAATAATTTCATTTAATCTCTTTTTGACCCAAATCTACAGCTGGGCGAACACTGATTTATTTTTTTTATTTTTGTTCCCAAATCAAGGGAAAAAAAACTGATTTAAGCCAAGCTGAAGGAAAATTATTTTGTTTTTATTGCTGGGTTTTGGATTTTGTTGAAATTTCAACGTTTTGGGTGTTTTTACTCAATGCAAAAATATTTACCTTGTGGTGCTTTGCTTGAATCTCTTCATTAAATGTGCAAAACCCCAAATGAAAATATTGAGATGATGACAATATTTGAATAAGGGAAAACTTGTATTTCTCCAAGTTTTTTTTCCCCTTTTCTAAGAAGTGGTTTTATCCAAGAGTTGTTTCTGCAGAAACAAATTATTCAGGATAAAATAAATAAACTAAACTAAAATAAATAAAATAAAAAAAATAAAATAAAAAGGAAAAAAATTAAAATGAAAAAATAAAATAGAATTAATAAAATAAAATACAATAAAGGAAAATAAAATAAAAAATAAATAAAATATACACTTGTACAAGGATTNAAAATAAATAAAATTAAACAAAAATTTAAAATAAAATTAAAATCAAATTTAAAATAAATTAAAATAAAATAAAATAAAAATAATGGCTGAACTCAGCCCTCATGGCCAGATCCAAAAGAAGGAAAAAAAGTTAAATGAACCTTTTTCTGTTTATTTTGTTCTGATGCCCTTGGATATGGGAATGATGGATTTTTAGGGGAAAACTCCATTACACAATATTTTTTATCATTTATAAAAAATAAGTAAGGAATTTTGGTGGGGATAAAGGATTTTTTTAACCTGCTGGAATGAGTCCAGAGGAGGCCACAGAGCTGCTCCAAGAGCCAGGAATTCCTAATTCCCAATATCCCATCATTCCCTGCCCTGTGGCAGTGGGAAGCCATTCCCTGTGTCCTGGCACTCCAGGCCTGATCCACACATGGATTCTCCCTGATTTTTCCCAACCAAATATCCAGCTGTGGAGTGGAGACAAGGAAAGGATCCATTGCTTGTCCAGGATTCACCAGTTTATCCCAATTTATCCCAGTTTCTCCATCCACAAATCCCCAAACAGCTCAGGCACAGCACAAGGAACCTCTTCGTCCTAAAAATCAGATGGAAAATCCCACCCAGGAGTGAAGAATTCCAGACTTTCCAGGCAAACACAGAAAGGAAGGATCCAATTTCTTCCTCCCATTTAATGCCTTCCCTCATTCCTACAATTTCCCACAATCCCTAAAAAAAAAAATCAGGAGTTCCATTCCCTCAGAATACCCAGGAAACGGCTCTTAGGGGAGTTGGGAAAACCCAGAGGAAAAATCCCATTGGATTTTTTGGGATGGGAACGTGGGAAAACCCAGAGGAAAAAAATCCCATTGGGTTTCCCTGGATGGGAGGTGGGAAAAGGAAAAGCCAGAGGAGAAATCCCATTGGATTTCTCTGGAGTTTGGTTCCAGGATATTGACATTGGATTTTAAAAAAAAAAAAAAAAAAAAAAAAAAAAAAAAAAAAAAGAATTTTGAGGGATTTTTTTTGGAGCACGGAGAAGCTGTGGGCAAAAAAATGTTCTTTTTATTGGGATTGGGATCCCAGGAGGAAAATTCCGGGGGTTTTGGTGCCTGAGGAAAAGCTGAGCTTTGCAGATTAATTAAACTAACGACAGACAATTAGTGCTCCTGGAGCTTGAAACAACCTGGGATAGGGAAAAGCATCCCTGGTCATGGAAAGGGTGGGAATGGGATGGGACTTAAAGGTCCCTTCCAACCCAAAAAATTCCATGGGGCAATTTTTCCCTCATATTTTATTCCTAAAAATCTCCTCACAGATTGCTGGGATCTGCTGGAATTCTGCACTTAGAAAAGAGCAGGCACTGTCTGGATGTTCCCAGCAGCCCAGGAATCCATGGATTTGGGTAAATTCCCATCCCAGAAGTTTGGAAAACCCTGATTTATCATTTCAATCCCATTTTCCACTGGTACAAACCACTCATGGAATCATGGAATATCTGGAGTTGCAAAGAATCCACAGGGATCAAATCCAGCTCCTGGAAGTCCCAAAAACCTCAGCTACACCAGCACCCACAGCCAGGTGACATCCATTAATTGATAATTAATTAATTGTTGTCCCAAAACAATAAAATCAGGTTTGGTAGAGCCCAGCTGGGATCAGGAATCCCTGGTCAAAGAGATCCCAAAGGGATCAAATCCAACTCCTGGCCCTGCTCAGGAAAATCCCAAAAATTCCAGCACCCACAGCCAGGTGCCATTAATTAACTGATAATTAGTTAATGTCACGACACAACTTGGGTTTAGTAGAGCCCAGCTGGGATCAGGAACCTCTGGCCAAAGATTCCACAGGGATCAAATCCAGCTCCTGGAAATCCCAAACATTCCAGCTCTATCAGCATCCAGAGCCAGGTGACATCAATTGATTGATGATTAATTAATTGGTGTCCCAAACCAACAAATTTAGGTCTGATAGGGCCCAGCTGGGATCAAATCCAACTCCCAATCCTGCACAGGGAAATTCCAGGAATTCCAGCTCCATCAGCACCCACAGCCAGGTACCATTAATTAACTGACAATTAATTAATTAATTGGTGTCACAACACAACTTGGGTTTAATCGAGCCCAGCTGGGATCAGGAACAAACCCAAGGATTAAACCCAGCCCTGCTCATCCCAAATAAATCATTCCAAACCCCTCCTGCCCATGGAATAAATCCAGGAATTCCCAGAAAAGGCCAGGATTTCTCCGGGATTGGGGAGCAGCTCATTCCTCACCTGTCCCAGATGTGGCTCCACCCTTCCCCCTCCTCCCAAAAAACTTTTGTTCCAGCCAGAAAAAGGATGGATTTCAAAGGCTGATGTATTCCATGGATTCCTTATTTTGGAATAACAGGAAGAGATCCCGAAGTTGTGACAGTTTTTAAGTGGAATTGCTCAGTTTGGAAAGTTCTCTCCTGTTTCTTAACACAGGACTTGTGCAGGAAAATAAAAACACCGAATTCCCAAACTGGAATCATTCCCAGCACATTCCCATTTTTCCAAAACATTCCAGTCTCCTGGAATAAATCTTGGAAGCTACAATTTATCCCAAACCCCACATCTTTCCCCTTCCTTAGGTTCAACCTCACCAATCCTAAATCAGCCCCATCCCAGAGACCCCAAATTCCTTAAAACCTCCTTTTTCTCCTGTATTCCCTGGAATTCCATCCATCCACATGGAATAGCCTGGAAAAGCACCTGGCACAGCAACTCCAGAGGCAGCACTGGGAGCAGAGCCCCCCTCCAGCCCCACAAAAGCTGCTCCATGATTTTTACTCAGAATTCACAGAAAATTCTGGAGCACCACAAAGAAATCCCCTCCTAATCCATGCTTTAATTTATTTGGAATTTCTTATCTAGGAAAACACTGGATTTTCCAAAACTCTCTAATATCCTGGGATAAATCTTGGAAGCTACAATTTATCCCAAACCCCACATCTTTCCCCTTCCTTAGGTTCAACCTCACCAATCCTAAATCAGCCCCATCCCAGAGACCCCAAATTCCTTAAAACCTCCTTTTTCTCCTGTATTCCCTGGAATTCCATCCATCCACATGGAATAGCCTGGAAAAGCACTGGGAGCAGAACCTCCCTCCAGCCCCACAAAAGCTGCTCCATGATTTTTACTCAGAATTCACAGAAAATTCTGGAGCACCACAAAGAAATCCCCTCCTAATCCATGCTTTAATTTATTTGGAATTTCTTATCTAGGAAAACACTGGATTTTCCAAAACTCTCTAATATCCTGGGATAAATCTTGGAAGCTACAATTTATCCCAAACCCCACATCTTTCCCCTTCCTTAGGTTCAACTTCACCAATCCTAAATCAGCCCCATCCCAGAGACCCCAAATTCCTTAAGACCTCCTTTTTCTCCTGTATTCCCTGGAATTCCATCCATCCACATGGAATAACCTGGAAAAGCGCTGGGAGCAGAACCCCCCTCCAGCCCCACAAAAGCTGCTCCATGATATTTACTCAAAATTCCCGGAAAAACCTGGAGCACAACAAAGAAATCTCCTCTCAATCCATGTTTTATTTGGAATTTCTCACCTAGGAAAACACTGGATTTCCCACCTGCCTTTCCCTTCCTGCTCAGGCAAATGAATTTTTTTAATAAATAATAAAAACTTATATTTGGAAAAGGAGGAAAACAGGAACACCACAGCTCTGCCAGCTCCTTCCAAGGTTTTTTGGGTTTTTTGGAGGGGAATGAAATGAACCTCCCAGCCTGGCTGGGCTTTGAATAAACTCGGGAATTCATTCCAGGCGGGAGGAGTTAAAAAAAACTGGGAATGGGAGCAGCTCCGGTTGGTGAATGAGGTGCTACAGCTGCACCAAATTGGGATAATTTCCATTTTTCTAAGTTTTGTCCCTCTCCTAGAGGAGGCACAGCTTGGAAAAACGGGAATTACTTTTTCCTATCACCTGAGGAGAACAAATTCCAGGTTAAAACCTATCCCAAAAACTCCTGTGGCAGCATTCCCGCACGGATTTGAGCCTTGTAACCCTTCCCAGATTCCTGCATTGCTCCACATTCCATCAAAATAATGCTAAAAATCAGAGAAAAGGCGAGGGAATCCAACACCAGGGAGCAAAATTCCCACTTCCAGGGAATCCAGCAGCCTTGAATCCCACGAGATTCAGTTCCTGAATCTCCCCTCACCTGGGAATATTCCCTCAGTTCCTCACTCACATTCCAGAGGTGTAAAATCTCCCAGCTTTTAGCTCAGGGGGAAGCTGGAAGCTGCCGATGGAATATCTGGGAATGGGATCCCTATGGAAGTGGATGGGATGCAGTGGGAATATGGGAAGGAACAACTCCCATCCCATCCTTTTCCCCTCCTTCCTCCTCCATTTTCCCTTTTCCATCACAAAAAGCCATGGATGGCACAGCTGGGATGCCAAAAATCCCCCTTTTTTTTTTTAGTTCTAGGGAAATTCTGGAATTTTTCAGGTATCCAGCTCCCATTTTGTCAAGGATTATTGTAAACATTGCCAATAATTTTCTTGGAAAAGGAGTGAAATTTGTGGGATAAAGGGATACAAACTCAGGAAAGGCTGGAGAAAGTGGCGTTGTCATAAACATTCCATGATTTGAGAATTCCATCAGTTCCTCACATTTGGGATTATCCTTCCCACAAGGTTGGATTGGAATGCAAACCATCCCAATTCCCTGCGGCTCCCACTCCCATCAGGCACATTCCAGCTGCCAGCACTTCCCAAGGATTCCCAGCTGAAAAACCATCTGAAAAAACCCTTCCCGAGGATCCTCAGGATCTCCCTGATGCCAGAAATTCCAAGGAAAACCTGCACACGCTCCCAGGGGAGAACGAGATCCCTGCAGGATCCCTCTGGAAGCACTGCAGCATCCCAGGATCATCCTGGCTCTGCTCAGACTCCCCAACAATCCAACCCTGGGCATCCCTGGGAGCGTTTTCCAAACATTCCTGGAATTCTGGCATCTTTGGGAATGTGCCCATTCCCTGCTCAGTTCCCAGGGGGAACTGATATCCCTGATATCCAATGAAATGTGAGGAATTTCAAGGCTTGGTCCTTCAATATTCCATGGAAGGAGGAATCTCATGGACAGCCTGATCCCAAATCTTGGAAAAAATTCCTCATCCCAGAAGAGCCCACATTCAAAACCTGTCTGGGAAGAGCCAAGAGAGTGCCCTCCATTCCCTGCTATTTTTGGAGAGAAATTATTTCTGGAAAAGGCAGGAAATAATTCCTCTGGATCCAGACAAGGCTCAGAATTGGAAAAAGGAGCTATAAAAAGATCAAGGAGCTGGTTGGGATGGGATTTGTCAGGGTTCAGGATTCCAGGGAAGGGCGATGGAGCTGCAGCATCCCAAACATCCAGAATGTGACCAGCCTCCCAAAATCCCCTTTTCTCCAAAAAAAAAAAAAAAAAAAAAAAAAAAAAAAATTTCCTACAGGGTA